>JAHWGI010000380.1:655000-985053 GCA_029379305.1 Frankliniella fusca | reverse complement strand
GCACAATACCGTTCTTGCTTAGGGAGAAATTCGGAATCCTACTCGGAAAGGAAAACTCTTCTGCGCGCGCCGGGCCCGTCCAGGCCGGTAGATACGGAATCCTTTTCGCATCGGCAAGAAGTGTGCGAACCGACAGCGTAGTGGTTAGCATACCCGTCCCCCGTCCCAAACCAACTACGCTGTCGGGACGCTTTTGTCGTGTTCGAATCTCGGTCGATCATCGATTTTTTTTTCGATGATTTTCGGATGATTTCACCCTCGGGGGTTGGTCTGGGGGTGCACAAGAGTCTGCCTGGACACGATACCGTTCTTGGTTTGGGAGAAATGCAAATTTTACGCAAGGAATTGTGAATTGTTCAATCGGCGCCTTATGGGTAGGCAACCCATTCGACGCCAGCCCGCGCCTGCATCTTTGAGAGAAAATCGTGCGAAACGAGCCGTATTCAACCCGGAGTTCAGAAGAGGCGAGGGGGTAACCTCCTCGAAATCGGCTCCTGGTAACAAGAGGTTTTCGGAAGCTATGTGGTGCCTGCAGTGCTGCTGACAGCAGAAGTCTGTGGTCTAGTGGTTAGAGCAGCGGGCATCTGCTCCGAAGTTCTCGGGTCCGAACCCGAGAGACGCAGACGTTTTCCTTTTTCTTTTGTTATTTTTAGCAACGGTCTTGGGAGAGAAGAAGAATACCTGTTTTCCTTCGAGTTGTATGATGCGTTAAATAGCTTACCCCCTCGATTGCATCTTTAGGGCTCTAAAAAAGTGACAGGGAAAAAAAAATTCTTCTGCGCCGCGCGGAGCTCGTCCAGGCCGGTAGATAGGGATTCTAATTCGCATCGCCGTAAGGTGTGCGAACCGACAGCGTAGTGGTTAGCATACCCGTCCCCCGTCCCAAACCAACTACGCTGTCGGAACGCTTTTGTCGTGTTCGAATCTCGGTCGACCTAATAATTTTTTTTTCGCCGTTTTTCGGATGATTTTACCCTCCGGGGTTGGTCTCTGGGTGCACTGGAGCCCCTCTGCACAAACCCCGTCAATTTGGAGGAAAAATATTTTTGGACCAAAATCCCTAAAAATGCAAAGGCTATAGCCTTTGGAAATTTGACCAAAAATCGAAAGTCTCAGATCACGCTGAAATTCACAGGGAATCCTCTGAAGGCACTGCGAAACATATACCAGTAGCCAGAAGCACAATACCGTTCTTGCTTAGGGAGAAATTCGGAATCCTACTCGGAAAGGAAAACTCTTCTGCGCGCGCCGGGCCCGTCCAGGCCGGTAGATACGGAATCCTTTTCGCATCGGCAAGAAGTGTGCGAACCGACAGCGTAGTGGTTAGCATACCCGTCCCCCGTCCCAAACCAACTACGCTGTCGGGACGCTTTTGTCGTGTTCGAATCTCGGTCGATCATCGATTTTTTTTTCGATGATTTTCGGATGATTTCACCCTCGGGGGTTGGTCTGGGGGTGCACAAGAGTCTGCCTGGACACGATACCGTTCTTGGTTTGGGAGAAATGCAAATTTTACGCAAGGAATTGTGAATTGTTCAATCGGCGCCTTATGGGTAGGCAACCCATTCGACGCCAGCCCGCGCCTGCATCTTTGAGAGAAAATCGTGCGAAACGAGCCGTATTCAACCCGGAGTTCAGAAGAGGCGAGGGGGTAACCTCCTCGAAATCGGCTCCTGGTAACAAGAGGTTTTCGGAAGCTATGTGGTGCCTGCAGTGCTGCTGACAGCAGAAGTCTGTGGTCTAGTGGTTAGAGCAGCGGGCATCTGCTCCGAAGTTCTCGGGTCCGAACCCGAGAGACGCAGACGTTTTCCTTTTTCTTTTGTTATTTTTAGCAACGGTCTTGGGAGAGAAGAAGAATACCTGTTTTCCTTCGAGTTGTATGATGCGTTAAATAGCTTACCCCCTCGATTGCATCTTTAGGGCTCTAAAAAAGTGACAGGGAAAAAAAATTCTTCTGCGCCGCGCGGAGCTCGTCCAGGCCGGTAGATAGGGATTCTAATTCGCATCGCCGTAAAGTGTGCGAACCGACAGCGTAGTGGTTAGCATACCCGTCCCCCGTCCCAAACCAACTACGCTGTCGGAACGCTTTTGTCGTGTTCGAATCTCGGTCGACCTAATAATTTTTTTTTCGCCGTTTTTCGGATGATTTTACCCTCCGGGGTTGGTCTCTGGGTGCACTGGAGCCCCTCTGCACAAACCCCGTCAATTTGGAGGAAAAATATTTTTGGACCAAAATCCCTAAAAATGCAAAGGCTATAGCCTTTGGAAATTTGACCAAAAATCGAAAGTCCCAGATCACGCTGAAATTCACAGGGAATCCTCTGAAGGCACTGCGAAACATATACCAGTAGCCAGAAGCACAATACCGTTCTTGCTTAGGGAGAAATTCGGAATCCTATTCGGAAAGGAAAACTCTTCTGCGCGCGCCGGGCCCGTCCAGGCCGGTAGATACGGAATCCTTTTCGCATCGGCAAGAAGTGTGCGAACCGACAGCGTAGTGGTTAGCATACCCGTCCCCCGTCCCAAACCAACTACGCTGTCGGGACGCTTTTGTCGTGTTCGAATCTCGGTCGATCATCGATTTTTTTTTCGATGATTTTCGGATGATTTCACCCTCGGGGGTTGGTCTGGGGGTGCACAAGAGTCTGCCTGGACACGATACCGTTCTTGGTTTGGGAGAAATGCAAATTTTACGCAAGGAATTGTGAATTGTTCAATCGGCGCCTTATGGGTAGGCAACCCATTCGACGCCAGCCCGCGCCTGCATCTTTGAGAGAAAATCGTGCGAAACGAGCCGTATTCAACCCGGAGTTCAGAAGAGGCGAGGAGGTAACCTCCTCGAAATCGGCTCCTGGTAACAAGAGGTTTTCGGAAGCTATGTGGTGCCTGCAGTGCTGCTGACAGCAGAAGTCTGTGGTCTAGTGGTTAGAGCAGCGGGCATCTGCTCCGAAGTTCTCGGGTTCGAACCCGAGAGACGCAGACGTTTTCCTTTTTCTGTTATTTTTAGCAACGGTCTTGGGAGAGAAGAAGAATACCTGTTTTCCTTCGAGTTGTATGATGCGTTAAATAGCTTACCCCCTCGATTGCATCTTTAGGGCTCTAAAAAAGTGACAGGGAAAAGAAAATTCTTCTGCGCCGCGCGGAGCTCGTCCAGGCCGGTAGATAGGGATTCTAATTCGCATCGCCGTAAGGTGTGCGAACCGACAGCGTAGTGGTTAGCATACCCGTCCCCCGTCCCAAACCAACTACGCTGTCGGAACGCTTTTGTCGTGTTCGAATCTCGGTCGACCTAATAATTTTTTTTTCGCCGTTTTTCGGATGATTTTACCCTCCGGGGTTGGTCTCTGGGTGCACTGGAGCCCCTCTGCACAAACCCCGTCAATTTGGAGGAAAAATATTTTTGGACCAAAATCCCTAAAAATGCAAAGGCTATAGCCTTTGGAAATTTGACCAAAAATCGAAAGTCTCAGATCACGCTGAAATTCACAGGGAATCCTCTGAAGGCACTGCGAAACATATACCAGTAGCCAGAAGCACAATACCGTTCTTGCTTAGGGAGAAATTCGGAATCCTATTCGGAAAGGAAAACTCTTCTGCGCGCGCCGGGCCCGTCCAGGCCGGTAGATACGGAATCCTTTTCGCATCGGCAAGAAGTGTGCGAACCGACAGCGTAGTGGTTAGCATACCCGTCCCCCGTCCCAAACCAACTACGCTGTCGGGACGCTTTTGTCGTGTTCGAATCTCGGTCGATCATCGATTTTTTTTTCGATGATTTTCGGATGATTTCACCCTCGGGGGTTGGTCTGGGGGTGCACAAGAGTCTGCCTGGACACGATACCGTTCTTGGTTTGGGAGAAATGCAAATTTTACGCAAGGAATTGTGAATTGTTCAATCGGCGCCTTATGGGTAGGCAACCCATTCGACGCCAGCCCGCGCCTGCATCTTTGAGAGAAAATCGTGCGAAACGAGCCGTATTCAACCCGGAGTTCAGAAGAGGCGAGGAGGTAACCTCCTCGAAATCGGCTCCTGGTAACAAGAGGTTTTCGGAAGCTATGTGGTGCCTGCAGTGCTGCTGACAGCAGAAGTCTGTGGTCTAGTGGTTAGAGCAGCGGGCATCTGCTCCGAAGTTCTCGGGTTCGAACCCGAGAGACGCAGACGTTTTCCTTTTTCTTTGTTATTTTTAGCAACGGTCTTGGGAGAGAAGAAGAATACCTGTTTTCCTTCGAGTTGTATGATGCGTTAAATAGCTTACCCCCTCGATTGCATCTTTAGGGCTCTAAAAAAGTGACAGGGAAAAGAAAATTCTTCTGCGCCGCGCGGAGCTCGTCCAGGCCGGTAGATAGGGATTCTAATTCGCATCGCCGTAAGGTGTGCGAACCGACAGCGTAGTGGTTAGCATACCCGTCCCCCGTCCCAAACCAACTACGCTGTCGGAACGCTTTTGTCGTGTTCGAATCTCGGTCGACCTAATAATTTTTTTTTCGCCGTTTTTCGGATGATTTTACCCTCCGGGGTTGGTCTCTGGGTGCACTGGAGCCCCTCTGCACAAACCCCGTCAATTTGGAGGAAAAATATTTTTGGACCAAAATCCCTAAAAATGCAAAGGCTATAGCCTTTGGAAATTTGACCAAAAATCGAAAGTCTCAGATCACGCTGAAATTCACAGGGAATCCTCTGAAGGCACTGCGAAACATATACCAGTAGCCAGAAGCACAATACCGTTCTTGCTTAGGGAGAAATTCGGAATCCTATTCGGAAAGGAAAACTCTTCTGCGCGCGCCGGGCCCGTCCAGGCCGGTAGATACGGAATCCTTTTCGCATCGGCAAGAAGTGTGCGAACCGACAGCGTAGTGGTTAGCATACCCGTCCCCCGTCCCAAACCAACTACGCTGTCGGGACGCTTTTGTCGTGTTCGAATCTCGGTCGATCATCGATTTTTTTTTCGATGATTTTCGGATGATTTCACCCTCGGGGGTTGGTCTGGGGGTGCACAAGAGTCTGCCTGGACACGATACCGTTCTTGGTTTGGGAGAAATGCAAATTTTACGCAAGGAATTGTGAATTGTTCAATCGGCGCCTTATGGGTAGGCAACCCATTCGACGCCAGCCCGCGCCTGCATCTTTGAGAGAAAATCGTGCGAAACGAGCCGTATTCAACCCGGAGTTCAGAAGAGGCGAGGAGGTAACCTCCTCGAAATCGGCTCCTGGTAACAAGAGGTTTTCGGAAGCTATGTGGTGCCTGCAGTGCTGCTGACAGCAGAAGTCTGTGGTCTAGTGGTTAGAGCAGCGGGCATCTGCTCCGAAGTTCTCGGGTTCGAACCCGAGAGACGCAGACGTTTTCCTTTTTCTGTTATTTTTAGCAACGGTCTTGGGAGAGAAGAAGAATACCTGTTTTCCTTCGAGTTGTATGATGCGTTAAATAGCTTACCCCCTCGATTGCATCTTTAGGGCTCTAAAAAAGTGACAGGGAAAAGAAAATTCTTCTGCGCCGCGCGGAGCTCGTCCAGGCCGGTAGATAGGGATTCTAATTCGCATCGCCGTAAGGTGTGCGAACCGACAGCGTAGTGGTTAGCATACCCGTCCCCCGTCCCAAACCAACTACGCTGTCGGAACGCTTTTGTCGTGTTCGAATCTCGGTCGACCTAATAATTTTTTTTTCGCCGTTTTTCGGATGATTTTACCCTCCGGGGTTGGTCTCTGGGTGCACTGGAGCCCCTCTGCACAAACCCCGTCAATTTGGAGGAAAAATATTTTTGGACCAAAATCCCTAAAAATGCAAAGGCTATAGCCTTTGGAAATTTGACCAAAAATCGAAAGTCTCAGATCACGCTGAAATTCACAGGGAATCCTCTGAAGGCACTGCGAAACATATACCAGTAGCCAGAAGCACAATACCGTTCTTGCTTAGGGAGAAATTCGGAATCCTATTCGGAAAGGAAAACTCTTCTGCGCGCGCCGGGCCCGTCCAGGCCGGTAGATACGGAATCCTTTTCGCATCGGCAAGAAGTGTGCGAACCGACAGCGTAGTGGTTAGCATACCCGTCCCCCGTCCCAAACCAACTACGCTGTCGGGACGCTTTTGTCGTGTTCGAATCTCGGTCGATCATCGATTTTTTTTTCGATGATTTTCGGATGATTTCACCCTCGGGGGTTGGTCTGGGGGTGCACAAGAGTCTGCCTGGACACGATACCGTTCTTGGTTTGGGAGAAATGCAAATTTTACGCAAGGAATTGTGAATTGTTCAATCGGCGCCTTATGGGTAGGCAACCCATTCGACGCCAGCCCGCGCCTGCATCTTTGAGAGAAAATCGTGCGAAACGAGCCGTATTCAACCCGGAGTTCAGAAGAGGCGAGGAGGTAACCTCCTCGAAATCGGCTCCTGGTAACAAGAGGTTTTCGGAAGCTATGTGGTGCCTGCAGTGCTGCTGACAGCAGAAGTCTGTGGTCTAGTGGTTAGAGCAGCGGGCATCTGCTCCGAAGTTCTCGGGTTCGAACCCGAGAGACGCAGACGTTTTCCTTTTTCTGTTATTTTTAGCAACGGTCTTGGGAGAGAAGAAGAATACCTGTTTTCCTTCGAGTTGTATGATGCGTTAAATAGCTTACCCCCTCGATTGCATCTTTAGGGCTCTAAAAAAGTGACAGGGAAAAGAAAATTCTTCTGCGCCGCGCGGAGCTCGTCCAGGCCGGTAGATAGGGATTCTAATTCGCATCGCCGTAAGGTGTGCGAACCGACAGCGTAGTGGTTAGCATACCCGTCCCCCGTCCCAAACCAACTACGCTGTCGGAACGCTTTTGTCGTGTTCGAATCTCGGTCGACCTAATAATTTTTTTTTCGCCGTTTTTCGGATGATTTTACCCTCCGGGGTTGGTCTCTGGGTGCACTGGAGCCCCTCTGCACAAACCCCGACAATTTGGAGGAAAAATATTTTTGGACCAAAATCCCTAAAAATGCAAAGGCTATAGCCTTTGGAAATTTGACCAAAAATCGAAAGTCCCAGATCACGCTGAAATTCACAGGGAATCCTCTGAAGGCACTGCGAAACATATACCAGTAGCCAGAAGCACAATACCGTTCTTGCTTAGGGAGAAATTCGGAATCCTACTCGGAAAGGAAAACTCTTCTGCGCGCGCCGGGCCCGTCCAGGCCGGTAGATACGGAATCCTTTTCGCATCGGCAAGAAGTGTGCGAACCGACAGCGTAGTGGTTAGCATACTCGTCCCTCGTCCCAAACCAACTACGCTGTCGGGACGCTTTTGTCGTGTTCGAATCTCGGTCGACCTAATAATTTTTTTTTCGCCGTTTTTCGGATGATTTTACCCTCCGGGGTTGGTCTCTGGGTGCACTGGAGCCCCTCTGCACAAACCCCGTCAATTTGGAGGAAAAATATTTTTGGACCAAAATCCCTAAAAATGCAAAGGCTATAGCCTTTGGAAATTTGACCAAAAATCGAAAGTCTCAGATCACGCTGAAATTCACAGGGAATCCTCTGAAGGCACTGCGAAACATATACCAGTAGCCAGAAGCACAATACCGTTCTTGCTTAGGGAGAAATTCGGAATCCTATTCGGAAAGGAAAACTGTTCTGCGCGCGCCGGGCCCGTCCAGGCCGGTAGATACGGAATCCTTTTCGCATCGGCAAGAAGTGTGCGAACCGACAGCGTAGTGGTTAGCATACCCGTCCCCCGTCCCAAACCAACTACGCTGTCGGGACGCTTTTGTCGTGTTCGAATCTCGGTCGATCATCGATTTTTTTTTCGATGATTTTCGGATGATTTCACCCTCGGGGGTTGGTCTGGGGGTGCACAAGAGTCTGCCTGGACACGATACCGTTCTTGGTTTGGGAGAAATGCAAATTTTACGCAAGGAATTGTGAATTGTTCAATCGGCGCCTTATGGGTAGGCAACCCATTCGACGCCAGCCCGCGCCTGCATCTTTGAGAGAAAATCGTGCGAAACGAGCCGTATTCAACCCGGAGTTCAGAAGAGGCGAGGAGGTAACCTCCTCGAAATCGGCTCCTGGTAACAAGAGGTTTTCGGAAGCTATGTGGTGCCTGCAGTGCTGCTGACAGCAGAAGTTTGTGGTCTAGTGGTTAGAGCAGCGGGCATCTGCTCCGAAGTTCTCGGGTTCGAACCCGAGAGACGCAGACGTTTTCCTTTTTCTTTTTTTTTTTTTTGTTATTTTTAGCAACGGTCTTGGGAGAGAAGAAGAATACCTGTTTTCCTTCGAGTTGTATGATGCGTTAAATAGCTTACCCCCTCGATTGCATCTTCAGGGCTCTAAAAAAGTGACAGGGAAAAGAAAATTCTTCTGCGCCGCGCGGAGCTCGTCCAGGCCGGTAGATAGGGATTCTAATTCGCAACGCCGTAAGGTGTGCGAACCGACAGCGTAGTGGTTAGCATACCCGTCCCCCGTCCCAAACCAACTACGCTGTCGGAACGCTTTTGTCGTGTTCGAATCTCGGTCGACCTAATAATTTTTTTTTCGCCGTTTTTTCGGATGATTTTACCCTCCGGGGTTGGTCTCTGGGTGCACTGGAGCCCCTCTGCACAAACCCCGTCAATTTGGAGGAAAAATATTTTTGGACCAAAATCCCTAAAAATGCAAAGGCTATAGCTTTGGAAATTTGACCAAAAATCGAAAGTCTCAGATCACGCTGAAATTCACAGGGAATCCTCTGAAGGCACTGCGAAACATATACCAGTAGCCAGAAGCACAATACCGTTCTTGCTTAGGGAGAAATTCGGAATCCTATTCGGAAAGGAAAACTCTTCTGCGCGCGCCGGGCCCGTCCAGGCCGGTAGATACGGAATCCTTTTCGCATCGGCAAGAAGTGTGCGAACCGACAGCGTAGTGGTTAGCATACCCGTCCCCCGTCCCAAACCAACTACGCTGTCGGGACGCTTTTGTCGTGTTCGAATCTCGGTCGATCATCGATTTTTTTTTCGATGATTTTCGGATGATTTCACCCTCGGGGGTTGGTCTGGGGGTGCACAAGAGTCTGCCTGGACACGATACCGTTCTTGGTTTGGGAGAAATGCAAATTTTACGCAAGGAATTGTGAATTGTTCAATCGGCGCCTTATGGGTAGGCAACCCATTCGACGCCAGCCCGCGCCTGCATCTTTGAGAGAAAATCGTGCGAAACGAGCCGTATTCAACCCGGAGTTCAGAAGAGGCGAGGAGGTAACCTCCTCGAAATCGGCTCCTGGTAACAAGAGGTTTTCGGAAGCTATGTGGTGCCTGCAGTGCTGCTGACAGCAGAAGTCTGTGGTCTAGTGGTTAGAGCAGCGGGCATCTGCTCCGAAGTTCTCGGGTTCGAACCCGAGAGACGCAGACGTTTTCCTTTTTCTTGTTATTTTTAGCAACGGTCTTGGGAGAGAAGAAGAATACCTGTTTTCCTTCGAGTTGTATGATGCGTTAAATAGCTTACCCCCTCGATTGCATCTTTAGGGCTCTAAAAAAGTGACAGGGAAAAGAAAATTCTTCTGCGCCGCGCGGAGCTCGTCCAGGCCGGTAGATAGGGATTCTAATTCGCATCGCCGTAAGGTGTGCGAACCGACAGCGTAGTGGTTAGCATACCCGTCCCCCGTCCCAAACCAACTACGCTGTCGGAACGCTTTTGTCGTGTTCGAATCTCGGTCGACCTAATAATTTTTTTTTCGCCGTTTTTCGGATGATTTTACCCTCCGGGGTTGGTCTCTGGGTGCACTGGAGCCCCTCTGCACAAACCCCGTCAATTTGGAGGAAAAATATTTTTGGACCAAAATCCCTAAAAATGCAAAGGCTATAGACTTTGGAAATTTGACCAAAAATCGAAAGTCTCAGATCACGCTGAAATTCACAGGGAATCCTCTGAAGGCACTGCGAAACATATACCAGTAGCCAGAAGCACAATACCGTTCTTGCTTAGGGAGAAATTCGGAATCCTACTCGGAAAGGAAAACTCTTCTGCGCGCGCCGGGCCCGTCCAGGCCGGTAGATACGGAATCCTTTTCGCATCGGCAAGAAGTGTGCGAACCGACAGCGTAGTGGTTAGCATACCCGTCCCCCGTCCCAAACCAACTACGCTGTCGGGACGCTTTTGTCGTGTTCGAATCTCGGTCGATCATCGATTTTTTTTTCGATGATTTTCGGATGATTTCACCCTCGGGGGTTGGTCTGGGGGTGCACAAGAGTCTGCCTGGACACGATACCGTTCTTGGTTTGGGAGAAATGCAAATTTTACGCAAGGAATTGTGAATTGTTCAATCGGCGCCTTATGGGTAGGCAACCCATTCGACGCCAGCCCGCGCCTGCATCTTTGAGAGAAAATCGTGCGAAACGAGCCGTATTCAACCCGGAGTTCAGAAGAGGCGAGGAGGTAACCTCCTCGAAATCGGCTCCTGGTAACAAGAGGTTTTCGGAAGCTATGTGGTGCCTGCAGTGCTGCTGACAGCAGAAGTCTGTGGTCTAGTGGTTAGAGCAGCGGGCATCTGCTCCGAAGTTCTCGGGTTCGAACCCGAGAGACGCAGACGTTTTCCTTTTTCTGTTATTTTTAGCAACGGTCTTGGGAGAGAAGAAGAATACCTGTTTTCCTTCGAGTTGTATGATGCGTTAAATAGCTTACCCCCTCGATTGCATCTTTAGGGCTCTAAAAAAGTGACAGGGAAAAGAAAATTCTTCTGCGCCGCGCGGAGCTCGTCCAGGCCGGTAGATAGGGATTCTAATTCGCATCGCCGTAAGGTGTGCGAACCGACAGCGTAGTGGTTAGCATACCCGTCCCCCGTCCCAAACCAACTACGCTGTCGGAACGCTTTTGTCGTGTTCGAATCTCGGTCGACCTAATAATTTTTTTTTCGCCGTTTTTCGGATGATTTTACCCTCCGGGGTTGGTCTCTGGGTGCACTGGAGCCCCTCTGCACAAACCCCGACAATTTGGAGGAAAAATATTTTTGGACCAAAATCCCTAAAAATGCAAAGGCTATAGCCTTTGGAAATTTGACCAAAAATCGAAAGTCCCAGATCACGCTGAAATTCACAGGGAATCCTCTGAAGGCACTGCGAAACATATACCAGTAGCCAGAAGCACAATACCGTTCTTGCTTAGGGAGAAATTCGGAATCCTACTCGGAAAGGAAAACTCTTCTGCGCGCGCCGGGCCCGTCCAGGCCGGTAGATACGGAATCCTTTTCGCATCGGCAAGAAGTGTGCGAACCGACAGCGTAGTGGTTAGCATACTCGTCCCTCGTCCCAAACCAACTACGCTGTCGGGACGCTTTTGTCGTGTTCGAATCTCGGTCGACCTAATAATTTTTTTTTCGCCGTTTTTCGGATGATTTTACCCTCCGGGGTTGGTCTCTGGGTGCACTGGAGCCCCTCTGCACAAACCCCGTCAATTTGGAGGAAAAATATTTTTGGACCAAAATCCCTAAAAATGCAAAGGCTATAGCCTTTGGAAATTTGACCAAAAATCGAAAGTCTCAGATCACGCTGAAATTCACAGGGAATCCTCTGAAGGCACTGCGAAACATATACCAGTAGCCAGAAGCACAATACCGTTCTTGCTTAGGGAGAAATTCGGAATCCTATTCGGAAAGGAAAACTGTTCTGCGCGCGCCGGGCCCGTCCAGGCCGGTAGATACGGAATCCTTTTCGCATCGGCAAGAAGTGTGCGAACCGACAGCGTAGTGGTTAGCATACCCGTCCCCCGTCCCAAACCAACTACGCTGTCGGGACGCTTTTGTCGTGTTCGAATCTCGGTCGATCATCGATTTTTTTTTCGATGATTTTCGGATGATTTCACCCTCGGGGGTTGGTCTGGGGGTGCACAAGAGTCTGCCTGGACACGATACCGTTCTTGGTTTGGGAGAAATGCAAATTTTACGCAAGGAATTGTGAATTGTTCAATCGGCGCCTTATGGGTAGGCAACCCATTCGACGCCAGCCCGCGCCTGCATCTTTGAGAGAAAATCGTGCGAAACGAGCCGTATTCAACCCGGAGTTCAGAAGAGGCGAGGAGGTAACCTCCTCGAAATCGGCTCCTGGTAACAAGAGGTTTTCGGAAGCTATGTGGTGCCTGCAGTGCTGCTGACAGCAGAAGTTTGTGGTCTAGTGGTTAGAGCAGCGGGCATCTGCTCCGAAGTTCTCGGGTTCGAACCCGAGAGACGCAGACGTTTTCCTTTTTCTTTGTTATTTTTAGCAACGGTCTTGGGAGAGAAGAAGAATACCTGTTTTCCTTCGAGTTGTATGATGCGTTAAATAGCTTACCCCCTCGATTGCATCTTCAGGGCTCTAAAAAAGTGACAGGGAAAAGAAAATTCTTCTGCGCCGCGCGGAGCTCGTCCAGGCCGGTAGATAGGGATTCTAATTCGCATCGCCGTAAGGTGTGCGAACCGACAGCGTAGTGGTTAGCATACCCGTCCCCCGTCCCAAACCAACTACGCTGTCGGAACGCTTTTGTCGTGTTCGAATCTCGGTCGACCTAATAATTTTTTTTTCGCCGTTTTTCGGATGATTTTACCCTCCGGGGTTGGTCTCTGGGTGCACTGGAGCCCCTCTGCACAAACCCCGTCAATTTGGAGGAAAAATATTTTTGGACCAAAATCCCTAAAAATGCAAAGGCTATAGCTTTGGAAATTTGACCAAAAATCGAAAGTCTCAGATCACGCTGAAATTCACAGGGAATCCTCTGAAGGCACTGCGAAACATATACCAGTAGCCAGAAGCACAATACCGTTCTTGCTTAGGGAGAAATTCGGAATCCTATTCGGAAAGGAAAACTCTTCTGCGCGCGCCGGGCCCGTCCAGGCCGGTAGATACGGAATCCTTTTCGCATCGGCAAGAAGTGTGCGAACCGACAGCGTAGTGGTTAGCATACCCGTCCCCCGTCCCAAACCAACTACGCTGTCGGGACGCTTTTGTCGTGTTCGAATCTCGGTCGATCATCGATTTTTTTTTCGATGATTTTCGGATGATTTCACCCTCGGGGGTTGGTCTGGGGGTGCACAAGAGTCTGCCTGGACACGATACCGTTCTTGGTTTGGGAGAAATGCAAATTTTACGCAAGGAATTGTGAATTGTTCAATCGGCGCCTTATGGGTAGGCAACCCATTCGACGCCAGCCCGCGCCTGCATCTTTGAGAGAAAATCGTGCGAAACGAGCCGTATTCAACCCGGAGTTCAGAAGAGGCGAGGAGGTAACCTCCTCGAAATCGGCTCCTGGTAACAAGAGGTTTTCGGAAGCTATGTGGTGCCTGCAGTGCTGCTGACAGCAGAAGTCTGTGGTCTAGTGGTTAGAGCAGCGGGCATCTGCTCCGAAGTTCTCGGGTTCGAACCCGAGAGACGCAGACGTTTTCCTTTTTCTTTTGTTATTTTTAGCAACGGTCTTGGGAGAGAAGAAGAATACCTGTTTTCCTTCGAGTTGTATGATGCGTTAAATAGCTTACCCCCTCGATTGCATCTTTAGGGCTCTAAAAAAGTGACAGGGAAAAGAAAATTCTTCTGCGCCGCGCGGAGCTCGTCCAGGCCGGTAGATAGGGATTCTAATTCGCATCGCCGTAAGGTGTGCGAACCGACAGCGTAGTGGTTAGCATACCCGTCCCCCGTCCCAAACCAACTACGCTGTCGGAACGCTTTTGTCGTGTTCGAATCTCGGTCGACCTAATAATTTTTTTTTCGCCGTTTTTCGGATGATTTTACCCTCCGGGGTTGGTCTCTGGGTGCACTGGAGCCCCTCTGCACAAACCCCGTCAATTTGGAGGAAAAATATTTTTGGACCAAAATCCCTAAAAATGCAAAGGCTATAGCCTTTGGAAATTTGACCAAAAATCGAAAGTCTCAGATCACGCTGAAATTCACAGGGAATCCTCTGAAGGCACTGCGAAACATATACCAGTAGCCAGAAGCACAATACCGTTCTTGCTTAGGGAGAAATTCGGAATCCTACTCGGAAAGGAAAACTCTTCTGCGCGCGCCGGGCCCGTCCAGGCCGGTAGATACGGAATCCTTTTCGCATCGGCAAGAAGTGTGCGAACCGACAGCGTAGTGGTTAGCATACCCGTCCCCCGTCCCAAACCAACTACGCTGTCGGGACGCTTTTGTCGTGTTCGAATCTCGGTCGATCATCGATTTTTTTTTCGATGATTTTCGGATGATTTCACCCTCGGGGGTTGGTCTGGGGGTGCACAAGAGTCTGCCTGGACACGATACCGTTCTTGGTTTGGGAGAAATGCAAATTTTACGCAAGGAATTGTGAATTGTTCAATCGGCGCCTTATGGGTAGGCAACCCATTCGACGCCAGCCCGCGCCTGCATCTTTGAGAGAAAATCGTGCGAAACGAGCCGTATTCAACCCGGAGTTCAGAAGAGGCGAGGAGGTAACCTCCTCGAAATCGGCTCCTGGTAACAAGAGGTTTTCGGAAGCTATGTGGTGCCTGCAGTGCTGCTGACAGCAGAAGTCTGTGGTCTAGTGGTTAGAGCAGCGGGCATCTGCTCCGAAGTTCTCGGGTTCGAACCCGAGAGACGCAGACGTTTTCCTTTTTCTGTTATTTTTAGCAACGGTCTTGGGAGAGAAGAAGAATACCTGTTTTCCTTCGAGTTGTATGATGCGTTAAATAGCTTACCCCCTCGATTGCATCTTTAGGGCTCTAAAAAAGTGACAGGGAAAAGAAAATTCTTCTGCGCCGCGCGGAGCTCGTCCAGGCCGGTAGATAGGGATTCTAATTCGCATCGCCGTAAGGTGTGCGAACCGACAGCGTAGTGGTTAGCATACCCGTCCCCCGTCCCAAACCAACTACGCTGTCGGAACGCTTTTGTCGTGTTCGAATCTCGGTCGACCTAATAATTTTTTTTTCGCCGTTTTTCGGATGATTTTACCCTCCGGGGTTGGTCTCTGGGTGCACTGGAGCCCCTCTGCACAAACCCCGTCAATTTGGAGGAAAAATATTTTTGGACCAAAATCCCTAAAAATGCAAAGGCTATAGCCTTTGGAAATTTGACCAAAAATCGAAAGTCTCAGATCACGCTGAAATTCACAGGGAATCCTCTGAAGGCACTGCGAAACATATACCAGTAGCCAGAAGCACAATACCGTTCTTGCTTAGGGAGAAATTCGGAATCCTACTCGGAAAGGAAAACTCTTCTGCGCGCGCCGGGCCCGTCCAGGCCGGTAGATACGGAATCCTTTTCGCATCGGCAAGAAGTGTGCGAACCGACAGCGTAGTGGTTAGCATACCCGTCCCCCGTCCCAAACCAACTACGCTGTCGGGACGCTTTTGTCGTGTTCGAATCTCGGTCGATCATCGATTTTTTTTTCGATGATTTTCGGATGATTTCACCCTCGGGGGTTGGTCTGGGGGTGCACAAGAGTCTGCCTGGACACGATACCGTTCTTGGTTTGGGAGAAATGCAAATTTTACGCAAGGAATTGTGAATTGTTCAATCGGCGCCTTATGGGTAGGCAACCCATTCGACGCCAGCCCGCGCCTGCATCTTTGAGAGAAAATCGTGCGAAACGAGCCGTATTCAACCCGGAGTTCAGAAGAGGCGAGGAGGTAACCTCCTCGAAATCGGCTCCTGGTAACAAGAGGTTTTCGGAAGCTATGTGGTGCCTGCAGTGCTGCTGACAGCAGAAGTCTGTGGTCTAGTGGTTAGAGCAGCGGGCATCTGCTCCGAAGTTCTCGGGTTCGAACCCGAGAGACGCAGACGTTTTCCTTTTTCTGTTATTTTTAGCAACGGTCTTGGGAGAGAAGAAGAATACCTGTTTTCCTTCGAGTTGTATGATGCGTTAAATAGCTTACCCCCTCGATTGCATCTTTAGGGCTCTAAAAAAGTGACAGGGAAAAGAAAATTCTTCTGCGCCGCGCGGAGCTCGTCCAGGCCGGTAGATAGGGATTCTAATTCGCATCGCCGTAAGGTGTGCGAACCGACAGCGTAGTGGTTAGCATACCCGTCCCCCGTCCCAAACCAACTACGCTGTCGGAACGCTTTTGTCGTGTTCGAATCTCGGTCGACCTAATAATTTTTTTTTCGCCGTTTTTCGGATGATTTTACCCTCCGGGGTTGGTCTCTGGGTGCACTGGAGCCCCTCTGCACAAACCCCGTCAATTTGGAGGAAAAATATTTTTGGACCAAAATCCCTAAAAATGCAAAGGCTATAGCCTTTGGAAATTTGACCAAAAATCGAAAGTCTCAGATCACGCTGAAATTCACAGGGAATCCTCTGAAGGCACTGCGAAACATATACCAGTAGCCAGAAGCACAATACCGTTCTTGCTTAGGGAGAAATTCGGAATCCTATTCGGAAAGGAAAACTCTTCTGCGCGCGCCGGGCCCGTCCAGGCCGGTAGATACGGAATCCTTTTCGCATCGGCAAGAAGTGTGCGAACCGACAGCGTAGTGGTTAGCATACCCGTCCCCCGTCCCAAACCAACTACGCTGTCGGGACGCTTTTGTCGTGTTCGAATCTCGGTCGATCATCGATTTTTTTTTCGATGATTTTCGGATGATTTCACCCTCGGGGGTTGGTCTGGGGGTGCACAAGAGTCTGCCTGGACACGATACCGTTCTTGGTTTGGGAGAAATGCAAATTTTACGCAAGGAATTGTGAATTGTTCAATCGGCGCCTTATGGGTAGGCAACCCATTCGACGCCAGCCCGCGCCTGCATCTTTGAGAGAAAATCGTGCGAAACGAGCCGTATTCAACCCGGAGTTCAGAAGAGGCGAGGAGGTAACCTCCTCGAAATCGGCTCCTGGTAACAAGAGGTTTTCGGAAGCTATGTGGTGCCTGCAGTGCTGCTGACAGCAGAAGTCTGTGGTCTAGTGGTTAGAGCAGCGGGCATCTGCTCCGAAGTTCTCGGGTTCGAACCCGAGAGACGCAGACGTTTTCCTTTTTCTGTTATTTTTAGCAACGGTCTTGGGAGAGAAGAAGAATACCTGTTTTCCTTCGAGTTGTATGATGCGTTAAATAGCTTACCCCCTCGATTGCATCTTTAGGGCTCTAAAAAAGTGACAGGGAAAAGAAAATTCTTCTGCGCCGCGCGGAGCTCGTCCAGGCCGGTAGATAGGGATTCTAATTCGCATCGCCGTAAGGTGTGCGAACCGACAGCGTAGTGGTTAGCATACCCGTCCCCCGTCCCAAACCAACTACGCTGTCGGAACGCTTTTGTCGTGTTCGAATCTCGGTCGACCTAATAATTTTTTTTTCGCCGTTTTTCGGATGATTTTACCCTCCGGGGTTGGTCTCTGGGTGCACTGGAGCCCCTCTGCACAAACCCCGTCAATTTGGAGGAAAAATATTTTTGGACCAAAATCCCTAAAAATGCAAAGGCTATAGCCTTTGGAAATTTGACCAAAAATCGAAAGTCTCAGATCACGCTGAAATTCACAGGGAATCCTCTGAAGGCACTGCGAAACATATACCAGTAGCCAGAAGCACAATACCGTTCTTGCTTAGGGAGAAATTCGGAATCCTATTCGGAAAGGAAAACTCTTCTGCGCGCGCCGGGCCCGTCCAGGCCGGTAGATACGGAATCCTTTTCGCATCGGCAAGAAGTGTGCGAACCGACAGCGTAGTGGTTAGCATACCCGTCCCCCGTCCCAAACCAACTACGCTGTCGGGACGCTTTTGTCGTGTTCGAATCTCGGTCGATCATCGATTTTTTTTTCGATGATTTTCGGATGATTTCACCCTCGGGGGTTGGTCTGGGGGTGCACAAGAGTCTGCCTGGACACGATACCGTTCTTGGTTTGGGAGAAATGCAAATTTTACGCAAGGAATTGTGAATTGTTCAATCGGCGCCTTATGGGTAGGCAACCCATTCGACGCCAGCCCGCGCCTGCATCTTTGAGAGAAAATCGTGCGAAACGAGCCGTATTCAACCCGGAGTTCAGAAGAGGCGAGGAGGTAACCTCCTCGAAATCGGCTCCTGGTAACAAGAGGTTTTCGGAAGCTATGTGGTGCCTGCAGTGCTGCTGACAGCAGAAGTCTGTGGTCTAGTGGTTAGAGCAGCGGGCATCTGCTCCGAAGTTCTCGGGTTCGAACCCGAGAGACGCAGACGTTTTCCTTTTTCTTTTTTCTTTTTTTTTGTTATTTTTAGCAACGGTCTTGGGAGAGAAGAAGAATACCTGTTTTCCTTCGAGTTGTATGATGCGTTAAATAGCTTACCCCCTCGATTGCATCTTTAGGGCTCTAAAAAAGTGACAGGGAAAAGAAAATTCTTCTGCGCCGCGCGGAGCTCGTCCAGGCCGGTAGATAGGGATTCTAATTCGCATCGCCGTAAGGTGTGCGAACCGACAGCGTAGTGGTTAGCATACCCGTCCCCCGTCCCAAACCAACTACGCTGTCGGAACGCTTTTGTCGTGTTCGAATCTCGGTCGACCTAATAATTTTTTTTTCGCCGTTTTTCGGATGATTTTACCCTCCGGGGTTGGTCTCTGGGTGCACTGGAGCCCCTCTGCACAAACCCCGTCAATTTGGAGGAAAAATATTTTTGGACCAAAATCCCTAAAAATGCAAAGGCTATAGCCTTTGGAAATTTGACCAAAAATCGAAAGTCTCAGATCACGCTGAAATTCACAGGGAATCCTCTGAAGGCACTGCGAAACATATACCAGTAGCCAGAAGCACAATACCGTTCTTGCTTAGGGAGAAATTCGGAATCCTATTCGGAAAGGAAAACTCTTCTGCGCGCGCCGGGCCCGTCCAGGCCGGTAGATACGGAATCCTTTTCGCATCGGCAAGAAGTGTGCGAACCGACAGCGTAGTGGTTAGCATACCCGTCCCCCGTCCCAAACCAACTACGCTGTCGGGACGCTTTTGTCGTGTTCGAATCTCGGTCGATCATCGATTTTTTTTTCGATGATTTTCGGATGATTTCACCCTCGGGGGTTGGTCTGGGGGTGCACAAGAGTCTGCCTGGACACGATACCGTTCTTGGTTTGGGAGAAATGCAAATTTTACGCAAGGAATTGTGAATTGTTCAATCGGCGCCTTATGGGTAGGCAACCCATTCGACGCCAGCCCGCGCCTGCATCTTTGAGAGAAAATCGTGCGAAACGAGCCGTATTCAACCCGGAGTTCAGAAGAGGCGAGGAGGTAACCTCCTCGAAATCGGCTCCTGGTAACAAGAGGTTTTCGGAAGCTATGTGGTGCCTGCAGTGCTGCTGACAGCACAAGTCTGTGGTCTAGTGGTTAGAGCAGCGGGCATCTGCTCCGAAGTTCTCGGGTTCGAACCCGAGAGACGCAGACGTTTTCCTTTTTCTTTTTTCTTTTTTGTTATTTTTAGCAACGGTCTTGGGAGAGAAGAAGAATACCTGTTTTCCTTCGAGTTGTATGATGCGTTAAATAGCTTACCCCCTCGATTGCATCTTTAGGGCTCTAAAAAGGTAAAAGGGAAAAGAAAATTCTTCTGCGCCGCGCGGAGCTCGTCCAGGCCGGTAGATAGGGATTCCAATTCGCATCGCCGACAGGTGTGCGAACCGACAGCCTAGTGTTTACCGTCCCCGTCCCCCGTCCCAAACCATCTAGGCTGTCGGAACGATTTTGTCGTGTTCACCCTACAGATAAAAGGGTGGACCAGTTGAAAGGGTAGACCAGTTGAAAGAGTAGACCAGTTGAAACTCTTCCTTCGAAGGGATTCGAACTGACGGTTTGCAATTCGCTGTAACTTTTGTAATTTTTTCGTTGATGATGTTTTCAGCAGGTCCACGAGTGCGCCGTTTGGTGCACGGTATGGTATGGTGTTGCTCGCTGGAGAGGGCGGTGGCGGGTGGGCGGGGCGGGGCGGGTACCCACTGCGCAGCCCCGGCGCCCGCAAGGCTTGTTCCGATATTTGGTCCTTGTCGCACTGATGGGGCACGGCCAGAAGGCGCAGGCGAGAGGACACTACTAAACGCTGTTCGGGATCACCAAGCTGCCCCGGCCTGCCCCGGCCTGCCCCCGCGGCCCGCCCGGCGGGATGCGCAGCCAGGAAACGGCTTTCAACTGTCGCCGGCCGGCGCCGCGCGCCGCTACGGTCGGTTGTGCAGTGTGTAGTCCAGTGCGCCCTGCGCCTCGCTTTAGCCTCGCCGTGCCGTGCTCGCTGTGCTGTACCCATACTACGCCATGTGGACGCGTTGGACCGGCGATACTATCGCTGTGGGAAAAGTGTCGCGCGGCAGCGCGGCCCAAACATCGTGTCGCGCTGGTGGCGCCCTCTGCAAACACAGAGGGGACAGACCGCGCCGGCGCGTGAGCAGGGGCAGTGTAGTGCTCGAGAGAGGAGCTTTGATGGAACATTAATGTCTTCTCTCGGGGGGGGGGGGGGGGGGAGTAATTTTATTTCCTATGCAAAGCAAATCGAAAATTTATTTAGGACAGAAGGACTCTAATGGTCAGTTTGACGCTGAAAAATATCTTTGATGATTTACGATTTATTTTGGAAATAACTGTTTTCGAAACGTTGTTAAGTTACGACATCATTTTCTTGCTCGTTTTTGAATTTTAAGTCCATATGCATACACTGTTAAAAATGTTTGAAATTTAATGACATTTTGTAGATTAATTTTAATAAAAGTGTCATGAAATTTCATGACACACTGAAATTCAATACAGTGTAATGAAATTTCATGATCATTTCATTACTCTGTTCTGAAATTTCATATCATCTGTAAATTCATTACTTTTTCGGAAATTTTCATGACATAGCGTAGTATTGATTTCTGCCGCTAGATGGAGTTACGGTAACTGAATGGAATTTCAAGCTCTATAGAGCTTGCAATTTTACGACTTTTCGAATAAAGTTTTCCCGAAAAACTATTAAATTTTTCACAAATTGAGAGTGAAGTCTCAGCTCTCTAATGATCAATAGGGTGTCAGTGTCAAAACACCTGTTCGTAAGGTATTAACAAAATTTTACAAAAAAAAAGGCCGTAACACATTTTCTTGACAGGCACCCGTTGACCGCTTGGCCGCACGTGGAGTCTGCGGTAATCATGTTTTCGACCGGAAGTTCTCGTCGCACTATACCACTGGACGAGTGCAGGCAGGATGGCAGCATGCATCATGTCCTTGATTAGAGCCGCGCGGAGCGGTCCTGGCACGGCACGGCAGGGCAGGGGCAGGGGCAGGGGCAGGGGCAGGGGCAGGGGCAGGGGCAGGGGCAGGGGCAGGGGCAGGGGCAGGGGCAGGGGCAGGGGCAGGGGCAGGGAAGGGCAGGGCAGGGGCAGGGGCCGGGGCAGGGGAAGGGGCAATGGCACGGGCAGGAGTAGGGAGGGGCAGGGCAGGGGGAAGGGGCAGGGGCAGGGGCAGGGGCAGGGGCAGGGGCAGGGGCAGGGGCAGGGGCAGGGGCAGGGGCAGGGGCAGGGGCAGGGGCAGGGGCAGGGGCAGGGGCAGGGGCAGGGGCAGGGGCAGGGGCAGGGGCAGGGGCAGGGGCAGGGGCAGGGGCAGGGGCAGGAGCAGGGGCAGGGGCAGGGGCAGGGGCAGGGGCAGGGGCAGGGGCAGGGGCAGGGGCAGGAGCAGGGGCAGGGGCAGGGGCAGGGGCAGGGGCAGGGGCAGGGGCAGGGGCAGGGGCAGGGGCAGGGGCAGGGGCAGGGGCAGGGGCAGGGGCAGGGGCAGGGCAGGGCAGGACCCCGCGCCCGCGCGCCCTGCTTGCGTGCGTGGTACACAGAGGCGCCGGTACCGGCCGCGGGCCCGCGGGGCTATGGAGCGAGCGAGTGAGCGAGCGAGAGAGAGAGAGAGAGAGAGAGAGAGAGAGAGAGAGAGAGAGAGAGAGAGAGAGAGAGAGAGAGAGAGAGAGAGAGTGTTGGCCCCCTTCGTGCGCAGCCGCGGCGCGGCCGGCCCGCCCGGAGGGTCGCGCGAGGCCCTGGGCGGGGCGGGGCGGGGCGGGGCGGGGCGGGGACGCCCCGGTGGGGTGGCGGGGGCCCTGCCAAGCCCCGCCAGGCCCCGCCCGGCCCGGCCCGAGCCAGTGCGCGCTGGGACGCGGTGCGGAGCGGTGCGCTAGGCAGGAAGCGCGTTCGGCGTTAGGCCCCAGTGAGTCGGGCCGCCGGGCCGGGCGGCCTCCACCCACCGCCCCACCCTCCGGAGACCCTCCGCCCCGAGCCGAGCCTCTCTCGCGGCCGCGACGCCGCCCTGGACGCGGGCCTGCCGCCCGCAGTGGACACGACGCCGACACCGCCTCGTGCTGGACATGTACCCCGAGCTGGAGGAACGACAGGTGTGCTACCTCTGTTGTTTTGGTATTTGTTTCTGTTTCCTTCCCCATTTCCTCCTCGTTCTGTCGTTTCCGGGGGTGAAGTGCAGCCCCCTGGGAGGTGTCGGTGAACGAGGCAGCGGAGCCGGGGTGTGTCCAATACTGTTGGTACACTTCTTGTTTCGGATTCTCCAAGGCGCGGTGAGGTTACCTCGGGGTCACCATACTCCAGGGCAAGGGAAATCTTGGTCTCAGTTCCGGAGGTTCCGGCTCCGGCCCAGCCCGGCCGCCGCCCCTGCCCCCTGCCCCCGCCTCAGACACGGCGGCCCGGCTCTGCCACCCCACCGCGAACGCCGCGCGCCCCACCCCGCCCCGGCCCGGCCCGGCCACCCTCAGGCCCCGCCCCGCCCCACCCCGCCGCGCCACGCCCCACAGGGGCAGACGCAGCCTACGGGTGCGGAGGTGAATCAATGAGAAGCATAGGACTGCCAGCTCAAAACAGGCTTGGCTTGAGCTCGGGGCTGCGAATCGGGCTGACTTTATTTGGTTTCAGCAGCCGCCGCCCGGCCATAGGGTGCGGGGGTGCTGCCCCAGCCCTCCGGAACCGAACGTAGGAAAATAAATAACAATCGTAGGAGACAGAGATAGTGTCTTTGGCAAAACGCAATGAGGTATTTTCCGAATTTGAAGAACAGGAGGAATATCGTCTGCACCCGGACCATCACAAAGCCTCGACCAATCAGAGAGGGATTCTCTCGTGAGCCGGTCCAGAGAGCACTTCACTGATTGGTCGAGGCCTTGTGATGGTCCGAGAGCAGACGATATTCCTCCTGTTCTTCTAATTCGGAAAATACCTCATTCAATATCAAATTGTTAAAGTAATAATAATAATAATAAAGATTTTTAAAAAGTCAGTGTAATCGATTGCCTAAAAAACGCACATGCTCATTTCTGAGTTGCAATTTTGAAAACTTTTCCCTTTCCCCTTTTTTTTTACCCTCTTTCCTTTCTTTCTTTCTTTCTTAGAAAACTATGAAAAATTTTGTTGGGGTGGCGGGAGAAGCAATAAAGTGCGTAAAGTAATCGTGTCGATCGGCGGGTATGCATGATCCAGATTCCAAATAGGACGTGTTGAAGGGGGACGACTCGCAGTGATGGCTGAACCCGCTGGAGGTACGGCTGTGCATGGGGGAGAGGGAGGTCCGCCCCGCCCCACCCTGCCCCACCCCGCCCCGCCCCGCCCCGCCCCGCCCCGCCCCGCCCCGCCCCGCCCCGCCCCGCCCCGCCCCGCCCCGCCCCGCCCCGCCCCGCCTCGTTCCCGAGGCGCGCTCTGCCAGGTTTGGAGAGGTGTTATCCTGGTTATGCAGAGATTAACGTAGTCGAATCTACAAGGCAAATGGACTGCAGGGTTGTTCGGACGGGAGGGGCGCGCTGCCGCTGCTGCTGTGCAAGCTGCCATGCTAGTCCATAAGGTCCCCTTGCCAGCCTCCGATTCCGCTCTGCAGGTGTAAAGTGTGATACGGGACCAGGGCGACGGGGCCGCGTGCAGCAAACGAAAAACAAAAAGAAAAACGCGACAATAAGACGAGAAACGGAGAGAGAGAAAAAAACTAACCAGACGCGCGCCGTATCGTAGTCTGTGCGTGGCGCAATATGGGGGACCGGCGGGGACCGGTGAGAAATGAACTTACCTCGATATCAACGACCGTGACAAGAGAGGGCACACTGTTAAAACCATTAGAGAGATTTTACAAAAAAGTCTTGGAGTTGTGGTTGCCAAGACTTTTTCTGTAAAGTTACCGGTCTGTAAAATTACAGAAATATGGTAAAATAAAATCCAGAAAATACGTGGAACTGTTTCTACATACATTTCCTGAAATATTTTAACAGACATTTTCTGTAAAATTTGACTATACAAAGTATGGTAAAACTCTATGTTGCATCTGACTGTTTTTATAGACTTTTTCCTGTAAACTTTTACTAAACTAAGTATGGTGTAATTCCATGTTGCATCTGACAGAAGTCCAGAGTTCGGGAAAACATTTATACGGTTTGACTCTCTTGTAAATTTACCAATTTTTTTAACAGTGCAGGCACTTTGACTCGACGCAGAGGATGTGTATGCAATGCGAGCGGTGAAATAAAGTGCTGTCCTTAGCTCAGGTCCGTCTCAGGGTTAAAATGTCGAACAACAATTATTCTTCACCTAAGCATGTCTTTTTTTTTTAAACCCAGTGCTGGCAACAATTTATTCCTCTGATGTCATGTGAGTAGAATTAGCGTTCGTCAGGCGTATAGAGACTGCTCGGACATTCGTCGTAGTTTTGCCCTGGCTACGGCCCAATCTCACAAGCAGGCGTAACACGGGCATGCCGCTTGCCTCATCGCTCCTCGCCGAGTAAATATGCAGTCCTTTCCCACTGACGAATCCTGCACTGTATATACCTACGGAAATGCCCGAGGACTTTTAGACACCTGTCACTTAGCGTTTTACGAAAGGAAACGTTTCGTCGAAACGAGCATAAATGCGGCGCTGTTCTCTAGGGCACGCACTCATTCATACTGCTTTATCTAATACGTATCTATCCCCCCGCTTCCCCCTTGCACACACACACACACTTACACTCTTTTCCCCTCCCCATTCGTCTTGTAGAGCAGAGAAGCAGAGGCAGTGTTTGTTCAGCCAACGGCGTTAAGGACTGCTTGTTTGGTACCGATCCTATCCTGTGGGGAGAAAGAGAGAGAGAGAGAGAGAGAGAGAGAGAGAGAGAGAGAGAGAGAGAGAGAGGGGATTTGTTTACCATCTGTAGTGCCCTCCGGCGGCACACTCTCAGTGGTAGGCAGTGGCGCCAGTCGGAAGCATCGTGCCACGGTCACGGCTTCGCAAAGGTTAGGTCCGGCCCAATAGGCCGAAGGGCATCCCGTCGCTTACGTACCGCCCCCGTCCCCGCCCCCGCGCCGGCACGCGCTCGCGGTCATGCTCCACCTCCAGCCCCCCCCCTCCCCGGCCCCCACACCCTGCAAGGGCGCAACGTGACATTTCCACTCTTCCTCCAAGTAAGTGTTCTATTTTAGGAGGTGGGGTGGAGGGAGGGGGAGGACCGGATGGCCGGATGGATGGGTGCAGGGAAGGGACCCGGGACCCTCGGGGGACCCTCGGGGGACGCCCATAGGACGCCCGACGTCGTCCGTCTCACCGAGGAAGTCCCTCCACTCCGTCAATTAGGCCCGGCAGTACACAGCTGCTCACAGTAATCGCAGTTTAGAGGAATAATTATCATTATTACAGGAGCAGCAATGTTAATGTGATTACTTTCCGAGTTCTCGCATTTCCATAATTCACCACCTATTATCTGCCTGCAGTGGCTATATCCATTGTTAGCCCTTGTGTCTTGGCTTGACCTGGTGGCTTTTGCATCGAACGAACTCTAAATGACCATCCACGACCTTTGTCAACTCATGCAACAATCTAGGGATGTTTCTGTTAGTTTCAAAACAATTTTGCTTGATGTAATCTACATTAAATTTAACTTCCGCCAAGCTAAAATAATTCCCTCTCAACTAAGGCAGAGTGAGTTTGCCTCAATTGCCCCAGTCCGAAATTCCAATGCACACCCCGCGAAATCATTTTAGATAAAACCTTTATCTATTTTCTATACAAATTTTATAAATGGGTCTCATTATATCCAGTTATATATATTATATATATATTAATAAGGCTTTGTAGGTCGAATCATTTTGATATTGTTTACATTTTATTTAAGTTTTCACGAACGTTTGGGTTATGAAAAGCAACTGTTTCCGGTCTGTTGTTCTTCGCCCTTTTCTTCACTTCGCTAATGCTGAAAGAGTCTATTCTATATTCGACACCATAGCAATCCCAAACGAAATAAAGAAAAAAAAAGCGGACTTCTGATAGTGTACGATGTAGTGCCCTCAATATTAGAAAGCTAACTGCATTATTATACACGTCATCCTTTCGTGATTACGTGCGCCATTACGGGGTTTGCAGAGTTGAGTGGTAAATAAGTGGTGCTATCGTATAAATAGATTGCATCAACAACCGCAATGCACAGACTGTAATAAGTGCATTATCCAATACAGGAGCTCGCTGGACTCCGGCCACCCCACGTTTCGTCACAAGTAGGCCGAGGAGGAATTTTAAAAGCCATCGATATCCAATAAAACATGGAAAGGGGAGAGTGGGGAGCCGCCGGCCGTCCGCTGTTGTGCCGGCGGCTTTCGACGTTCGCACCACAGAGCTTCTCTCCAAAGGTACTGTACAGCGTGAACTCAAGTAATGGAATACTGCTGTACACTTGCTGCCAGAAAAGACAGTTCTCGTGCCAAAAAATGTTCTTGTAAATTCAGAAAACATACATAGCCACACGAAAAAAATTGCTTGAATCAAGTCCATTTTCTTTAATGGTATGCACAGGTTTTGATTTCGCAAGAAGAGCAGCAGATGGCCGCTGTGGGCGACACATAACGGGGATAAAGATGGCGAGCCAGACGCCATCAGGATCAGGGGTCATTGAATTCTCCCGAGCGCGCTGCTGCTTGGCACCTAAAGGACCAAAACATCCCGAAGTCACCGCGTCGTCCCCTCCCCTCTCTCTCTCACTCATTCTCTTTGATACCAAACACAAACCTCATCTCTTCTCTCTCTCTCACACACACATAAGACGCGCTCACATGAGAGCGCGTACTCAATGGTGGTATTTTGACAGACGCGTCAAAGCAGAAGGGAAGGGCCGCAGAGAGAAGGCAGACGACGCCGACGCGGGCGCCCGGGAGACTGCACCCAACACGTGCGGGGGGGGGGGGGGAGGGGAGGGGGAAGTGCTAATTACAAAGCGCACGCCTGGATGGCCCTCGCCCTCAACCCCGCGCCACGGCGCGGCGGCCAAAAGGGCAAAGGGTTGCTCCCGCGTCATTCCACACGACCGGGCCGAACCAGACCGCAACCTAATCGAGTGAAGGCGTGAATTTTTCTTGAAGGGACAGTAACTGTATGTGAATGAAAGTGAGGTACTCTACGAATTAGAAGAACAGGTGGAATGTCGCTTATTGCTCGCACGGACTAACATAATGAAGCCTCGACCATTCTGAGAGGGCCTTTCTAGACCCGGCCACGAAAAAAGCCCTCTCTGTTTGGTTGAGGCTCTATGATGGTCCGGGAGAAGACGATATTCCTTCTGTTCCTCTAATTCATAAAATACCTCATTCACACAGCCACGATTGGGCGGCATTCATAAACGCTTGGGTGCCTTTCCACACACCGCAGAAAAAGTAGTGGTAGAAAAACTACCGTTTCATTGATTGATCCGAAGGGGTCATCAACTCTGTGATTTTCGTTCGTAAACGCGGGACTGATATTTCACCAATAATACTTCAAAATTACGGGGTAATACATTTCTATTGCATCGATTTTACCCATATTTTTGACAATGATACATCAATTTGACCCATATTACAATATCTGAATAGTACAACATTACTCTTTTATTACTAATAAATACCAATTTTGCTCCTTACATGCAGTACATGGCAAAAGGCAGTTGACAAACCCGTCGATTAATCCCAAATCGGGAGCATAAATATTCTGCACTCGTTTTGAGAACGAGGTTAAAAGTGGTTACAGCTTGCGCGAAAATGGTGGGGAGACTGAAATGGCGCGAAAAAATGTGATAGAGGCTTAACGGAAGAACTTCATCTTAATTTTCAAGCCCCAGAAACCCTGTGCATTTTCTCCATTAGAGTTGCTTGGTTTTTCCGAAGGTATTTGGAAACCAAGACATTGTTTTCTTCGTGTTGAAGGTGCCTATCTCTCCGGCCCCCGGCCCGCGGCCCGGCCCGGCCCGGCCCGGCCCCACCCAGTCCTGAGGTGAGGTGCCGAGCTGAGGTGCACATGCAGCCGAGCCGGGCAGCGCCAGCGCCCCGCCCCCACCACTGGAGGACAATGATCAGACCCACCCCGTGGAGAGTGATGGGGGTGGGGCGGGGCGGGGCGGGGCGGGGTGGTCCGGGGCGGAGGAGTCTGGGCGGCGGGGGGCGGCCGGGCCGGCAGGGCGTAGCCTATATCGATCGCGGGAACCTCTCCGCCCGCGCCGCGTACTCCGTGCGCGGCGGGCAGGCGGAAGAGGGAGATGGAGATGGAGAGAAAGCGACTGTGCGAGAGAGAAATAATAGGCAAGAGCGAGCAGGGGTCGGCGCTCTACGCAAGCGGTGGATGCTTCCGCGCCACACCGCGGCACTCCCCCCGCGCCGCTCGTGAACCGGCAAAACCAGCGTCCAAACCGCGGCTTAACCGCGCGGGGGCGGGAGGGAGTGCATCGTTTGTTTGGGCGCTGCGTGCCGCCTGCCCTGCCCTGCCGCTCCACATAGCCTCCGCAGCGCGCTGCACACTGCTGCCAATCGACCGGCAACACCGAGGGCTCATGCACCATAAATTCAAGCGCGCACACCGATTCCTCTGATTTTTCAAGTTTTTACTCGTTCTTGACCACCACCTCTCTCCTGAGTGGTGGAAAGAACGAGTATTGTTCTCAGTCGAGTGTGTGTAACCCTCAACTGATTCAACTTTCATCTCAGCTGAGAAGTAGTGCCTTAATATAGGACAAATATGAACTAAATATATGTTTTATTGAAGTAATATACAGTTAGATAAAATCCCATTTTGCGGGAATACCTACCTACAGGCATGATACTTACACTACTTTAAACTGGAAGAGCAGATCTTTATTCCAACATTGAACTTTCTTTCAAGTTTAATAGTATTATTTTGAGAACACTTAACAAATTTTAATCTGAACCAGAAACCCTCGTCTGAATTTCAACAATGAACCTTTTTTCGCGTTTAATAGTATTATTTTGAGAACTCTTAACAAGTTTTGAGCTAGTTTTCATTGTAAGTCCCCGAGTCTAGTCCTTGCCCGAGTAGGCTTTGCGCTCCTTTCTCTATGCGCCCCAACAATCGGACCCGAGTGGGCGGGCCGAGCGAGGCCCGAGTGTACCGACAAAACTTCCCCTACACCACCCTACATACACTAACACAATCTGAGATGAAAATGGACTCACACGACTCACATAACGTTTTACACCTCTCTGTGTAGCACAGATTTATGTAAAGAACGAGTTCCATACTTATCACAAAATTAATTTTGTGTTCTATTTGGCCCTTGTATATGTGATTTTCCCTGAGTTTTGCTGATTTTTCTGATTTCTTTTTTACTGATTTTCCTGTAGGGTGTTTACTGATTATTTTGAATGAAGGAACCATCGGGCAACACACGGGTCGAAGAATCGAGGGGCGAGGCTCCACCGCGGCAACCTCTGCTATCAGTTAGATTGGTGTTCCTAAGTTGGCACCACTTCAGGCGCGGGCGTAATGAAATATTCACGGGGCCGTGATCTGCCGGAAAGAGGTGCAAGAGGGCGCTGGTGGCGCTGGTCTGCCCTTAACTTTCCAGCTAGTCTAGCCAGCCATGCTCGCCCCTCCTGGGAGGGTGCTGTGCCGCGTGGCGTGGCGTGGCGTGGCGTGGCGTGGCGTGGCGTGGCTCGGAGACGAAATCCGTTCTTCATTGTGGAAGTTGTCGCTGGACAAGAATTAATGACCCCTGGGCCCGCGGGAGCCATCCCGCGGGCAAGGCAGAGGTGACGGGGGATGTAGGGGGAGGGGGAGGGTGCGTCCACTATAGGTGGACAGGGCAAGAAAGCAGAGTGTAGGGGAGGGGGGAGGGGGTCGATGCCCTCAAGGAAGTAAAAAGGAGTTGATGAATGGCGTGAGGGAAAAAGTTCAAAGCGCGGGTGGCTAGCGCGGGTGGCTAATTTATTATTGAGGGCACGGTCCCGCCGCGCGGGTTGTAAAATGCGGTCTGTTTAGTTTATACGCGCAGTAAAGCAAACATTATAACATCTTAAAAGTGATCCAGAAAGTTTGAGCGTATTTATAAAATTTTTGGCCTTTTTTCCCTTGCTTGCAGGTTCGGCGATGAGGGTGCGGCGATCCCCGGCGGCGGAGGCGGGCCCGGCGGGAGCGTGAGGAAGAACACCTTGCTCCCCACCCCGCCCCGCCCCGCCCCACCCCGCCCCACCCCGCCCCGCCCCGCCTCGACGACGTCAGCACGCCCACGACAAACTACCACGCCGCCGCCGTCTCGACTCGCCAACGCCGCCATGTCGGTGGAGATGCCTCTGAACGAGGACCATGAGGGTGAGTTCCAACAGGTTTCAGAGAAAAGTCGCCAGGAGGGCGAGGGGGAAACAACTCTATTGTACTACACCTCGTAATTTCGAGAGAGTCAGAAAACTACGGTGATATTCGGAAAAATTAAGAAAACCTAAGAGAAAATTCCGGAAAATTCACAAAAATAGAAATAATTTCGGAAAAATTCAAGCAAAGTAAAAGAAAAAAAAAACTACAAAATGCGTACACATTCACAAAAAATTTCACATTTTCTGTACACCATGATTAAGATTTATTTTAACGTCGCAGTAGGGCCATCGGAGAGTTTCTCGCGATAGTCTCCGGGTCGATTCCTGACTGTTCGAGTTTGAGATCCCATACATATAGTTCTTTTGAGGCCGCTCATGGACACCCGTCAAAAATCAGCGCTCAAATCAACGCTTAAATATGTGAATAGCGTAGGTTATATAACTGTGCACTTTGAACAGATACGGATACAATTACTGTACCGACACACGGGGTTGAAAAACTGCATAGTTACTCCCTGTCTGTCGCGCGGCGCCATCACACCGCCCAGCCGCGCCGCCCTCGGGCCGGGTCGCTCTATTTCAGGCAGTAATCTGAAGAGGGCAGTGAAAGGTTTACGCCCTGGCGCCGACAGCGAAGCGAAGCGCAGACCCGCGCGCAGATTTCGAGGGCGCAACAACAAACTCTATCTATTGGGGTTGAAGGATACGCAACACAGGGAAGGGTTAAGCGCCCAGTTTGACATAAACGCCAAATAAATAAATAAATAATAATAATAAAAACAATACGCGTCTAAGCAGATAGAGAAAAAAGCAGGTGTACTACTTCGATTTTTTTTTTACACGAAAAACCAAATGACTTCATTGTGAGGGTCAATTTTTGTCGATAGGCAAAATTCGATAGCTGAAATCGAGAATCCGATACCCACAGCCAGGAGATGGTTGACACGACCGGACACTTGTACGAATGGAACAAACTCCAGCTTAGTTCTCATCGTACAAGTGTCCGGTCGTGACAACCAGCTACTGGCTGTGGGTATCGGATTCTCGATTTCAGCTATCGAATTTTGCCTATCGACAAAAATTGATCCTGACAACGAAGTCATTTTTTTCCGTGTACCGGCTGTGGTACTAAGCCGACTCAGCGGGTCCATGATGCATTTCTAACGGACTGTTACGGATTATTTCCAGGAATTTGAGGAAAATTTAACCTTAGTACGTCTCAATTCTTCAGAAAAAAAAATCGCGCAGCTGATATGAGATTTGTAAAATTAGCGCCACGGCTATGAACACTTGAAACTGCGAAAAATAAATAGCAGGGTAGCTAGAAAATAGGCTCCGTAGCAAAACGACTTGCTGCACCTGTAAAGCTAAAAAATTAGTACACCTGCTATTTTTTTTTTCTTTTACTCAGACGCAAATTATTAGTATCGTTATTATTATAATTTTTTGCGTGCTCGGTTTCTTTTTTAACGCTATTCACACTTTTCATTCTGTTCTGAGAGGGAAATTTTTGCCTCCGGACAAGACGATAATAAAACATGTGCTCGAGTCCTCGCGATGGCCGTCCATCACATACGCATGCGTTGCCTCACTGCCGCGCCGCGACGCCTCGATTAACGGGCGGCGCTGGGCGGCGTCGCGACGCCCGGCTGCTCTGCACTTTATGGCGCTCATCCGAGGACGCACGCAATGCGGCACAATGCGACCGGCCCGGCCCTTCTAGTGGCGTGACGTCACGTGATGCAGTTCATTCATGTCTCTCTCTCTCTCTCTCTCTCTCTCTCTCTCTCTCTCTCTCTCTCTCTCTCTCTCTCTCTCTCTCCCTCTCCCTCTCCCTCTCTCGTACTAACGCCGTGCGGACTCACGTGCCTCAATAGTAACTAGGACTTTGAGAAAAAAAGAATAGCGCAGCTTTCATCGTGTCTATACTGCGAAACAACACATAATTTGAACAAAAGCATTGTTCACGTCATAGTTTGCAAATAAAAGTACAGGCGGAGAAACCATTCACACAGTTGCGTGCGTACGATCTTTGGGGACTTAATAGAAACTATATCTATATATGAATGGGGACTCGAACAGTCAAGAGTCGATCCGGTAGTTGCCCGTTCGAGGTCGCGGAGATCTCCCTATGACTTTCCTGTGTGCACCTCCGCTCGAGGGGGCGACAACTTTGAGAATCATGTGTACACAAGCCTGGGAATCATCATCATAAAAATTAAGGGAAATCAATGAAAACCAACACAACAAAGCAGGAAACACCTGGTATCAGTTATAATTAGCCGAAATCAGCATTTAATGTCGCTAGAAACAGTTAGAAATGAAAAGATATGGATGAGAATAATTGGGGATCAATCATTCCGGGAATGATGTGTACACATTAAAGGGGAGTGGTCACCCCCTCGCCTCCGCTCTACCGCCTAACCTCACAAAGTCCCACCTAACTTGACCTAACCTTACCTAACCTGCGTTCCCCTTGCCCGCAGTGCTGGGCAGCGAGTTCTGCTCGGGGTACAGCGACGCCCTGGGCCGCTGGAACCCCGGCTTCTACTGCCCGCCCCGGGAGGACGCCAGCGACGCGCTCTTCTGCTGCGGCGGCGCCTCCTACAAGTACTGCTGCACGCAGCGGGAGCTGGCTGCCGGGGAGGAGCTCGGCAAGTGAGTCGCCCGAGGGGTCCTGCTGTACTCAAGAAAATAAGCGTGCACCCTGAAACAAAATCAGAACAAAATCTTTCAAAAAATCAAGGAAAAATGAGAAGGGAAAAGTATGAAAAGTTCCTGTAAAACCAGAAGAAAATCAGTAAAAATCAAGGAAAATCACAAAGAAAAAAATTAACAGAAAAATCAGAAAAATCGGTGTACGCTTGAATTTATAGTGAAGGACGGTGAAGAACTACTTGAACACTAAACTCTATCCCGAGGGGACGGATGACTCACACAAAATGTGTACAATGATTCATTGGACTTTTTCATCTTTTTAACTGTTTTTGATTTTTTTTCTGTTGACTTATCAAGAGAATAATGAAAATCTCTACCACGTATAGATACATTTTCACTTTTTTTTCTCATTAATTATGACTTTTTCAGTTGTTTTCAGTTTCTGTTCAATTGTTCTCGATTTGTCAGATTTTTCTGCAAATGTCGTCTTGATATATTTTTTTTAAAATGTTTTTAATTTTTTTGAGGGGTGGGGGTGGGAGCCGTACGATGACTTTTCGAAGTGATACCCTCCTCCTCGCTCTATATACTGACCACAGCAGAGCAGCATCCTGTTGTGCAGTTGCGTGTAGTAAACGCAGCTACAATAATAGTGTGCTCCTGCAGCTTGCCGCTGATCCTGGGCGCGGCCCTGGGCGCCACCGCCGCCCTCGCCATCATCATCCTGGTGTCGTGCTGCTGCTGCTCCTGCTGCGCGCTCTACAAGTCCAGGAGCTCGCCCAAGCAGACCAACAATGGTGAGTCGCGGTTACTGGTGCACCGACCAACGCTCGATCGAAATAGCCACAGCCACCGAATGAGAAGTATAGCCAACTTGGCGACCTCTTTGCATGCCCAAGTCAACAATGTGTGTTATGTGTCACTTTTCGTTGCCGGCTACTTCCTTTGCTGTGTCGAAGAAAACAAAATATTGACTTTATCATTTCGGTATTCGGCATTATTCTCACTCAAAATTTGTCAGTGCACTTTTTCACGTTCATGCGTATAGCTTTCTGTGTGGATTACAAACAATAAATTCCATTTCGAGCGTGTGTGTGGAGTACACGAGGCAGACTCCATCAATCACATATCACATCTCCCGTACGTAAATTGACGGCCAACAGAGACGCCCCTGGGCCTCGGGCCCCCTATTCAATAACAGACTGTATTATTCCTGTCAGCATTTGAATTGCATCCGCGGGGCACAGCGCGCAAGACTCGCGAGCTCGTTTCGCACAGAGCGGGCAAAAGGGTAGGAGGGTGGGGGGGGGGGGGACAACCGCCTACGCGGTCAGCGCGGGATGAGATTTGGCGCGACGCGCGGGAAAGGAAGGCTGATGGCGGGAAGGGAGGGGGGAGGGGCGTAGGTGGGGCGGTAGCTGTACTCGGCAGGCTGCAGGCAGCTGCCGGCCGCGCCTCGGGGGAGCAGCCGGCTCGCGGGGTATTGCCGCCGGTCGAGAGTCATGGAGTCTTCACTCCGTGACGGAGGGGCGGAGGGGTAGTGACACTGGCGAAGACGACGTGCGCCGCTCGACTCGTGGGGTATTCCATTCATGTGGGCTTTCCAGCGTGCAGCGTGCACTTGTTTCATCTGTGTGACCACTGGAAACACAAAAGGTGCAACGTCCTACCTTTCCAGGAGTGTTGAACCCGTTTTAGTGGTGCTAAAGTGTATATTGTCAGTTCTTTCGAAAAATTTTCTGAATGAGCTAACCAATCACACTTTAGAATACATTATCGAATCCTTCGCAAAATTATGCGTCAAACGAACCTACAAGTCACAGGGTTCTGGTAGGCGGTCAACAATTGAAAAGCAAGTAAAGAAGTACGAAAAAAAGAAAATACCATCAATTAATGCCATCTTTTAACATAACCTCATCACATGTAGGCTCGTTTGAAGCGGAATTTTACGTAGATTACGATAATGGGCCTTAAAGTTCAATTTTATCACAAAGGAAGGAAATATTTTAAGAAAAAACAAACTGTTTTAGTGCCTTTTGATGGTTTGTCTATCCTACCTTTGTTTCAGGCCCCGTGTACCGCATGCAGACCTCGTCGACGGCGAGCGGCGTGGCCAACATGTACTCGTTCTCCAACCAGAACAGCCTGGCCACCACGCCCATCGACACGGCGGCCTCGCAGATCATGGTGGAGCTGGAGGCGGGCGCGGGCTCGAGGACGGGCACCATGGGCCGCGGGAACACCTTCAGCGCCTCCGGGGCCTCCGGGGCGCGCACCCTCCAGCGCAACGGCAGTGCGTATCATCATTCAGTTCACACGACCAGACTGTGAATTCACTTTACATTCCTGTAAATTTACAAAAGATATATGTAACTTCACAAAAGAATTCCGTAACTATACAAACGTCATCTGTTCTTTTTCTCATAATTTTTTTTTTCGCTCTCATTTCTGACTAGTTCATTGATCTACAGAAAAAAAATTGTTTACCGATTTTTTCTTGTATTTAAGACAAATAACTTTTTTACAGTGCAGGGTATCAAATTGAAAATCAACCAGATTTTGAGTTTTGTAATTCAACGTCTTTGATCAAATAATGATACAAATATTTCTTTGGTCCGCAGGCCACGACCCGCCACCGCCGTACGACGCGAGCAAGTCGCACCACACGCTGCCGCACCAGCGTCACCACCACAACCAGCACCACCAGCACCAGCAGCAGCAGCACCAGCAGCAGCAGCAGCAGCAGTACTCGACGGGCGACAGCCCGCCGCAGGCGCGCCAGCACTTCACCCTGCCGCGCTCGCACGGCGGCAGCGCCCAGCAGGCTGCCCAGCAGGCGCAGCAGGCGGCGCAGCAGGCCGCGCAGGGGGCGCGCAGGTGGGCACAGGGGGGGAATCACTCGCAAAAAAAATGTGGACAGTTTTTTTTTAATGCTTGATTTATAATTTTATTTTTAATGGTTATGATTCTTTGGTTTGATTTTTATTTCAATTTTAAAAGAGAAAAATGAAAATTTATGTCACTTTCCGATAGATTTTGACTTTTTTCTCTCTTTATTTCTGAATTCTTTCATTCGTTTTCAGATATTGGTTAATTTCTTCTCGATTTTTAAAATTTTAATGTAACTTTCTTCTTCTTTATTTCCCCCTCTATGTTTTGTTTTTGGGTTGAGGGGGCATAGAGGAATGATTTTTTTGAATTGATTCCTCCCTTTTTTCGATTTAAACTTTCACACCACCAGGTTCTTAAATTGTAGTCACAACCGCTTCATATGAAATGCTAAGATTTAAATTCACCTCACACACCTGTCCGGCGCTAATGTCCACGGGACTCTTGCGCAGCCCGATCACGACGTTCCCGCAGGGCGGGCAGCCCAGCACGTTCGCGCCGCACCCGACGGCCACCCTGTCCCGGGTGCCGCGGGGGCTGCAGGGCGCGGCCCCCGCCCACCACGCCGTCCCCGTGCCCGTGGTGAGGCCGCCCCCGGGGCCGCTGCCCCCCGGCCCGCTGCCGCCCGGGGGCCCCGGGGGCCCCACCAGCCCCACGCAGCTGCGCAGCCCGGTGGACTCGCCCCACCGAGGATTTCAGACGCACACCCGTAAGTGCCATGGCCATGGGGAAACAACTCTCAAGTTTGCTGCACAAGTTTTTTAAATTTTAATTGAATGTTTCTGAATTTATGATTAAAATTAGACTATTTTTGGTATTTTTTTCTGAATTTTTCTGAATATTCCTGAATTTTTCTGAATCACGAGGTGTATTTAAATTACAGAGTTGTTTCCCCCTCGCCGCGAGCCGAAAAAAAAGGTGCATTGTTTTATTCACGGGGTTTCGGATCATGTTGTTGATGTTTTTGCAGTGAGGCACCCGCCGCCTAACACGGTGCCCATCAACTCCGGTGGCTACGGGATGACCCACAGCACGAGCAGCACGTTCCAGCCGTGCCCGCCGCCATCGCAGCAGCAGATGCAGCAGATGCACCAGCAGCAGATGCATCAGCAGCAGATGCAGTTCCACCAACAGCAGCAGCTCGCCCAGGGTCTACCCCCGCCTCCAAACATACCTGCGCCTGTGCCGATGGGCCCACCGGGTCAGCAGATGGGACCATCAGGACAGCAGATGGGGCCACCAGGACAGCAGATGGGGCCACCAGGACAGCAGATGGGACCTCCTCCTGGTCAGCAGATGGGGCCTGCGGGCCAAATGGTGGGACATCCAAACCAGCAGATGGGACCTCCAGTGCAGCAAATGGGGCATCCGAACCAACAGATGATCGCGCCAGGCCAGCAGATGGGTCAACTTGCCCAGGGCGGGGGACCTCCAAAGGGAGTCCCGGTGGGTGTGCCAGGGGCCCCTGCTATGGCGACCACTAACGGAGGCGCTGTCCCAGTGAACCCTAGCGAGTTATCACCCAGCGACACGCTCTATCGCTCAACCAAGTTTTGAGAACGTTGTTGCACGCCACGCAATGCCCCCCCCCCTTTCCCACCCACCACCGGCCCCTTACCTCGTCAGTCCCCGGAGTTGGGGACATATATATCGGGGTAGGGAGAGCGGCTGGCCTCACCTTTGTAAACACTGGAAAAACAAAGGCACTAAACAACACCTTTCCTGGGGTACTAAAGTCAAGGGCACGGTTTAGTGCCTTTCCTGGGGCACTAAAGTTTAGTGCCTTTCCAAAGGCACTAAACTTGTACGGAACTCATATGAAGCTAGCCAGCCAAAGGTGTGAAAGGTCTCATTTAGTGCCTTTCCAAAGGCACTAAGCTTTAGTGCCTTTCCAAAGGCACTAAACTTTATTAGTGCCTTTTAAAGGTAGGTATTCGCACCTTTGTTTTTCCTGTGAAGCGCCGCCGGTAGACAATGAATATGAATAGTAAACCGCGAAAGCGTAAAAACTATTGAAGATAAATGGTTACCAGGTGGTTAGGTTCCGCATACATCACTGAATATTCTCCATCAGAAAAAAAGCAAGTAGTTCCGCATTCATATCGGCCTAACCCAATCAATCTCCTTGGTTGTTGGGAGATGATATAATGTGTGAAGAGTTTTAAATGTAAATATGTAATGTAAGTTAATCATTGGAAAATATGGAAAATCCGTCTGATTCTTTTAGTGACCTCCTTTCTTCTTGGTTATCTGCCATGCGTTTGGCACTCTTGATGTAGTTCGTACTGTGTAAGGACTTAGTGATATCTTGGCCTCAGCCTTAGTTGAGCAAGTGACACACCGCCTGATTAACCATTACAATTAGCTGATCTTGGTCGAAGAGAAGCTCGAGGCCCGATCCTTAGATGAAACTTAATTTATTTCGATAAACTTTCGGTGATATTGATACTAAGTCGACCTAAATTTTATTTATGGGTAAGTTTAAATATATTGTCAATTTTTTACCTTCATGTTCTCAAAAGTCTGAAGCACAAATCCCTTTTGATTGAAATGTAAGCTCGTTTTGAAAAAAAAAAAAACTTATTCGGAGACAACTACAAACGTAATTTCGAGGTTCCTCGAAGAAAGTTTTATAGACTGCAGATGTAATGTAAAGCGATATTCAGGCTAGCCACGCTTACGAGTGTGAGCGCGACAACAGCGCGAGAGCGGGGCGACAGGAGGGTCATTAGGGACCCCTGTGGAAGGGCAGCACCTGTAGGGCGCGAATTTTGCGCATTCTTCAAGGCGCCCCGAAACTTCGCCAAAACAGCGCCTTTTAGGGCGCTTTTCGGGTTACTTCCGGTTAGGAAAAGGCGCCTAAAAGGCACTGTTTTGGCGAAGTTTCGGGGCGCCTTGAAGAATGCGCAAAATTCGCGCCCTACAGGTGCTGCCCTTCCACAGGGGGAGCTCTCCGCGATAGTCTCGAACGGTTAACTTCCGGGTCGACTCTCAATGGTTCGAGTTCGAGACTCATTATGGTAACTATAGCTATATGTACCGGATTTCGGACTCGAACCAGCGAGAGGCGACCCGGAAGTTGCCCGTTCGAGACTATCGTGGGGAGCTCCCTAATGACCCTCCAGGTGAGCGGGAGGAGCGAGAGCGGGACCACATACCACAGCGTGGAGAAGGTAGGGAGGGGGGCGAAGCCGAGCCGAAGCCGTGCAGTGGCGGTTTTAAGTCCGTCTGAAAGGGGGGGGGGGGGGGAGAAGCACTTCAGGTTGCCTAATACATACAGGAATTTTGTCGTGCAATTTGCCTACTTTCCAGGCGGCTATCTAGGGCCGATGGGGGGGGGGGCATTACCCCCTGTTTCCCCCCCCCCTAAAACCGCCACTGAGCCGTAGCCAGCTCACGCTCCGCTCTCGCGCTCTCGCGCTGTCGCACGCTCTCGTTAGCGTGGCTTACCCGAATATAGCTTAAAATTGTTCGGTCATCAAGTTATCGATTGCCTGTTTCTCCACTGTTAGCTCAATTTTTGGTGCAAAACGTCTTTATGGCATTAGGCGCACGGTGCTCAAGGAGACTGATTTTTTTCTTTGACACTTCTGTCAAAATTATGATTTTAGTGTCCAGTTTGGTGCTTAAGTATTAATGTCAGTTTTAGTCGACTCATGGTCGACGAATGGATGCGCTCAATTGTATCTTAGGTAGGGTTACTTTCGGACTGCAATTAGGAGTGAACAACCACTTGCACTATGCTTGTCGAAGTCACACTTGTAAATTTTATGGTTTCTTATTTAACTTGTTGATTGTTAATTCCTTCACCCCTGTGTGCCCACTGTGTCAGGTACTGAACCAAGCTCCTGCGGCAAAAATAAAAAAAATACGCTGAATTTCACTGCAAGCCACTCTGACTCCTGCAGCACTGAAGCTAACTGTGAACTTTCACGGCAAGAGACAGTGCTGCGGGTCCACTTTAGCCTACAGTGTGATTCGCCGTAAGCTTTTCGTATTGGGTGCCATACACTCCAGCTCTCTTTCTTGAATATTAATGCGTAACCGAAGCTCCACCGTACCTCTTATTGGCACCTTTACCAGTAACTTCCGTTGATTCACTCCAGTCTGTTAAGCAGCAGGCGAAAGACCTGCACTTAATAGCACTATGCTAATGCGATTTTATGTGTTTTCAATGGTATGCAAATCAGGTGGAGAGTCGCGATGTCACGTAAGTCTATTACTGCACTCACTGATGTACTTACTGACTTTCATGTTTTCGTGGATCCTTATCTGTCCGGTGCTTCCCTTGGTGCTGCACTCAACTTTTAAAATTCCCCAATTCTTCTTTAGATTTTGTGAGAAGAGAAAGATATATTCTACTTTGACGTAGAAACGAAAGTATATTCGCGTATTGTTTAATCATGAAGTACTTAGCTTCATTTATGTTTTCAACGAGCAGTGCTCGCTTGGCGGCTAGATAACCAAAGATAAGTAGTCGAAATGTGCCTGAATCAAACCTGCGCGGTTTGATTTACGGTTGATGTACAGTTAGTTTTTTGAACTCGTTAGCAAACGTGTGTACCCATAGTGTAAGAGCAAGCAAGTGGACGGACATAGCATTTCGTACCTAGCTAAAGATCAAAGTGAATCAAAGCAGAGGTGAAAAAATGGGGACCAAAGGAAAGCACTTTTGGTTTGGTGCTCTGATCAGCTCTACAAGAAAGCTGACCACCAAAGTATAAGACAGGAATGGAAGGAAAAGAAATGATTCTGGGCACAACTGTTGAAGTAGAAGAAGCGTCTGGAAATAGTTGGGGAGTGCATCACCCTGCTCTCTAGTCACCTTGTTGCCTTCCCTAGTCATTATTTGTACAATTTCATGATGCGTAAGTGTATAATACTCCGTGTCTGTAAAAGCTCTTTTCAGTCATAAAAAGGGGGAAAAAACAGAAACTTGTAAAGTGATCTCTCTCCGCTGGTCGGTGATTTAAAGTGGCCAAGAAATTTTTAATGGAGTAACATAGAAGAATATACCACGATGGAGCCGTAAATGTGACGGCTTGACATTAACATTTTAAACATTTCAAGATATTATGAATTAAGTTTACCTTTATGGTCTATGTTCCTTAATATCAAAAGCGTTCTTAGCGCTTTAAAAGCTATTGTGTGCTTATTTGAAACTTGTATCACAATCTCATCTTCGGATCTTGTACTGTTTAGTCTAAGGGTGTACTGACTTTTCCAATGAAATTTATCTTACCGTTCTCAGTGTTCATTTTCTCCATGTCTATTGATGTAGGGAAGTGTATGAATTCCAAACATTAAATTCATTTGGGTAGCCAACCCGCTATATTATTTTTTTCCGCAAGTATATAATGAACCACTTATCACAGTTTATTGTGTCCCAATAAAAATGAAAACGAATACATGCTAAAGAGAAGCATACATATATTACAATGTGTAACTCTAAATTATCACAGAGAGAAAATTAACGTTCTGTCAAGTAGTAGAACAGAATGAGCTCCCTATGAAAGGGGAAAGGGAGGAGTGAAGGCACATTGCATGGAACAAAGCTATTCCTCACTCACTCACTCACTCTCTCACTCACTCACTCACTCACTCACTCACTCACTCACTCACTCACTCACTCACTCACTCACGCACGCACGCACGCACGCACGCACGCACTCACTCACTCACTCACTCAGGCATTCCGAACGCGCAATGACACAAGGATAATAAAGAAGGCACGGGCTATAGAAGCCGCCCTAGATGTGATCAGTAAATATGCAGCTAAGTAACGACTCAGGTCGCTACATATACACTACGAGCAAAAATTTAAAGGTATCAAAAAATGAACAACATTGGTTCCCTTGTGAGCAAATGTTACCGGTCCTATCTTTAAAGGCACCTATAGAGAAAAAGTAAACGTAGCCTACATAGATTTGATATGTCCAATAACAATGACACTACAATTTTATGATGTTATATTATAATTATAATTATTATTATTATTAGCACAAAAATTCCAGTCGGCTCGCAGGTACCAGAACGTGGAGGAGCAAGAAGATGACTGACAAGGTATTTCCTAGCGACCGGCAGCCAGCAGCCAGTATTATCCTAGAGAGCCGGGAAGGCAAGGCAGTAAAGTCATAATGATGTCAAAGACGACGCCGTTGTCGTTACAAGCATGGACTTGTGGCACACAATGCCGCCCCTCTCCGACACCATTAAAACTTCCGTGTTGTAGCGTCGTCGCCGCGCACACATCTAAATCAGGCGTTTTATCTCGATAGGCAGCTTAAATTACAAGTTTCGCGCAGCTCCACCCGGCCAGGCGGGCCCCGGCCGGGCCCGGCTCGGCTCGGCTCGGCTCGGCTCGAGTTCGGCTTGGCTGCCTTCACCTGACGGTGGCGCGTCCTGCGGCGGGCACCTGCTGCAGGAACAGGCGGACGTTCGCCTCCAGTGGGGGCAGCGGCGGCAGCTGGACGTGCTGGTGGTGGGAACGGGAGGACGTCGACGGCGTCCTGGAGAGCCGCGCGTCGAGGAGGTGCAGAGGGGCGAGGGGGTGCGTGAACAGGGGTGGGGGAGAGTCCGGGCTGGAGCTGGCGGACAGCTCGTCGGGGAGGTGCTGCTGCTGGGTGGGCACGCGGGGCGGCAGCACGGCGCGCGGGCTCCGAGGCGTCGTCGTCGACGGCCTCGGCGGCTCCTCGGCGGCGTCCTGGGCGCGGGCGCGCGCCGCCGCCTGCACCGACTGAGCCAGGTCGCACGAGCACTGCTTGACGCGGCGCAGCGAGGAAAGGTCGCTCTCGCCGCCCCACGAGGACCTGAGCGGCGAAGTCTCGCTCCTGCGCGAGGGGGGCGGAAAAACGGAGAGTTCAAGACGAGGGTGAAACAACTCTGAATTTCTAAAACACCTCTTTATCCAGAAAAATCCGTCTAAAAATTCTAGAAAATTCAGGAAAATTAACAAAAATTTTGAAATGTTCAAGCAATAATATTTGCAAAAAGTTTCAAGAAAAATTAACAAATATTCAGAGTTGTTTTTCCTTCGGTCCAAGAGCACCGTGCTCTGTAAAACTGACTCGGACACAATGTTTTTTGTTTTGCTCGTGGGTGTATTTCGCAGTACCTACCACCACTCGAAGGGCTCGCCCTCCTCGCGCTCGGTGCGCGCGGGCCGGTAGCCAGGCGGCTTGGGCGGTGGGTCCGTGAAGCGGCAGTAGGCCGCCACCACCAGGCAGATGAGCACCAGGACGACGGAGATCATGCCCACGAGCAGCGGGCAGTCGTACGTGGCCGGGATGGTCTCCACCACCTCGGCGTCCATGTCGGCGATGGGCGGCAGGTCGAGGGTCCAGGGGTCGCGATGGCGCGCGCGAACCGTGCCGGGGTCCACCTCGCAGCGCGCGCGCAGGGGCGAGTACTGCCGCCCCGCGCTGCACTCGCACAAGTAGTCCGGCATCGAGCACACCATCCCTGCGGACGGCAAAAGGAATCAGGTCACCGGACTAAAGTTTGAGTTCATTTTACGATAACTTTTAGTAGTTTTAACCAATTTTTTGTTACAATGTAAAACAGCCATTTCGTAAATTTACAGGAAAAATCTGTGAATTTTGACAAACGACCTGACTGTGAATTCACTTTTTCGGGCTGATTTCGGTACACAACATTTCTATAAGGGAACTTATGTGTTGCTTCGCGATTTTTATTGTTAATGTACTAAATTTTTCATCAAACTACAGGAAAAATCTGTTTACCGATTTAACAGCGAAAGCAGTAAGGTTTTTTTTTTCTTCTTTCTCAACACATTTCTACAGTGTTTCAACACCGTTTTGGACGAGAAGATTTGTATGCATGTGTGTGTGTGTTGAGAGAGAGAGAGAGAGAGAGAGAGAGAGAGAGAGAGAGTCGCGGCCTTTGACGTGCGATAATTACGCGGTATTCATCCCGAGTGAGTTTCTTCACCAGCGACGCCGCACGTGGCAGGCGAGGCGTGCCGTCCATGTCCCCGCCCCGCCCCGCCCCGCCCTGCTTCGCCGCGCAGTTTAAGTCCACCCTGATGATCACCCGCGGCCGGATGTGGTGAGGACGAGTCGCCCGAGTCCACTCCGCGTGAGCGCCAAAGCCGTGTTAGCGCAGAGCGGCCCCCTGACACCCCTCCACCCGTCCGCTGTCCCTGCTCCCCGGATAGAGGGGGGATACCTGGCGGGTACCTCATTAAGGAGGTGCGCCCCACGCAGAGGCATCTCTCTCTCTCTCTCTCTCTCTCTCTCTCTCTCTCTCTCTCTCTCTCTCTCTCTCTCTCTCTATTTACACTTCCCTTTTGGCCCAAATTGTAAGTTAAATCCCCTCAATAAATCCTTTATTAAACTAAACTAAACTCTCTCTCTCTCTCTCTCTCTCTCTCTCTCTCTCTCTCTCTCTCTCTCTCTCTCTCTCTCTCTCTCTCTCTCTGCAGCCACCTCTGAGCGCCCTTCCCTTACCATCCTGCCTCCCTCTCACCGCACGACGACTACCCCGGGCTGCGCGGTAAATACCTCGTTGGGAAAATCTCCCTTTATCCTTTCTTTCTTGCTTCCCGCGCCTTCCCGCCCCCGCGCTCAACTGCCCCTTCCCCCTTTCCTGCCCTCTGCTCACGCCCCCCCCCCTTTTTTACCCTGACCCTCGCCTCTCTTGGATGGCGAGCGCGCCTCGTCCGCAGCTCGCATCGCACGTTACAAATCTTATATAGAAGATGGTCCTCCGACTGGGGAGCCACGGCACATAATTTATGAATGACCCCTTACATGCTTGAGCTCGAGCGCCTACCTGGAGAGCACTCCGTGTCCAGGTGGCAGGGCTGCCCGAGCACTCGGGTCTGCACGCAGTGGCCTCTGCTACTGCCGCTGGTCGTCGTCGTGGTCCCGGAGGTCGTCAGGTTGCCGACGGCCGAGGCCGTCATCGTGTCCGTGACGGTGGCGGTGGAGGCCGGGGCCGGGGCCGGGGCCTCGGTCGGAGCCGGCGGGTGGAGGCAGCGGCAGACGGGTGCGTACCTCGGCGCCTCGGCCACGGGCGGCAGGCGGCGGAGACAGCGCGCAGAGCGCAGGCAGTCCGCGTCCACAGAGCAGCCGCGCCGGCGGACGGACATGGACCTGCGGGCAGCGCAGCAAAGCGCAGCAAAGCGTGCGCCAGACTTAAAACCGAGGGCGAAGCAACTCAGAATTTTATGGTGTACACATTTTTTAAAATTTTTGTGAATTTTTGTGAAGTTTTACGTGAGAGTTACCGAAATTTTTGTGAATTTTCCTGAAGTTTCCCCAATATTTGTGAATTTTTCTGAATTTTTAAAAATGATTTTTTCCTGAATTACGAGTGCACGTGTATAAGCACTTGTTCTCCGCCAGAAGCGTTACACGCGGCGACGCTTGTTGCTGCCACGCCGATCTCATGACTTAGTCACTCGGCCCGCGTCGCAGGGCTCCCTCAAGATGGATGGGGAGGAACTACACTCGGCCGCCTGTTCACCGCGGTCGCCCCAGCCTGCCCCGCCCCACCCCGCCCCGCTCCACCCCGCCCCGATCCACCCCACCCCGCTCCGCGCTGCACCACGTCGAGACTATACGGCGCACCAGCGATCGATATACTTCATTTGCCAGAACTTGTTGTCACTTTTGGCAGCAGCGATATTCACTGACCGAGGAGGGAAAGTTTGTGGTGTAGTCAGTCGAGAGGGGGTCGGCCGGCTCGATGCGTGAGAGAGAGAGGGAAAGGGTCTTATACACCTCTCCCTTCTCGCTTGAAGACGCTTGTGCAAAATGCATGAGATTTAATTGACGTACTGTGATTGGTGGTTATCATCAGTAGCAGACAGTCGATGTCAGCCTCAGCCATCAGCCCTCTCATTTCTGAAGGTTTGAATAACCCGTGACGCACACGCGCGCGCGTTGCCGGCGGCACGGAAGCGCACTTGACACCTGCAGATAATCATTCCACGCTGAGCACCAAAAGAGAAGAGTTAATTCAACGCAGAGCCGTTCGCTGACTTCCTCGCTTTGCCACGCTTTCCTTTCGATACCTACATGATGTAGATCACAGATAATTCCTGAAAATTTATTTATGATTTACCACATATTTTCCCCTTAAAAATTTGAGAGCCCACAGTTTCAACTTCCGACTACATAATTTACAATGTCGAGTAGAAACATCGGCAATCCCGCGGGTGTTTTAAGTTTTTTTTTTTTTATTTTTTATTTTTTTTTTAAATCAATTAAGTGACCCCTTTTGCTGGGACCTGATAACTTGACCATGACCATCAACAACACGTTGCTCTTTGAACACGGAGGGTTTTTTTTTTTTTTTTTTTAAAGAAAAACCAACAAAAACAGTAGCGGCAGCTGGATCAACTATATCAATAGCAGCGGTAACAGCTGGGGTCGTTCAGTCTGATTAAGCCATGTTATCAGATTTATGCGCGGCTATCCGTCCACGCGCTCCGTCAAGAGCGAAACGCGCTCAGACGCCCGGGGAAATAATTTTACGGAAACGTTACTACCCGACTCGCCTTGAAGGCGGACGTTCTACACTCCGCCGCCCGCTGCGGCTGTACACAGCTCAAAATAAATTGTGTAGTTGCAAAAATGTGCGGATATTCTGCACAGTGGAAGCCTATATGAACTCAAAAAGTTGGCGTAGTGCTCGAAAAAACTGAAAGTTTATGACAGACGCTTACACATCCTCACTACCCTAATTCACAGAATTATTCTTTTCTTTCCTTCTGATTCTCCCTTTACCTCGTGAATTATTACAACAGTCAACGGTCCAGACTTCGTTACGGAAACAAAAACAAATTAATAAAAGGAAAGCTGGAAAAATTAATGAAGAATCAATCACCGCGAGGAATTAAAACAAAAAATAAAGCTCCCCCCCCCCCCCCTTCTTCCCTGTGGGCGAGCCTGCGTTGTTTTTTCGCCCCCTCCGCACACCATGTATGTTGACTGTTTGACAGTACGTTGTTGTGCTGGCGATTGGGGCAGAATGGGGCGAGGGGGTGAGGGTTTGGGGAAAGAGAGGGGGGGGGGGGCAGGTCTGTGAATAAAGAAGGCGGTGGTTACCGGTGGCGCGCTGTGCCTCCCTGCTGGACTGGGACACTGGGCCACCCGGTAGAAAGGCGCCGGAACAGAGATATACAATACACCTGAGCATTCTGCATTTACCTGCCCCGAGGGTCAACTGTAAAATGCTTCGAGGACTGAATTATTATTTCCAAACCTGGCGACGGTTTCTTTTATTTATCTTTGTCTAGCGAAGAATCAGTTTGCCTTTGGAAGGGATATGTAAGCTCTTTGTCCATAAAAAAAAAAATGCTATGTATAAGTCTTTGCGGTACTTTTGTTTTATAGTTCTCGACTTCATTCCGTGAAGTGGGGTGTAATAATGTGTGTTGGGTGAGGGGAGGCGTGAGTATGTGAGTGTGTCAAAACGAAAAGCGACCCACAAAGGCCCCGCGGAATGCACCATTTCACCGTAGCCGGCGTCGCGTCGGGGGAGTGAGGACGGTGGGGGAAGGGGGGGGCGTAGGGCATGGTGGGCGTTCAGCAACATATGAGGCGTTCTCGCTCTCTAGGAGAGAGGGGTGCGTGGAGCGGCTGGCTTGAATTGAGTGAGGGGGAGATGGTGGCTGCACTGTAATTTTGGGAGTCCAAAATGAATACGTCTCCGCGACGAACGCCACACAGCAAGCATGAAGACTGACTTATACTCACTAAATAGGGAGGGACTTTTTTTTTCGTCCAAAGGGAGTTACAGCTTTGTGCACAGCTCACGTAAGGACAATTTCCAATAGACAAAGTTGCATCTCACCAGTTTAAAAAAAAGAAAAAATTTTAAAAAGAAAAGAAAAGAGAGAGAGAGAGAGACCATGGTACCATTTTGTCGCATGCGAAATTCAGGTTTGCACCTGGTCAAGATGAGGCAAAAAAAAGTCAATCTCTATGGGGAAAAAGGGCTCTACGCAGCAGGGCATGTCTTTTGATCATAGCCGTTTGGGACATCCAAAGGTGAGTGACTTGAGGGCAATGAGGACGGGGAGTAAGAGAGTAACGGTAAGAGAGAAAGAAAGAAAGAGAGAGAGACAGAGAGATGGAGGGAGAGTGAAAGAGAGAGGAGGTAGTGGTGGTGGGGCCGCCAGTTCCACACAAGCGCACTGCGGCAATTTTTACGTTTCGCCACAGTTATGCGGCTGAAGGTCGGCGGTCAGCCCGGGTCGCTTACTGTACTGTTGGTCGGGAGTGGGGCTGCGGCAGTGGCTGAGGGGGGCGGGGGCAGGGGGATTGGGGGAAGCAACAGTGGCCTGGAGAAGTGACCGCGAGACCCTCGCACTGCCACTGTGGTACCCGAAGTACCTCCTGCAGCACGGGTAGTGTCGGGTTGTGATATCGTTTCAGAGGGACGGACGCACGGATTGAGGGTGGAAGGGGGAGAATTGCAGAGCGGTTGGGGAAGGAACAGAAGGGGGGGGGGAGGGGGCTCCGGCTCGGGCTCCGGAGTGCGGTTGAAAGGAGAGCGAGGTGAGGGTAAGGTGTTGATAAGGGGGTTCAAGTAGCGGGCTGCGAAATCTGCCCCCCGCTTCTGCTGTCGCCTCTCCCTTATCACTGTCGCCTCTCCCCTTATCACTGTCGCCATCGTCTCTCGACCGCTCCCAGGGACCCGCAGGAGAAGGAGCAGCAAAGAGTGCGCAGCGCACTCCTCGAGAACTTACTTCTATCTGTTTTTTTATTCATCCAGAGCGCAGCGCACTCCTTGAGAACTTCCTTCTTATTTTTCCCCCAGAGCGCAGTGCATTCCTAGAGAACTTCATTTTTTTTTTTTACCACAGTGCGCCAGGCGTTAAACTTAATACCTTGCCCGTGCACGCGGGCACCAGCGTTGCAGGAGGCGGTGAAAAATTCATGAAACATGGCAGCATTATATCGGCTATACACACGCCGTAGCACACGCCCGCGCGTAATTTTTCCCCCGCGCCTTTTATTTTACTCTTTATTTAAAGTGTCTCATTAAACAAGAAAGTAGGCGATATTTTCTTTGGGCGTTCGCCGGGCCGCTGTGTCGGGTGGTTGGTCTGCAGTGTGAGCACGGCCCGGCCGAGCGCGCAGGCGCGGCGCCCCGGAGAAGTACCAGTCGACTTATTCCGAAGAGCGCTTTCCTCCGAGGGGGAATCAACTCTGAAATTTTTGTACTCTTCGTAATTTAGTAAAAAAATTTAGAGTACTCAGAAAAATTCAGAAAAGTTTAGAGAAATTCAGGAAAATTCAGAGTAATTATCACAAATTTTAAATATCGCAGAAAATTCGGTGAAATTCAAGAAAAAATCACAAAAATACAATAACAATTCACAAAAATTCCCGAAAGTTGACAAAAAATTACAAAATTTGAACACCAAAATTCAGAGCTGTTTCCCCCTCGCTTTCCTCGCACTACCTCCCACGCACTCATGGGCTTCGCAGTACACACTGGAAACCCAAGTGTGTGAATGTCACACACTTCTAGGTGTGTGAATGCCAATTCGTGCACTTGGAGGCCAAAGTGTGTGAATTTCCAAGGAAAATTCACACCTTTACGCCCTCAAGTGTACGAATGCGCATTCGCACACATACAAGTGTACGACATTCGCACACTTGGGTTTCCAGTGTAGGTGCGAGTGAGAGAGAGAGACAGAGCGAGCAGGAGAGCGCTCGGCAGCGCGGCCGGGCCGGGCCGGGCCGGACGGGTCCGGACGTAGCCGCGCTAGTTCGACACGACGTTCTCCGCCTCCGAGCGGCGCGCGACGGCAGCGTTTTGAGACACGCGAAGCCTCCCTGGCGCGAGGCGGGGACGTGATTGGGATGCAAATTATTTTGGATATTAGATGTGCGCACGCTAGTCTCGTAGAGCAGCACAGTTCCAACCAGAAAAGGTAAAGGGGAAAAAACAAGAAAGGATAAAAAAAAAAGGAAAAAAGAAACCTGAAGTGCTGCTTTAGGAAACTGCAGGAAACTGCAACTCGCTGCATTTAGGTGATGGAGTTAGTCATTTTCGTTGTAAACTCATTAGGCCCAATTAAGATAGGAAGAGTTCATGAAAATCAGTTGGGTTGCGGCGGCACTTGTGCAGAACGTAAAACGCACAATTACTGCGCTGGAGGGTGCAAGCACATTCGGCAAAAGATCTGGAAGCGTCGTTTCATACATGCACTGTAAAAAATCAGTCTTGGATACGGAGCTTGTCACGGCGTTCCGTACCCCATTTTTCGGAAAGGGATAACGGAAATTTACCGTACCTGGCCACCGTACCTACCATTTTTACATGGGCTAGCATAGGGAAAGGGGTACGGAACGCCATTATCAGTCCGTACCCAAAACGGAAACCGCCGGACACAAAATTAGCGGGAACTTTTCCGTACCTTGGCACCGTACCCACATTTTTTTTACATGGGCTCTTATGGAAAGAGGGTACGGAATCGAATGTACGGAGACACCGTAATCTAAATTAACGGTATATTTCCGTATGGGTGACCGTGATTTTTTTTTTACAGTGTGGCATCCATAGTATCGCTGATTCCACCGTCAATGCGCGCAATGTGGATCAAACGCATAAAATGCACAAAAAATGCGCGCTAGAGGAACGTTCAAAAGGCTTAAAGCGCCCTCAATGACACGTCTGCATTAATTACGTACCAAAAGGTGTATTAAACGCGTTTAGCAGTACCCGAGTAAGTGCCCAAAATTGTAGAGTCACCTTTGACGAGTACCGTAAACTCGGAACCTTATCTTAGTCTTTATTTTATCAAGCAGTTATGTTGAACAAGCAAGGAAAATAAGTCAAGAAGTCAGGTTTAGGGGGTGAGAATAGAGCATGGAGAGAGAGAGAGAGAGAGAGAGAGAGAGAGAGAGAGAGAGAGAGAGAGAGAGAGAGAGAGAGAGAGGGAGTAAAAGATGGCTGAGGGGCGAGAGAGAGAGAGGGAGAGAGAGATAAATGTCTGCGGTACATCGAGGATTTGCCGCCCGCTGCTCCTCCTCACAGACTGTCGGGGAGCAGTCCGTGGGAGAAAGACTAACGTCGGGACTAAGCCTCCTATGTGGTCCCGCCGTATTTCGTGTCCTTTTCTTTCTTTGGCAGGGTGCGCCTGCATTTCTTTGATTGTCCTGCTTGTAGGTCGCGGCCGGAGCAGCCGGGACGCCGGGCCCCAGGGTCTCTTGACCTGCAGCAGAAGCCGCAACCCCCACCCCCCGTGTGCCGCACGCTACACGCCACCCTGACGCGCGACCCGCTGCTGCTCCCGTGTGTTAGGGAACGCAGAGAGCGCTTGCATGTCGGCCACCCGAGGAGGTATCCCGTCTCGTACGTACACAAATTCAGCCACGACCCCAAAATAAGTAAATTATGAAGTATATTGGCGAGGAAGCTCCTTGCTACACGCCTACACGCATAATACTAATACCCCTTATTGAGGATAGAGTGACCCGACTATTACTCGAGTGAAGCCCCCCCCCCCTCTCCAAAAAAAAAAGTAATAACACAAACAACAGAAATTGAAAAAAAGAATCAGTGCACTTAAATTTGGAGTTGTGACCCACACGGCCAAATTTCCTGAAAATTTAATTTTTAAATTTTTTTCTGTTTTTGTTTTGCAGTGTGTGTGAGTAGCATCTGTTTAGGGCCCACCCCCGGGTGGGGGGGGGGTGGAGACAGTCTTATGATTTCACTATCCTTCTGCAGTGGTCTGGGCCTCGGCCGGGAGCCGCTGTTGGTGGTTCCATTGTGCGACACGACGGGAGGGGGGAGGGGGAGAGGGGAAGGGGGGGGGGAGGACGGCCATGGCGGCTGCTTGGGGCCTTGTGCAGCGGTACGGCCCGCCTGCGCTATTTGTACGGGGAATGGGCCCCATATCGTACGTTTAGCTAAGCCCTTGTACCACACACGGCGCGCCCGGCCCGGCAGGCAGCGGCGTATGTGCGGAGTGGCGTGGGGGTGCGGGGCGCGGCTCTGCATAGAATCTTGACCCTTCCTCCATCCCCCCCCCCTCTCTCTCTCTCTCTCTCTCTCTCTCTCTCTCCCTCCCTCCCTTCATATACTCTCTCTACTCTCCTACTCTTCTGCATTGGAGCGTTGCAGTGTGCTCTAATTATTCAAGACTGTTCGCCTATTTCCCATATGGTCGGCACAAGCAGTACAGCCTCCAATCAAGATAGCCTAGGTTGACCATAGTCAGTGTTTTGATCAGGAAGTGCCGCGGATCCCCAGCGTCCTCGCCCGACGGCGCTTGTGGTCTGTAGGCCCCTTCAACAACCTTCCTGTGATCAGGAATGTATTGCGTTTCAGCGCAGGCAAACGCAAATTCTAGTGTGACAGACATAAGTTTTTTTTTTTTTTTCCCCAACCCGTTGGGAAAAGAAGGTCGCAGCAATAAATCACAGTTTGGATTGATGAAAATCCTGGAGCCCTGACCCATTAGTCGGGGCTAATCTTCCTTTCAGCGTCGCAATGCGAGAGCGGGTGCCATTTTCCAGCGCGTTTTACTCTTATTTCTAGGCGGTTGGAAAAGGGAGAGAGAATAGTATGGGGGCACTGCAAACCTTCGAATCCAATGTCTCACCCAAAATAGGAGAGGATACTTTCCCATGCTTGATTGGTGTGAAAATTTTTAACCTCACTCTGTTGGAGCAAGAATTTTTTCAGCCTCGCTCCATTTGAGTACGGATATTTTGGCCGCATTTTATTTGAGCATATATCCTCACTTTATTCGGTCGAGGTTGCAAAATTATTTCTCCAATGGAGTTACGGAAACGATTCTCTTTCTCCAGAGTGATAAAATTGCTCTCAAATTCTCGCCCATATAGGAGATAGGGGGGAGGGGGAAGAGGGACACTCCATGAGGATAGAAGGACGCGATGGGGAAATTCGAGGGGTACCTCACTTTTTGAATGGGTGTAAACTGATTGAAGAGTTGTTGTGTCGTGATTAGAAGGAAAATTTGACAAATCTTCGAAGAAAGCAATACATTTTTGGCACCAATACGATATTTTGCAATTTTAAGGTGCTTAAAATAGAATTTTGTCGAAAAATCATGTGACTGGATAGTGATTGGAAAATGATTGGAACGCAGGGTGTACACTGATTGGAAAAGGTGAGGTTCCCCTCGGGGAAATTCATGCAATATATCATAATGCCTTTCTTAAGAATCGCCCATTTACTTTTAAAAAACTCTGTCATAGTCACGTAATTTGATTGGACATGAAATATGCATAATATTTATTAATTTTGTATGACGGCACCGTCACCCGGCTGAGACCTGGGGCAGGAAGCGCTCTAGGCGTGGAAACGGGAATACAAAGGAAGCGCTAAATGACTCGGAAAAGCTGAAAAGTCCTGCTCTTCTCGCCGCCGCGCCTCCGCATCTGATCGGGAGGCAGAATTATTCCTCGGGCACCTGACGCCTGGGACCCGCTGCCACTCTCCCACCTTCCTCTAATCGTGTCTGCTGAATAACTTTTATTTTTATTTTGCTTCTTGTTGTGGCCCTGTTCTTTCTCTCTCTCTCTCTCTCTCTCTCTCTCTCTCTCTCTCTCTCTCTCTCTCTCTCTCTCTCTCTCGTCGCAAAACGGGGGAGGATAAGATGGGAGATGCCTCGCCGTATGGCAGCTCCCCCCACCCCCACCTCGTCCCGCCGATGTTAACACGATTAAGAACCCCGATTATCGCGCAGTCCTTCTACCTTGATTTCTTTCTTTCTTTCTTTCTTGCTAAAAATGCTGTTGGAATAAGCGACGCCCGAGGGCGAAATGTTAAACTTCCAGCGAGCGAAAAGAGACCGGGGAGAAGAGGTGGGGGAAGATGAAGGAAGTATGGAGGAAGAGGATACTCTACATGGAAAGGGACAAATTCTGCACTCACCCTAGTCGTGTCTTTGTGCACATCTGCAGTGGATACATATTCGTCTGCAGTCTAGGAATGAAATAGCATATTTTCTCCCTAGACTGGAGACAACGTGCCGTCTAGAGTGGAGGGAAGGTGTCAGTGGAAGCTCCAGGCGTGCTGCTCGAGGTGGGCTGGTCCCCCGCAGGACCTGCAGGCGCCTGCAGGCAGTGCCCGCTCCCGGGGCTGGGTCCCTGCCGTGCTGAATGATCCATGCTTCACGTGCAATCTGAGCTGCTGTGATGCAGGCCACGCACGCCCACGAGTTAAGAGCGGAGCGGAGAGACTGCCGCCGCAAAGAGAAAAAAAAAAGTCAGATTTTTCTTTGGGGGGAAAAAAAACAACAAAACAAAACAGAAACAAACACAAAAGCAAACACTAAAAAAACACAAAAACAAAACAAAAACAAACACTAAAAAACACAAAAACAAAACAAAAACAAAAACAAACACTAAAAAACACAAAAACAAAACAAAAACAGAAACAAACACAAATACAAAAACAAAGCAAAACAAACAAAACGAAAAACCCTCCTCAGGTTTCAAGAATAAAGTTTCCTACAAAAAGTGTGGGAGCTTCCCTCTTCACTTTGCAGGAAATATGTATATGCTTAAAAGGTGAGGAATTTTCGGTATAATTAGAGTTTTCAGTCTAAGGTTTATCCTATCCTGTTTCCTCGAAACATGGGACATTGCTGCTGCTCCCGTACACTTGGCGGAACTGACCTAATTCTTCTAGCTCTAAACTGCCATCTCCGGCAGTGTACCGCGCCGCTCAGTCTGCGCGTTGTCCGGCAATTAATAATCACCGGGGCGGCCTGGGCGCAGCAGATAATGTTGCCCGTGTTTGTTATCTCTGTCAAAACTTTGCCAAGTTTTCATCGCCGGGATAGGTTCCTGCTAATCCCCGCCGTCCAGCAGGGCGGAATGGAGGGAGGTGGCGAAAGGAGGAGAGTGTAAAGAAAGATGGAGAGATGACAGAGAGAGAGACGGAGAAGGGGAGAAAGGGAAGAGAAAAGAGGACGTGATAACGGAAACGGCAAAGAGATTCTCACTTCTTACGCTATTCACTGCATATTTATGTTGAATTACAGACTAATGCCTATACAATCGAATGTCTGAAGGAATGGATTAATATTTTTCGTATTTCTGGAAAATCCTAGTTTTATGCCTGATATGGCCGGTACGACGCCCATACGTCGTGCTTCTCTGCAGATATCGACCGACCGAGGAAAAACGGAAGTGCTCTATGCGTGTGAGCTCGCCCTGACCGGTACCCGCCGTGCCGCGCCCCGCCCCGCCCCGCCCCGCCCCGCCCCGCCCCGCCCCGCCCCGCCCCGCCCCGCCCCGCCCCGCCCCGCCCTGCCCCGCCCCGCCAGCTTGGGAGACACCCAGACTAATTTAGCAAGCGGATGGCTCAGAGGGCTGGTGATGGGGATTGGGGGGAGGGGGGTGCGACGCCAGTCCAGAGGGACGGGGATCATGACGCCAAGCAGGCGTGACGTCGCATAAGCGGTTGCTGAAAGCGCGGCCGCCTCGTGGCACTCTGAACGCTGCTGCTGAGAACTTCTCTATCTCAGCGCTGTCCCAAAACCCAGCTCTACCCCAATGTGCTCTACCCCGCAGAGTTCTAACCCATCGAGTTTTACCTTACCTAGTTTTACCCTACCGAGAACCGAGATCTACCCCACTCAGTTCTACCTCACCGAGTTTTACCCCACCGAGCTCTGCCCCACGGAGTTCTACCCCATCGAGTTCTGCCCCACGGAGTTCTACCCCACCGAGTTCTGCCCCACGGGGTTCTACTCCATCGAGTTCTGCCCTACGGAAATCTACTCCTCCGAGCTCTACCCCACCCCACCCAATCCCACCAGTGGGTCACCTGGCACGGACTAAAGATATCCTCGTCTTGAAAGTTCCCGCTCGCTCTTTCCCCTCCCGGATGTGGTCCCCTCACCTCTCCTCCTCCAAACATTCGACAAAAGGGTTCGGTTGGCGCGGTCCCCTCTGTGGCCGGGCCTGGCGACGGGAGCCCGTGGTGCTTTTGTGAAGAAGACTCGCCCGCATGAAATATCCAGCCTTAATGCGAGTCGCGCATCCAGTAAGGACGTGAGCGCGCCTCTGTGTGTGCGTGGGGGGGCGTGGAGGGAGCGTTCCCCTGTAGACGCCTGGAAGGTAGGCCGAAGAGGGACAGGGCTGCATCGCGGGTCTGCCTAACTCAAAGGGGCTATACAGACGGGTGAAACCGCAAATAGAGAACGCTGCTGCGGCTAACTAAAAGAGGGAACGCTTGGGGCGCTTGGGGACAAGTAGTCAGCTCGTCTCGATGATAAAACGTGCGGCACGATTATGTTTTAGTTGGGTAGATTCGAAATTAAAAACAAAACACGCTGATAGAGGACAGAGGTATATACGAAGGGGGAGGAATTCGTATGGGGAGGAGAAGAGGTTGATGTGGGGAGGGATGTGATACCTCTAGCGGATGGAGGAGAGGGAGAGCGAGAGAGACAGAGAGATAGAAAGAGAGAGAAGCATGATGATTTATGCGGAGGGTTCGGCGGAAGACCCGCGGCGCTGTTCGTCGAGCGGCGAGCAGTCGATTCCAGCTCCAGGCGGGTAGCCTGCGCAGCCTGCACCAAGGAACGTCCAAGCTTCCGGGGGGCATGCGTCTCGCTCGGGGGTGGTGGGGGTGGGGGTGGTCGGGGGTGGCGTGGGGGGTGGGGGTAGGGAGTAGAGTGGCCCGCGATACTCCCCCACTGCTGCTTCCTGCCGATGAGGTACGACGTTGTCCACGGTCCTGCTGCAGATGCCATGAGTCCATCTGCCTCATCTGCGCGGCCCGAACCCCTCCCCATCTGCTCCCTCCCAGAGCGTCTACGTCTAGGGAAGGGGGGGGGGGGGAGGATGCCGACTCGGGTGGGGTGGGGGGAGTGGGGCGAGGCGGCGCAGAGCATGCGGACCGGGTGAGGGATAAGACCAGGAGGGAAATGAACTGGCTGCGAGTGAAAAGGCGACAGGGAGGGGCGGGCTGCCTGCAAGAGAGAGAGAGAGAGAGAGAGAGAGAGAGAGAGAGAGAGAGAGAGAGAGAGAGAGAGAGAGAGAGAGGGGGGGGGGTGGAAAGGGGGAGAGGGAGAGAGGGGGAGGGGGGAGAGAGACATCACCCGACTTTTCTATCTCTTATTTTCAAACGGAAATTTTTCTCCGCTTAGGATTCATTGGCAGAGTGTTCTACTGCGGCGGACCAGGCGGCGGCGCGCTTAAACTGTTCCTTTAGCAGGACGCGGAAGAGTAATTGCTTTTATACTCTGACTCAACGCCTGTGTCAGAAGAATTTTCAGAAAAACTGAAGTAAAAAATTATTACTAATATCGAGTGGTGCAAATCAGAACGCAGGTTCCACGACCTAATAGATTAAAAATGTGTTTCTTTTTTCTTTACTAAACTTTCGAAAGGCACCACGTGTACTCTGTAGCAGGCATTCGCAAATGTGAACCGATGGAGAAGGGGAGAGGCACTGTGAAAGATATTCGTAAGGGTCACTGAGAAAAAATATTTGTAAATTTTACGACTTTTTTCGTTATTTGTGCGTACGACACAGAGATGGACATTTGGTAAATTTACTGCAGCAAATTCTTACTCGTCGAAGCAAACTAACTCGACAAATTTAAATGGCGTAAAAAATCATCGTGACAATACGATTGGATATTGTAACTTTACGACATTTATTATTGAAAATTTTCCCGTGACCTTCACGAATATTTTTCACAGTGGTTACGGGAAAATTTCCCATGATAAATGTCGTAAAGTTACAATTTCTAGTTGTGTTGTTACCGAGGGGTCGACAACTTGGGTTTTTGGGGGACACAGGAGTTTAGTCAGAGTACTCGGAGTACAGCCGGAGAAGACGGAGTACAGCGAGAGAACAAAGAGCACAGCCGGAGTTCAGTCGGAGTTCTTCGGAGAACACCGGTGAACAGCCGGAGAACAGGCAAATTTTACTCGGAGAACGCTCAGAGGACGCTCAGAGAACGCTCGGAGTACACCCGGAGAACACGGAGCACACCCGGAGGACGTGGAGTTTATTCGGAGAACGTCTAGCCTGGAACACAGAAGAACACGAGTTGTCGACCCCTCGGTTGTTACGAATTTTTTTTTATTTTTTAATTTTTTTTTTTTTTTTTTTTTTTTTACACTGAGTGTCGACTTAGTTTTCTTTGACAAGTAAGAACTTGCTGTCGGTAATTTACGACTGCGCTCGTAAATTTCTCAACTTAGTCGCAAATTTACGGATATTTTTTTTTCACAGTAGGGGTGGCTGCACTGCATGGCCAGCATACAGTGCAGCAGCGCGCCGATCAGCTGAGGGGTCGATGCAGCCAGCAGCTGCCGCGGCAGCGGTGTCGCAGCCCGACCACAAAGCCTCATGGGCTCGACAGGACTGCTGCGGCCTGCGGCCCTGCCGAGCCCTGCGGGGCGCGCGGACCGAGCCCCCATACGCCCCACGCTCAAGCTCGGCGCCGAGGGGGTAGCGGCCGAGGGATCGTTCATGTACTACGTGTCGAGGGGGAGGGGGCACTCACACAAAATGTGTAAGATAATTTTTTGACTTTTGATTTTTTGATATTTTTTTTTTTACTGATCTGTTAGTTTTGGATTTGCTTTTGATTTCTCGAGGAGAATTTACGTCACGTTTTGATAAATTCTGATCTTTTACCCCAACTTTGAATTATTTTTTTTACACAATTTCTTTCGGTTGTTGTTTATTTATTCTCCATTTTTCGGATTTTTCTGTATTTTTCTTCTTGATTTTATTTTGATTTTTTAAAATGATTATTTTGGGGAGTACAATTATTTTTCGAAGTGACTTCCCGCTCGCTTCATGTCTCCAGCTAGAGGGGGACGGGAAACAAGCATCATGGGCCGTCGTTAGCTTGTGCGGGGACGTTCATCGGAGCTCACGGACTGCTGTAAGATTTGGAGACCCGGGCACCATTCAAATGCTAATATAAAGTGAGGCTACAATACTACCTCAAAGAGAGCGATGCTACATCTCACTCATAGAGAGGCAGGTTTAAAATTCTCTCTCAAAATAAGCAAGGGAAAAGTGTCCTTTGCCATTTCGGGTGAGAATTTCGATTAAAGGGCTCTCTGTAGGTTGCTGCCGAGGGGGAAACGACTAAGGTAATCCGGCTGACAGCCGATAGGTAATCCGGTAGGGTGTAATCCGGGGAAATTCGAAGTAATCCGGTGTAATCCGGGGAAATTTTGGGGTTATCCGAGGAAAAAAAGCACCGTTATCCGGAGGACACTCCAGAGGTAATCCGGGGTAATCAGTAATCCGGCTGACACGAAAACACTCGAAAAACTAATGTGACACATGTCACATGTGCACATGTGACCAGTTTAGGTAACATCACGTAATGTTACCATATTTTCGGTATCGTTTGTAATGTGACATCCTCCATGTTATTAGTATAGGCAGACATAACATGTGGCACCGGATGTCACATCACCAAACGTGACCGAGAATTTGGTAACGTTTTGAAATGTGACATAAACTGGTCACATCAATTGATGTGACTCATGTCACATTAGTTTTTCCAGTGAATTGACAGTCGTTTCCCCCTCGGTTGCTGCGATGCACGCGGATGCACACTGGTTTGGCACTATGGCTTATACGGCAAAAATTTGCTGTAGCCTACGCTTCATTGTTTCAGTGATGAGAGAAGCTCTCGTTGGAATAAGCATGAAATAAGTCACGTGCGTCGTCGCGCCTCGCCCGTGTTAGTATGTGCGGGCTCAATCACAAGGTGTGAGTACTGCCGCAGGCTGCATGTGCCCCGCCCCGCCTCAACCCGCCTCGCCCCGCCCCGCCCCGCCCCGCCCCGCCCCCCGCCCCGCCCCGCCCCGCCCCGCCCCGCCGCGCCACCACTATATATAGTTGGCGTGACATGCGAGGGTGCTGGTCGATAGGGATTCCGGGCGATATCACAGGGATAGCGCCACTTTCGATCGCACTGCGCAGCACCGCGCCACGCCCCGCCACGCCCCGCCACGCCCCGCCTCACCAAGCCACGCTCCGCCACGCTCCGCCACGCGACAAGCAGACAAGCTCCTGGTCGTCGGGGGCGCCGCGCACCGCGTCACAGGGGCGCCATGCAACACACAGCGGGGCGCCAAACCAGCAATCGCGGTCACCGTGTCAAAGGACAGCGGGGGCCCCGCCCCGCCACGCCCCGCCACGCCCCGCCCCGCCCCGCCCCACCACGCCCCGCCACGCCCCACCACACCCCGGCAATCCCGTGCTGCAATATAACTTGTATAACAATTGTTGGGAGTACAAATATACATTGGAAGAAGAAGAAGAGGAAAAGAAGAAAAAAGGAAATGGAAAAATCTTTCAAGTTTTCTTTTCCGCGTTTAAAACTTCGAGGGGAAACCTTACGAGCGTGTAGCGCTACACCTATTCAGGGAAGATTCGGAAATTTATTTTATAAATCACACAGAAGGCAGAGCGTGATGTATCTCGTCCAGAGGAGCTATAAAACACAGCCTCTGCTACACGTTCGTTGTTTGTTGTGTTATTTGCCGTGATGGGCGAATAAAAACGCACGGTGGCGAGCTAACAGGCGGCGGCGGCGATGTGTTTGGCGTTATCTCTGCGCTCTTCTGGTCGCACCACGCCACGCCACGCCACGCCACGCCACGCCACGCCACGCCACGCCAGAGCGATCAGCAGCGCTCGAGAGGGAACGAGAGGCGTAAGGAGGGGGAGAGAGAGGGACGAAGAACAACGGTGAGAGAAAGAGAGAGAGAGAGAAGGGTGGAGGGTGGTGGCAGAGGGGGAGTTAGGGGGAGCACTGGAGAGGGGAGGGAGGGATCGGCAGCGGCGCGTCCGGATTCGACTGATGGCACGCAATCGCGTAGAGGAGGGACGGCACTGGAAAAAGTCAGAGGTGAAGTGCGGTACAAAAGCACAGTATAAAAGGACGGTGCAAAAGTACGACACAAAAGCACGGCACAAAAATACGGTGCAAAAGTGCGGTACGAAGTACGGTATGACATTATTGTATACCATCAAAAGACATTCGCTTCAGAATGGCACTGTGTTGGAGTGGAGCTTCATTGCGAACGGCTTTTACGTTACACTCTAAATCTTCTGGAAAGATTTTTTTCGTATACTACAAAGAATTCTGTTGCAACCGAAATATACAGAAAATATCCTTGTTTTACAAGAAGTTTTCTTTGTATTACAAAGATTTGTTCTTATTGCAAATATTCTTTTTTGTATTACAAAGAAAATTTGTCATTGTATTACAGTGGCACAGAATTCTTTGTAATACATGATTTTGTAAGAATTGAAGAGTGTACAGCTGTGCTTCGTACTGGAATTCACTCATAGCGGGCACAGTGACACCGTTTTTGCCCAAGTACGTTACGGAATTTCAGGGATAATAATTAGCGGTGCACTCGCGGTGACATCCAGCGTGCGGGCCAGCACGTTCGCCGAAACGAACGGAATCCACACGCATTCAAGTGTGCGACCCGCGAATATACATTTGACCTCAGCAACATTGCGGTTCTCAAATGTGATTGATCCCCAGCCGCCTAGCTTTCGCGGAAACACGTCTGATGAGTTATGAAATCCGGTGCGTTGTGCGTACGCGCGTGCGGCTGGGGAGTGGGGGATGGGGAGTGGGGGATATGGGGAGTGGGGGATGGGGGATGGGGAGCGTCCGTGACTGATGTGGGCGTCAGATTAACGTTAACTGCTATGTAGTCCGGGCTGCTACCGATGCACTACTGAAGCGGAAAAGGGCTTTAAATCATCTTCGTACATACAGAGCTGGTAGCGTTACGTAACGAAGTAACGGCGAGACGTTATCCCTTTACCTTGTTCTGTGGACGATAACGGTGACCGGATCCATTTCCACCTGACTTTGAGGGTCAGCCAAGTGGGTTAGTCAGAGAAAATTCGTAGTGGTTCGCGATAATCGAAGGGTGTTTCTGGGTAACTAAGACTACGTCCGGCGTAATCTAGCTTGGAGCTGCTAGAACTCCATCACCTTGAAAAAAAATAGTCGTGTTTTAACGGGAAAATTTTGCACGAGAGTCAGCTGTCAAATTACAGTTGCTAATCGTAAATTTACGACCAGTACATATCGACTTGACATTCATTCATGAGAATGATATATTTCAAAATATTTCTTATATCATAATTTCTACAATATTTATAGTAAAACTGCACGAATATCTTTACACAGTAAATGTATGCAACTAAACTAACCTATATTTCTGTGGACCTGTATCAGCCCGCCTCGCGTCCTTCACGTTCATTATTTCACCGTCGCGGGACGCCCATTCATTAATTCACCCCGCGCGCCGCGCGCGCTGCCCAGCTCATCCGATTCATGTTCCACCTCGTCCGGTCCCTCTCGGACCCTCCCCCGCCCCGGCCATCCCTCAGGAACACCACGGCACACCCCGGGGATGCGGCCCGACGCGCGTGTGTGCAGGCCGCCCCGCCCCGCCCCGCCCCGTCCCGCCCCGCCCCGCCCCGCGCACCGCCACCTTGATCCCTAATAAATTCCCCTCGATACGTCCGACTCGGCCAGGCCGTGGCGCGCCTTAATCCCGATTCGAAAAGAGAGCTCGAGTGAGAAATAATCGTCTCACACGCGCGCTCGCTTGCTATACACAAAACAATAACTCGCGTCTGAGCTAAAAAAAAAATACAAGGTGCCCTAAATTTTTGGCTGTATAAACGCAGAAAATTTTTAAGCGCTGATCGGCGCTGATGTTTACTTTCCAGCTTCCCTGCTATTTATTTTTCCGCTGATTTAAATGTTTAGCCATACCGAGCTAATTTTTAGGCAACGGAGTTGCCTTCTAAAATCGCTGGTTAACATCTAATTTCAGCTGCGTGTGTGTGTGTGTGTGTGTGTGTGTGTGTGTGTGTGTGTGTGTGTGTGTGTGTGTGTGTGTGCGCGCGCGCGCACGCGTACTTGCCCTGCCAAAAATTCATTCGCTATGGCGTGAAATTTTCAAAGGTTGGTTTTCACTGTAGACCACTACTTTGCTTACACATTGCAAAATAGTTTCTTCTAGCGAAGCAATAGTTTGGAAGGCTAACATAAATAAATGAGACGTGCAAAAGAACTGTACACTGCGTCTCATTACTGTTATGCTAGAAACCGGTGCACATCAAAAAAATTCCACAGAAAAAATGTCCGCAGACTATGGGTCTTCTAGAAAAGTTGAGGTGGCGGTGGTCATCTTGGTTCCCAACGATCTAAAAGTTAAAATTATTCAGAATAAGATTGCCCTAGCCACAAGGTTTTTAAGAGGGGGAGGGCAGGCTTGTAGTATTTACAGCAGCTGTTTATTTAAAGAAAAATCGAAAGGTTACAGTATTTGCTTTTCTAAATGTCTGTGTGGATATAGCACTAGGCTAAAAGCAGATCGGCTTCGAATACAGCATCCAGCAAACGAATGTAGTCAGTCACAGCCCAACTGGAAAAATTTGTGTACACCGGGCCACCAAAATGTGATGATAAACAGGGATCATCTGGTGAATACCAGGCGATTACCGGGTGATTACCATGAGAATAACCTACCTTTGTGTTCCTCTGGTTACCACAGTTGGGCACCCCTCGGTCACAGCCCTCTATTTGCCAGCCACCTGCACCCCCAGAACGCCTCCTCACACACGCGCACGTAGACGCAGAAATGACCTCTCCTCACCACAGAGAGAGAGAGAGAGAGAGAGAGAGAGAGAGAGAGAGAGAGAGAGAGAGAGAGAGAGAGAGAGAGAGAGAGAGAGAGAGAGAGAGATACGCCCGCGTGAAAGCCCATCAGCGTGCCGTGGAGCCGCCAGTTCACACATGTGGTCTTTCCCATACTCGCGTATCGGGTCAACTTTGGCGGGAGGAGGAGGATGAGGAAGGTGGAGGGGGATGAAGGTGAAGGGAACCCCTCCCCCCCCCCTCCCGGTATGAGAGTGTTAGAGGAGCATCGGGCCCCCGCGCGAGCTGCCGAGGGAGCAGTAGTAGTGGTATAGTATGCACTCGCTCCTCCCCCTCACTCACTCCCTCTCCTTTCAGGAGAAGGAAGAGGCGCGCGCCCTGCGCTCTGCGAGAGGAAGTTTCCGCATCGTGTTGGCGTCCGACACCGAAGAAGTAGGTTGGCCAGCTGCCGCCCCGGGGCCCGGCCGGCAGGATGATTCCAAACGGCGTTTCGTAGTGTTCTTTCTCTCTCTCTCTCTCTCTCTCTCTCTCTCTCTCTCTCTCTCTCTCTCTCTCTCTCTCTCTCTCTCTCTCTCTCTCTCTCTCTCTCTCTGTCACGGCCGAGCCGCATGAGACAAGGACGGAGAGAGACAAAAATCACTGTGTGCGAAATCACCCTACAGCGGGGTGGGCTGAGCCCGGCCGGCGGGGCACGACGAGGCACAGCCATTCCGATCCCCATACGTATAGTGCTGTGTCGGGTAGTTCTGGTCGCCTTGTGCAGATGGGCCCACCAGGCCCGCGCTGTTTGGGTCTCCGCGCACGAATTAGGCCACCGCGGTGGGGCGGGGTGGGGTGGGGTGGGGCGGGGCGGGGCGGGGCGAGGCGGGACCGCCTAAAGGATGCTGATATCGCACAAGTAATGTTTGTGACGCATCCGCAGCACATGCAGCACATTTAGAATGCATACTCTAAATCTTCTACCCGGAACTTTTTTCGTCAAAGAATTCTGCGCAACTGTAATATACCGAATATACAGGAACTTTCCTTGAATCACAAAAAAATTTCTTTGTACTTCAAAGTTTTGTGTATTACGGCTGCATAGACTTCTTCGTAATACAAGAATTTTATTTGTAAGAATTTAAGAGTCCAGCAGGGCATGGAGAGAACTGGAAACATTCTCCTAGGAGAGCAGGAAAAGGCGAGAAAAACCTGATTGGATTGGGTAAATGATGACTCTAGTTCATTTAGCGTGGTACACCAATAAGAGCTTATCACGACTGTGTTGAAAAAATCTTTCTTTTTCGAAATTTGTGATTACGACACAAAGTTGTAAATTATTGACAACGCAGACGTAAATTTACGACAGCAAATTTCAACACGTCCAAGAAAACTAAGATTTTTTTTTCCGGAGGGCTTGAGCAGGCGGTATAGCGGTGCAGCAGGGGAAGGTCCGGGGCAGGGCTTGGCGTAGCGTTCCCCCGCCCAATCACCCCCACCACTGCGGTAGTACCCACCTCTCAGCGCGTACACCGTGCGGGTAATCAGTTTTGCATGACTCCGTGCAAAATACACGAGTGCCCCCCCCCCCTATCCGACCCGAGCCCCTCACCTTCCCCAGGGGTGGTGCAGCGTGACACGGGAAGGGGGGGGGGGGGGGAGAGGTGGCGCCCCTCAGGCGTACGGGCGCGCCCACCAAAGGCCAATCTCGGCTCCCCTACCCCGCCAGGCTCTGGCTAGGTAGACCGAGAGAGAGGCACACACACTCACTGAGAGAGAGAGAGAGATAGAGAGAGAGAGAGAGAGAGATAGAGAGAGTGAGAGAGAGAGAGAGAGAGAGAGAGAGAGAGAGAGAGAGAGAGAGAGAGAGAGAGAGAGAGAGAGAGAGAGAGAGAGAGAGAGGCAGTTGGAGACAGTGAGGGATAGAGGAGGATCGAGAGTGAAGGTGGGAGGGAGAGGGAGGGGGAGAGAGAGAGAAGAGAGAGAGAGAGAGAGAAAGACGGAGGGGGGAGAGAGAGGAGGGAGAGGGAGGGAGGGGAGAAGGGAGGAAGACCTGGGCCTCACAAAGGCGGAGCTAGCCTAATGAAGCGTTCGGACGGGCGGCGCGACAGTTTTGGGGGGCGGCAATGAGAACTCCTGCAGTCGTCCTTCCCGCAGCGGTGAAAAAAGGAAAAGCCATCCGCCGGGGGCGGGTTGGGGCGGGGCAGCACGAAGGCTGCGTCGACTTGCAGCACTCCTGCCCCTCTCGCCTTAAACGCCAACAGCGCTCCCCTAGGCCGATCCTCTTCTTAGTGGGGAGGTTAGCGTCCACAACTTTGCACATTGAGCTAGGAGGCTGAAATTTGGTTTGGAGGTACTTCTTGACCTACCAATCAAAACTGGAGGCGGTGCCAAGCGGGCACCACCTCCCTTCACCTTTCACTGCTCTTTCCCTTTCACTTTTCCTCCCGGAAACCTAACTTCTAAACTAATTGACCTAGAGAGTTGCTCTTTTTTTCAGTTTGTGCGTAATCCCCGACTTGAATCGATTAAAGCCCTCCAAAATACTCTCCGAGCACCCCGGGGGGCCCCAGAGGCCCCAAAAGGGGCAAAATCTCAATGAATCATGCACATTTGCTGCAAATTCGCTTCTGTTCGGTGTTTCGACCCCCCAGGCAGACGAGCGTAACATTCGTAACATCCGCCGAGGTACAGGGGGCGACCGGAGGCCCGGAGGCCCCCCTGGGGGCGGCCCGGAGGCCCCCCGGGGGGTCGGGGTACCTGCCATACCGCATCTTCTGAACGACTGCATGCAGCGCCGCCGTTCTTTCGCCATCATGATCACCTTAGCATACCGAGTTGGTGGCAATTTTAAGTGGTGACCCCACGTGGGGCCCCCGGAGGCCCCCTGCACTGGAAATCCACTCTGGAAACGCAAGTGTGTACTTGGATGCAGTATTTCCTGCATACCTACATGTATTCAGGAAATACTGTGTACTTAGTCAAGTAAGCAGGAAATAGTGTGTACTTGGACAAGTATGCAGGAAATCCTGTGTACTTGGCCAGGTACACACCAAATCTCCCCCATAAATATATGGAGGTTAGTATGCAGGAAATCCTGTGTACTTGACCACGTACACACTAAAACCTCCATATATTTATGGGGGAGATTTGGTGTGTACCTGGCCAAGTACACAGGATTTCCTGCATGCTTGTCCAAGTACACACTATTTCCTGCATACTTGACTAAGTACACAGTATTTCCTGAATACATGTAGGTATGCAGGAAATACTGCATTCAAGTACACACTTGCGTTTCCAGAGTGGATTTCCAGTGCAGGGGGCCTCCGGGGGCCCCACGTGGGGTCACCACTTAAAATTGCCACCAACTCGATATGCTAAGGTGATCATGATGGCGAAAGAACGGCGGCGCTGCATGCAGTCGTTCAGAAGATGCGGTATGGCAGGTACCCCGACCCCCCGGGGGGGCTCCGGGGGCCCCATGTGGGATCACCACTTAACATTGCCACCAACTCGGTATGTTAAGGTGATCATGATGGCGAAAGAACGGCGGCGCTGCATGCAGTCGTTCAGAAGATGCGGTATAGCAGGTACCCCGACCCCCAGGGGGGCCTCCGGGCCGCCCCCAGGGGGGCCTCCGGGCCTCCGGTCGCACCCTGTACCTCGGCGGATGTTACGAATGTTACGCTCGTCTGCCTGGGGGGTCGAAACACCGAACAGAAGCGAATTTGCAGCAAATGAGCATGATTCATTGAGATTTTGCCCCTTTTGGGGCCTCTGGGGCCCCCCGGGGTGCTCGGAGAGTATTTTGGAGGGCTTTATTCGATTCAAGTCGGGGATTACGCACAAACTGAAAAAAAGAGCAACTCTCTAGGTCAATTAGTTTAGAAGTTAGGTTTCCGGGAGGAAAAGTGAAAGGGAAAGAGCGGTGAAAGGTGAAGGGAGGTGGTGCCCGCTTGGCACCGCCCCCAGTTTTGATCGGTAGGTCAAGAAGTACCTCCAAACCAAATTTCAGCCTTCTAGCTCAATGTGCAAAGTTTGGACTCTATTTTGACGCTAACCTCCCCACTATCTCTGGCGATGATGGCGAGGGCGAAATAAACACCTTGAAACTTCCACCGCGCGCCGTGAAAACATCCGGAAAACTTCCTGCCGCTGCTGCTTCTTCCTCTGCTTCCTCCTTCCCCGGCTGTGCCCCCTACCCTTCCCCCTTGCCCCGCCCGACCCGACCCCTCCCTAACTGAGCCCCTATACCCCCGCCTCCCAGCCCGCATTACCCTCAAAGCCATTACCCTACCTGCCCCTCACCACCTCCCCCCACCCCCTTCCTCTGACCAGCCTTTGGTCCGACCACTGACGCGTTATGGGGGGCTGACATTTCTGCTCCAAGCCCAGGCCGCCCTCCCTTACGGGCCACAACATAGGTCAGCCTTAATTGTGGTCGCACAAGCGCGCCAGCGCGCCCCACCCCGCCCCGCCCCGCCCCGCCAGACAACCTCAGCCTATGTTTGTTCTACTATCGTACGTGTCAGGCCGGGGGGCGCGCTGCGTGCTCACGGCACACTAGATGGTTACAAGGAACAGAGCAGATGGAGTGCAATACTAACTGGAAATGTACTTTGACGCACATATCATACATAGATAAAACATGACCCATTAGAAACTATATATGGGATCTCGTACTTGAACAGTCAAGAGTCGATCTGAAAGTAGCTCGTTCGAGACTATCTCCGGGAGCGAGAGCCTCCTAATGACCCTCCGGATGAAAGCACCTGAATACGCGGCCCGCGGTGCTTGTTCCGCTCGTGCGCGGGGAAAATGCGTGTTTTCTTAAAAAGGAAAATTCAGAAAAAATTACGAAAACTTAGTAAAATTTTGAGCAAAACTTTGCAGAAAATTCAACAAAAGTTCTCAAAATTCGTACACCAAAATTCAGACTTGTTTCCTCTAATGCGACGGCATATGGTCAGGCTCGGCCAAGGTTAAATGCGACGGCAGCAGCCGTGCTCATGAGGTGGTTCCCACGATCGCAGCGCAGCGCTTTGGAAAATTGATCGCCCACATAACATAATAGGGCTGCCCTTGGCGGTAGGGGCCAGGCCGCGGGGCCGGGGCCGGCCACACACTGGAAACACAAGTGTGCGAATGTCGTACACTTGGATGTGTCCGAATGTCTTACACTTACTTAAGGGCGTTAAGGTGTGAAATTTCCTTGAAAATTCACAACTCTGAATTTCTGTGTGTAGACCTTCAAAATGTTTGTGAATTTTTCTGATTTTTAGAAGTTTTTTTATGCAATTATTGCTCAAATTTCATCGTGATATGATGGTTTTCTGATTTATTCTGAATTTTTCTATTTTTTTCTAAATTTTTCTGAATTTTTCTGATTTTTTTAGAGTCTTTCCGAACTTTTCCAATTTTTTTCTGCGTTTTTCTGATTTTTTATAAATTGAGAGGTTTACAAAAATTTCAGAGTTGTTCTCAATCGAAAGGAGATGGGCTCGTCGCCGCCTGTCTAAACTAGGCAAAAGGTACACACTGGTAAAACTATTAAGGCGGTACCTTGCGCACTTTTTCAACGGTACTGAGAATACGCTTGAAATGAAGTGGAGGTATATCCGCTTCGATTCATCCTCTGTAAATATGGGACAATTTCTTCCCCACTAGGCCTTATATTTCAATCGTGCACTGTAAATACCAGAGCGAGGATTCTCGCCCTCAGGAGAGCGAGGTTTGGTTTCCTCGCCCAATTAGAACAATAATCTCAAAAACCTCACCCTATTTGATCGAGGATTGGGAAACCTCGCTCTTTTTGAGTGAGGATTATTTTCCTTTCTCTCACTTAATTTGAGTGATGCTGTAAAATTCTTTCTCAATAAGAGCGAGGTTCCTAAACTCTCACCTAAATGGGGCAAGAGAAAAAATCTCGCTCCTTTTTGATGAGACATCTCACTCTTGCTTTTGCAGTGTAATATTTTCAAACTATGTTCGCTTGTTCACCTATGTACTATGTTCACCTATGTACGCTTAATTCAAGCGTACCGCTACGCCTTAGTGTAGGGTAGACTCACGTGTGGGGAGTGTACAGGAAGAAAAACAGTAATCGCAGGAAGACCAAAACTGTTGTGGAATGGCTGAACAAAAGGCACAAAAAGATGCTAGGAACACCAAGAGAGGGGGAGGGGACGGGAAAACCTAGAAAGACCCAAAGGAAACCTCGCGGAAAATCATGGTCGCCACGTCAAGTGTATACCACCGGCCGGCAGGCCACAGTCGCATAGCCCTTTATAGCTCTCGGGCTACACAGCCGCTCACACGGACCCACCCGCTCGTCCCAGCGCGTCCCACACCGCACCGCCCTGCACCACCATCCACGTCCTATTGATAACATCAGGATGTGCTCATCGATCTTGTCGCCAGCGCTTGCCGTCCAGGCCGTAGCCGTCGTCCGGACCTTTTTTTTTACGGTGACGCCTTTTTGTTTGAGTGGGTGTTGGCGTTGGCGGGAGGGGCGGGGCGGGGCGGGGCGGAGAGGGGCATGATGGGATGGGTCAGCAGGGAACAGACAGATGGGCAGCAGGAGGCAACAGTGGCTTTGCCCTTCAGTTTGCACCCATGGTGAACATGGTGACACCACCAAAAATGCCGGCATGAGTTGGTCGGTACTTATTAAGACCGAAAAATTTGCACTGGAAATCCAAGTGCGTGAGTGTCACTCACTTTAATTTAAGTGTGCGAATGCCCATTCGCGCACTTGGAGGGCAAAGTGTGTGAATTTCCTAGGAAAATTCACATCTTTACGCCCTCAAGTGTACGAATGGGCATTACACATCCAAGTGTACGACATTCGCACACTTGTGTTTCCAGTGTGTGCAAGCCTCAATCGCAATCGCATCTTACTCCGCGTAGACTCCCTGTAGTTTTTATTTTTTATTTTTTTATTATAGTATTTATTATTGCACTACTGAGTGAAGATAGAGAGAAAAGCTCGGCAAGAACAAAAAGAATGCGAGAGAAAGAAATATACGGGGCAGGAGAGGGGGAGGAAAGAGGTAGGGGCAGGGGTGCAGGCTCGCAACTCGAGGGGTGAATGTTAATTGGGTGACGCGCGGCGCGGGACGAACATATAGCGGCTGTGCGGAGCGGGGAACAAACCTTTCGCCCGGGGAGGGGGGGGGGGTAGAGGGTCACATGTCCGCAATTCGTGACCGGCACCCCCTCTGCTGTCACAAACACACACACACACACGCACACTGACAAATGTGTCGATTCGATGATACGCGAGTGGCAAGTGATTGGCTCATTTGCCCGATTACACTGACAATTTTATTTATTTATTTATTTATTTATTATTTTTATTTTTTGCTAATGATTTTGGTGGTTATTTGAAAGGTAGTTAGTTACAATAGTTGCGTTGAGAAGCAGGCTGCGAATGTCGTACACTTGCATGTGTGCGAATGCCCGTTCGTGCACATCGCGTAAAGGTGTGAATTTTTCTTCGAAATTCACACACTTTAGCCTCCAGCTGCAAGAACTTGCATTCCCACACCCAGAGGTTTGTGACATTCACACACTTGGGGTTCCAGTGTGCGGAGTGGTGGTGAGGAGGGGAGGGGGCGACTGGGTCTCTCTGTTGTCGTTGTCTTGTGACCCCTGGCGCCCCTGGCCAGGCCAGCGTCACCACACTCCACACGTCGAAACAATGGATGACGTTCCGTGTCAAAAGGCGAGGGTGGGGCGTGTGGGGGGGGGGAGGAGAGGAAGGGGGAGAGGGAGGAGGAGGAGGAACGGTGGGAGGACGAGGGAAAGGAGAGTAAGGGGGTCATTACGTGGCGCGAAAACTCACGAAAAGTGGGGCGATGGCGCATAGGACAGGGAGTTTCTGGGCTACAGGTGGAGGAAGTAGTGAAGGAAGGAGGTGGGGGAGGGAAGAGGTCCGCGCACGCAAGGGTCGTGCAAGGGAGAAGGGGTGGGGGGGGGAGTAGTTGCGGCCAAAGAAGGAGGGAAAGTGGGCAGGCCTGGGTGGCAGGCAGGGGACGGGAGGTGGTCGTAGACAGCCTGAGTGAGTAAGAATGGTGTGGGCTCCACGAAAGACCTCCTCACCCCTCAGCTACCTTGCCGACTTTCTCGGGAAAAAAGTGACGGTTACGTCTGGTTGCAGGTTTCTGAAGAGACCCCAGCTTTCTAGAAACATTGCAGAACTTCGTGCACACCGCCATAATTGAAAACCACCCTTCATTTCCATATCCGTCGCTGCGCGAGACAGAGGCGGATCTCCTACGTGTTTTATGGTTCTGTTTGTGAGTGCGAGACTTCATCAGAAAGTTTCAGGGGATCTGTCTGTCCCGTCCCGTCCCGTCCCGGCCCGGCGCGCCGGATGGATCGGCTAGGTGACCGTCCTCCGCTCCGACAAACTCTGAATCGAGAGGGACATAACTCTGAATTTTGGTGTACAAATTTTGTGAATTTGCGATTTTTTGTGAATTTTTGCTCGATTTTTTTTCCTAGAATTCAAAGAATATTGTGATTTTTTAAATCAATATTTCTGATTTTCTTCTAAATTTTCCGATTTTTTCTGAATATTTCTGAATTTTTCCTGAATTTTGCTTAAAATTTCTGAATTTTTCTGAATTACGAGGTGTACAAAAATTTCAGGGTTGTTTCCCCCTCGCTCTGTCTGCCTTGGAGGATTACGTTGGGAGCGTCTCGTCTTCCTTCTAAAAGCGGCGGCCCTTGTTCCTGTCTCCTCCCCCCCCCCCCTCCCCAATCACCACCACACCTTAACAGAGCGCAGCCATTTTGCATCAAGTAACTCATTCAATCGATTTCGTAATGAAGCTGTTCAGCTTTGCTATTCTACACCGCGCTGACGCTGAACTGCCGATTCCCTTCTACCAAATCCCATCAGACTACATCTCCACTACCCTGAGCACACTGTGGCAACTGTGTGCCTCTCATACAAGTAGGAATTTTGAAGGTAAAGGGGAGAAAAATCCAGTGGTGTCGAATTCCCCCCGAACAGCACACACCGTTAAAAATGTTTGTGGGAGTCACGGAGATATTTGTCCATAAGAATTACCGCAAAGTTACGACACAAAATTGTAAAATCACACAGTTGCAATGACCCTAATCGACTTGTACATCTTGAAACGAGCGCAAATTATGGTCCTTCGTAAACACTGTGAAAAATATGTTCGTAGATTTACGATTTATTTTGTAAATTACGACTCACGATAAATGTTGTAAATTTACGACAGCCCATTTTTGCTTGTAATTGAATTTCAAGTCGATTGGTACTACTTGTAATTTTACGATAAGTGATCGTAATTTTACAACTCCACTTCGTGGAAAATTTTCCCGTAAACCTACGACAATTTTTCACAGTGAATTTACCTTTCTCATCGTAAATTTAAAACATCATCAGTAAATTACAAACTACGAAAAGTGTTGTAAATTTCCGATTTATTAGCAGATGATACCTTAAAACACAACATCTACACTAAACATAAAATTTAACTTGTAAATTTGAAGAAGGTGTCAGCTAGCTTTTACTCTGCAAACTCAAGTGTGAGTCAGTATCACACTTATTACTGCAGTACCACTGTGACTGTGTCTCTCACTTCCAAAACTGATTTCCTGTCATTGAATAGCAATCACGCTTTGGAGAACAGCATCAGCTTTGGTTCAAAATCCCTGTTAAAACGAGCTACCATATGATAGGGTTCTGATCGCAAACAAAACCGACAATATAAATTTTCGGAACCATTGATTTATACGATTGTTTAATGTTATTGTTGTTCCGAACACCACCACATGACTGCTCGTTAACCGGGATTTTAAACCAAAGGTGATGCTGTTCTCCAAAACGTGATTGCTATTCAACGTTAGAAAATAGTTTTTTGGAATTGTGAGACACAGTGGTACTGCAGTAATAAGTGTGATACTATCTCACACTTGAGTTTGCAGAGTACTCTTGAGTCCAGAAAGCAAGCGCGTACCCTCGGTTTATGGTGCTGGGGGGGTGAGAGACTTAGTGAGTGAGTGAGTGAGTGAGTGAGTGAGTGAGTGAGTGAGTGAGTGAGTGAGTGAGTGAGTGAGTGAGTGAGTAAGTGAGTGAGTGAGTGAGTGAGTGGCTGAAGCGCAGTCCGCGCGGAACAAGGGCCCCCTCCCGTCCTTCTCTTACCCCGCCCAAGAATACTGCGCCGCAAGGACTCGTCTGCTCGACTCCCACCGCACCTCCTACCCTCCACCGGCGCGTCAGAATGAAGAGCGCCTTAGCCCGCGTAGTCTTCGTCAAGTAATCACTATCAATAGGGTATTCCGCTGGAACGAAACCGGAACCTAAATAAGAAAAGCACGACCGACAGATCTGTTTCCTCCTGGGCCCTGATTGATCAACGGTGACGTCACTGTAGCGATCAGCCAATGTGCGCGAAGGAGGAAACAGAGCCGACGGTCGTGCTTTTCTTCTTTAGGTTCCGGTTTCGTTCCAGCGGAATACCCTATTAATCTATGAAATATTCGTTTAACATTGTATGAACCAGAATAAATTATACAGTTTTTATTCTAAAACAATTACTATGCAAGGCAATGAGAGCTATGCCACTGTGAGAAAATCCTCGTAAATTAACGACATTTTTTGTAATTTTGATTTACGAAATATGTCGTAAATTTACGACAGCCCATTCTTGCTGGTCAGTCAATTCCAAGTCGAAAGGGAGTGCTTGTAAATTTACAATATCAGATTGTAATTTTACGACTTTTATCATGGAAAATTTTCCCGTAACCCTTACGAGTATTTTTCACAGTGGCATGCCTTCGGAAATGAGCAGGTTCTAAAATCTTTACAAAACCGAAGATACGAGCAAAACATTTCTAAATATATAATAGGAAATTTCGACACAATACTAATCTTAAGTGGTATCATCTGCTTTCATTATCAATTCCGAATTGAGACTTTTTCTCATATTTTTGTCGCCATTTGACATATTTGAGTTCATTTTATACGTTCGGTACAAGCTAAAACTCTCTTGAAACCAAAACTCTATTTCTCTACGTGGCGCGGCCTCTGTCTCCGTCTCTGTCTCTCTGCTGTCTGTCTTTCTCCCTCTCTCGCCCCCTCTCTGGTCGCTCTCCGCTAATCGGTCCCGTGTGCTTTTGCAGCGCTTTGCACACGGAAGCACCGCCGCACCCCACGCCATGGCGCGCCACGCTCCGTGCATCGGTAATGTGATTGCCACCAGCTTGCAATCGCTTGCCATCGGATGATTGCGGCCCTTCGGCCCTTCTCTCCCCCTCCTCTTTCTCATCCCCCATCCCATTTCTCTCTCTCTCTCTCTCTCTCTCTCTCTCTCTCTCTCTCTCTCTCTCTCTCTCTCTCTCTCTCTCTCTCTCTCCCTTCCTCCCTTTCCCCCTATCTCTTTCTCTCTATCTCTTTCATCAGTCTCCTACCGACTCACAGCCACAACATCTCTATTGATCTCTCTGTCCTGCTAGATACATTAGTATACTCAGCAGAGACTAAGATACCTCACGTCTAGAAGGTTTGTAGTACTTTTATTTAAGCAACGAAAGAAATGCACCCACACTGTGAGAGAAACCGTACCTCATATAACTAAACAACGGTTTTGAATTAACGGTTTACGGTTTTCGTTGCCGTACATCACTAATTTACCCTATACCGGGTACAATTTTAGTCCAATATTTTATTGTACTTCGAAATGACGGTAAAAAATTGTAGTTAAATTGTAGTTTTTTCTCACAGTGCAGAAGACCACTTCTTTTACGACAAGAAACATTTCCTGCAAAGAGAATGTTGTACCAGAAACCAAAGTTTAGTTGACAATACACTGTAAAAAATGTTGGGATTTTTACTACACGCTTGTATGGGATATTTCCTATACATGGTATGGTACCTGAAAAATCTCATAAATGTATAGGAAATCTACCATACCTCAAAGCGTGTATGGGAAAACCCCAAACTATATAGGAAAACCACTACAAATGTCAAGGAAATTTGCCATACATGTGTGGAGGGCACACGCTGCTATGCATGTATAGGAAAATCACTCGACGATATCTAAATTTTGCTATACACTGTTAGTTCCAAAAAAAAAAAAAAAAAAAAAAAAAAAAATGGGTCGCCGCATTAAATTTGATTGCGCTTACAATGCACTGCTCGGAGGACACTCTCAACGTCCGAGGACTATGGTATTAAAGATCACCGGACTTCTGTGTTCATATCTAATTAAACACGTTTGGTATAATCAGTACCAAATTGTGTTTCATTTGGTTATACATTGTATCTGATGTAGTTATGACCAGTCCGAAGCCAGTTCCAAATATTATTCTTAGATATTCAGAGTGAAGCAATATCGCATGCCAGTGGTAAAAAGTTCACGAAAGGCAGGAAGGTAAATGCATCCAGCATCGAAACATCTGGTCGAAAATTCAACGAACTGTAAACAGATGGCCACGCCTCCCGGGCCGCTCACTCTTCCTCACCGGACCATCCCCGATCCGGGGCTGGCCCGGCGGGAGGGGCGCGCGACCTCGGGATGACCTGGACACGCTGGGGCGCGTCTCCCATCTCGTCCCAGTGGTCCAGTGGTTAGCGTGACGAGTTCGCAGCAAAGATGTCCGGGTTCAACTCTTCTTCAGGTAAGGTAATTCTTCGTAGGTTCAATGCATAATTACATGTAACAATTAACTTTGACAAGCAATGTGAAGTGAAAGGAGGTTGAGAGCAGTACAGGAAAGAAAAAAATCTCTATTTTCTGTTTTGAAATGGATGCAAATGTATAGGAAAATTCCTATACATTTGTGGTGGGACCACCACACATATATCGTATATACCCTACACACGTGTATAGGAAATTTCCTATACATGTCTGGTAAGAATACTATCGTGTATGGTAAAATTACGACACGCGTGTATAGGAAAATTCCTATACATGTATATGTGAAAAGCGTCAGATACATTTATAGGAAATCTACCATAGAAATTTTTTTCAGTGTATGTGTAATTTTTAACAGAATAAAGTTTTATTCATCTAAAAATTGCCCTTTGACCTCAAGAATTTTTCTCCGACCATGGCGGGAAACTCCGTTGTGAATTTCCTACACATATTTTGTAAATTTCGTATATTGTAAATTTCCTGTTTCGTATAAATTTCCTCATTAATAATTTTCAATCTTATTTGCTGGATTTCAGCTAAGTCAAAATTTTCCGTCCCGTTCTGAGTGTGTGCTTCTCAACACAGACATCCCAGAGGCCATTCTGAGCGCTTTCCTTTGATACACCGTCGACGGACAGTTTACGAATCACAGGAAGATTTTGCAGCATTTAAGATTAAATAATTTTCCATTCAAAAATTACAAATTTGGAAAATTTTCTGAATTACTACTAACGCTGCTGACCAGAAAGACCCTTAGCCGCATCTGCAAAGGAGCCTAGGTCTGGAAACGCAAGTGTGTACTTGAATGCAGTATTTCCTGCGTACCTACATGTATTCAGGAAAAGCTGTGTACTTAGTAAAGTATGCAGGAAATAGTGTGTGCTTGGACAAGTATGCAGGAAATCCTGTGTAGTTGACCAGGTACACACTAAAACCTCCATACATTTGTGGGGGAGATTTAGTGTGTACCTGGTAAAGTACACAGGATTTCCTGCATACTTGTCCAAGTACACACTATTTCCTGCATACTTGACTAAGTAAGTACACAGTATTTCCTGAATACATGTAGGTATGCAGGAAATACTGCATTCAAGTACACACTTGCGTGTCTAGAGCGGACGCCTGCCGCATAGGCAACACAGCGCAGCGCAATACACGGATGCCCGGCGCATTGCCTATCCTACGACTCACAGGCGCTACCGCATGGGCAAACTGACAACGACCACCATTCTAAATTCTCTAAAAATTTCGCAGTCTATGACGAACGGGCGAGGGGGAAACAAATCAGAACTTTTCGTCCATCTCTTAATTCAGAAAAATTCAGACAAAAAAAAATGAAAATTCAGAAAAAAAAATTAAAAGTCAGGAAAATTTAGAAAATTTGTGAAAATTTGCGAAAAATTCAAGCAACTCTAGAAACGCAAGTGTGTACTTGAATGCACTATTTCCTGCATACCTACATGTATTCAGGAAATAATGTGTACTTAGTCAAGTATGCAGGAAATAGTGTGTACTTGGCCGAGGGGCGGCCAACTCGAAAAAAACTTGTACACAGAAATACCTGTGTATTTCTAGAAATACACTAAAAATACAAGGAAATACTCTACAATACACATAAATACATAGAAATACTCTACAAAAATACGAGAAAAATACCGAAAAATACATGAGAAATACAAGAAATACAAGGGAAGTGTACACAGAAATACATGAGTTGGCCGCCCCTTGTACTTGGCCAAGTATGCAGGAAATCCTGTGTACTTGACCAGGTACACACTAAAACCTCCATACATTTTTGGGGGAGATTTAGTGTGTACCTGGTCAAGTACACAGGATTTCCTGCATACTTGGCCAAGTACACACTATTTCCTGCATACTTGACTAAGTACACATTATTTCCTGAATACATGTAGGTATGCAGGAAATACTGCATTCAAGTACACACTTGCGTTTCCAGAGAAATTTTTTTTTTGAAAAAAAAAAAACGTACTTTGTAAGCCAAAATTCAGAGTTGTTTCACCCTCGGAAACGGGTCGTGCAACGCTTGCCTGCTTGCCTTTGGGTCAAAGGATGACAGAGAACGTTTGTCGGATCAGAATTGGGACTGCGGGGGTCCAGCCCGACCCGACCACTGCAGGGGTCAGAGAGGCAGTTAGTTCTGCAAGCTCTGCGGACATGATGGATTCTTTAACTACTAGTAATATTATTCTTTTTCTTGCTGACATCGTGACAACTCGCGGGAGGCGAGAGACCCATGATGCGAGTAATTATTGCAAGCGTACGCGTACAGTGCGACCCGGGCCAGCCGTCTAGTAAACTGGCGCGCATCAAAGCGGGGGGAGGGGAGAGTAGAGAGAGAGAGAGAGAGAGAGAGAGAGAGAGAGAGAGAGAGAGAGAGAGAGAGAGAGAGAGAGAGAGAGAGAGGGGGGGGGGATAATATACCTAGAGTTGGGATGGAGAGGAAAGGGAGAGTTGCGCTTCTTTATGGCCATGTTTGTGACCTTTTTAATCTCCAGGGCCGCTCCCCGGTGGCGCGCCACCTGGCCTCCTGGAACCTCTCGCTTCCAGGGCCGGGGCCCTGGAGCCCACCACACCCTCTCCTCGTGCGCAGCTGCACACGCCGCGCAGACCTGCTCCCTGCAAACCTCCCTGCAATGCTTAAGGCCGGCCCGCTAATGTCAGTGTGTTTGTCTGCAGAGGCGAGGCCGGTCAAGGCACCACCCAGCGCTCCTCGCCATCGCTATCTCCCCTCGCTCTCCCTCTCCTCATCTCTCTCTCTCTCTCTCTCTCTCTCTCTCTCTCTCTCTCTCTCTCTCTCTCTCTCTCTCTCTCTCTCTCTCTCCTACGGTACAGTGCGGCATGGTAAGGCTAGAGTAATTAATTCTCATCACAGGTGAACGCAGTGGGCCCTTCCCTCCGCCGCTGCGCTACTGTTGCTTCCCGTCTACGTCCACACGGCTGCGATCGCCTTGCTTCTGGTAAGCGTAGCTCAAGGGGGAAACAGCTCTGAATTTTGGTGATCAAATATGTAAAGTTTTCGAAAGTTCCGAAATTTCAGTGAATATTTCTGAACTTTCGTGGATTTTAGTAATTTTGTTTTTCTTCAGTTATGACCGAAGATTTTCTTGAATTTTCCCTCTCACTCTCTCTCTCTCTCTCTTTTATTTTATTTTTAAAGCCTTGTGGCCTATTTTTTATTTAATTGAAGATTTCAGAATTTTTTTTTAAGAATTGCTGGTTTACGAAATGAACTAAAATTTCATATTTGTTCCTCCCTTCGGTATAGCTCACTCGGCCCGGCTCGAGAGGCGGGTGAGGCGAGGCAAGGCCGAGGTGGGGCGTTCCAAAAAGCTCTCGGACGTCCTAACATGGTGCGACCGCGCCGCGCACTGCCTTAAAAGGTAGTCCAGTCAATAACGTCACCTCCACGGTGACCGGCATTGTTCCTCTCGGCCCACTCCACACTGCCTTACGGCCACTGCGGGAAACTCAGGTGTAAATTTTCTACACATTTTGTAAATGTCATACGTTGTAAATTCTCGGTTTTGTACAAATTTCCTCATTTGTAAATTTCTATCTTATTTTCTGGATTTCTTATTTTGTTAATTTCCTATTTTAAAAATTTTCTATTTCGTAGGACTCAAATAGATATAAAATGCTTTTAATTTTACAAAAGGAACGCACCACTACTCTGGACACCAAAAAGTGAGACTTTCATTTTCACATTAGCTTTCACGTGGAACCATTAGATGGAAAGAAATGCGTACATGACACAATATAGCGAAAAAAAAAGAAGAACAGAACGGGGAGCGCGCGCCAATGCTCTAGCTTGGTGATCCATATTTGGGTACCCCCCTCCAAACATGGATCAAAATCAGAGGTCAGGGGATTTCCCTATAATTTCTAAAGTATTAGAGTTACAAATTTGATCTCTTCGGGATACCCTTCTATAAACTTCAAACTTCACGATGGTGAAAACAAATTATGCTCATCACGCTTTTAACCCCTTCAAAATGGCGATTTTCTAAAAATGGATCCATGAATGGTACAGTTACTCTATACAGCGACAAGGCTGTGCGGAATATGAAGGCAGCGCCCACGCTCGGTCAACGATTACTGGTAATGCAGTGTGTGTTTGGTATACCGCCGGCCCTACCCCGAGCAGCGGAGGAGGGGAAGGGGGAGGGGATAACCGCACCACTAACAGGAGGGGAGGGGAGGGGCGTGAATAAGGGGGCGCAACTTTGGAACGTACATCCTGGCCGGCATCAGCAGCACTGCGCTGCTCCGAGAGAACAGGCGAGGGGCATTGAGTAGACTCTCTGCTGCTGGGGTGCGGCGGGGCGGGGCGGGGCGAGGCGGGGCGGGGTGGGACACAGATCTGCTGTGCAATGCTGCTGGCACGCCCCTCGCTATACCCCCCCCCCCTCTCTCTCTCTCTCTCTCTCTCTCTCTCTCTCTCTCTCTCTCTCTCTCTCATCTCATTCTCTCTCTCTCTCTCTTTCTCTCTCTCTCTCTCTCTTTCTCTCTCTCTCTCTCTCTCTCTCTCTCTCTCTCTCTCTCTCTCTCTCTCTCTCTCTCTCTCTCTCTAACTCTCTCCGATTCGAATACGAATAAACTTGGGGACTCGAGCGAAAATCAGTCTTCCTTCGTCCACGACCCGGCTACGCCCGGCCCCGCCACGCGCCCCGCCCCGCCCCGCCCCGCCCCGCCGGGGGGGCCGTGGCACCAGAGGGAGGACGGAGTAGGATGGAGGAGGGCGGAGCAGGCGGGTCAGCCTCGCCGAACAGCTTTTCATTAATTCTTTGTCGGCCGCACAAGTATTTCGCGCACGGAAGCCTTTCATGCTCCAACGGTCACTAATTCTCCCGCGCGAACCTGACCCGCTTCGCCACCGAGCTGTCAGCTGCAAAGGACCTGCGTCCCGTCCCGCCCCGCCCCGCCCCGCCCCGCCCCGCCCCGCCCCACCTCAGGCTGGACACGCGGGTGAGGTCAGGGAGCAGGGGAGGGGAGAGGGGTATATATGCAAGTGCCGCCCAACGAGCCGTGCCACCTGATTTAGACTTTTTGGACGGTCCTACCCGCCTCGCGCGTCGGTAGCCAAACTTCTCTCCTGAGCAGACGGAAGGAATGCCAAGCTCCGGTACGCTCCGTCACGCTCGTATGACCCCCTCCCCCTCTCACCCCTCCTATTCCCTCCCCTCCTTCACTGTTAGTAGATTTCGTTATTTTACGATTAAATTTGCATACGAACAGTTCGTATTTTGCATTTGACGAACAGTGTCGTAAAATCTAGATTACGAACTGTTCGTAAGGAAATAAACAAACTGTTCGTTAGTAATTTGACCCCCAAAATGCATTGCCTTTCCTTGTAAAACAGTTTGCAGTTGTACTAAATGACCAATGGCATGGCTAATCCACGAATCCAGACAAGGCAACGAAATGTTCGTCATTGAACAAGTATTCGTTTTTGTTACAAATAACGAAAAGTTCGTGTTATGAAATTAACAGGTGTTTTTTCGTGAAATTACGAAAAAAATCCCCTACAGTGTTCCCTCTTCTCCTCCCCCGACCACCACACAGGCGGCATTCCCTCTCAAGGAGACCGCCGCGACTGCCTCTCGAACAAACTTTTGGCGGGTCCCAGCCCTAACCGCGCCGCGGCGGCGTTTCGCGCGCGACTTTTCAAACCGGTGCAGGAGTGTTAGAGTCATTTTCGCTTTACAAAAACCTGCCACCATGGCGGCTTTGCACGGAGCCGCCCCCCCGCCTGCACCTGCTTGTGCTGAAAAACTCGTACTGCCCATGGCAAGAAATATTTTGTTCCGGGGAGGAAATTTCCGGACGCGCCAAGCATGCCTCATGCCTCGTAGTGCAACCGCAATTGGGAACAAAACTTTTGTTAACGCTCGACGAAAATGCATTATTGCTACGCCAAATGATGGGAGGGGGGAGTCGAAGGAGGGGGTAGAAGAATCCTCATGCTTGCCACGGTCGCAACCGCAGCCCTCATGGCTTATGGGCCTTATGGCCTGATGACTTGGCTCATATGAGTTGGGTGGCCGCCGGTGGCCGCCATCGGTTTGCCCGCATGCAGGCAGGACTGCGCTGACCTCCCCATCCCCATGGCACTGCTGCATGGCCGATAGCTGCCCCGAGTGGCATCCCTTATGGCATTCAGGCCATGAGGTTGTAAAAGCATGCGCCACCGCCCCACCCCACCCCGCCACGCCACGCCACGCCACGCCACGCCACGCCACGCCACGCCACGCCACGCCACGCCACGCCACGCCACGATACGCCACGAAAGCTGGTCTGTTTACGACCACTACCCGCATTCAACAAAAATCTGAAATCATTTTCTGGCCACATCTGCAAGAGTACATTTCAATGATAAATATGAAAGAAAGAAAGAAAGAAAGAAAGGAAAAATATCAATCAAGATTGGTATTGATAGCAGATGATACCGCACCGCAAGAGAAATTGCTATGGGGTGCGACAATTTGTGTGTGGAACGCAAACGATGTATACGACGAACGACGCCAGCAGCGCCGCGCCGCGTGCCTGCGGGGTTGGGAGGGAAAGGGGTGGGAGGGGTCCGCCGGCGGGGTGGCGGACCGAAGCGGTCGCTGGCGAGGAGGAGCTGCGCGCGGGGAGAAGGTGTCATTGTTCCGCGCAGACTGCGCGTCAGGCGGCCATGGGGCCCCCCCCCTACCAGCGCCACCCTATATTATTGTATAGTTGCAATTGGTTTCTGGACTCGAGAGTACAAGCTAGCTGACACCTTAGTGTCTTGTACTGTTCCATAGTAAAGAAAGTAAAGGTATCATCTGCTAAAAAGAGTGCAAAACCATGGTTGCATAGAGAATTGCGTAATGTAGGGCCAAAATCGTCCATACGTGTCTAGCTTGCTCACTTTTGTGATGAGTGTCTTTCAGGAGTTCCCGTCGGCTCCAGGTTATTGCAGGACGACGCACCTCCCACCTACTCAGCGGGACTTCACGGGACGGGCTCGATGGCATACTGGCCAGATGGCCGTGCTGCTATTACTTTTCATCCCGCTCGCTCCAGTAAAAACGCACTACTTGGAAAAAAGTTTCTCTAGTGGTGGACAGCAAGAAGGGCTCGAGAAGGAGGAGGGGGAGGGGGGTGTACAGTTCTCTGACGCGAAACAGCGCGTGTTCCGAGTACGAATCACGGCCGGAAGGGAGCGCCCGTGTCGCGCCTCTGCAGCCGGCGACAAGTGCAAAAAAGTTTACACTTGGAAATCCAAGTGTACGAATGTCGCTCACCAACCGGTGAGTGAATTTTTTCGCTCACTTATAGAGTAAAAAAAATAGTTCTCTTGCAGGTGTGCGAATAAAATTTCGGTCACTTGAAAATTCGCACATTTGCAGGTGAGCGAATTTATGTGCGATTGTCCCCAATGAGCGAATTTTTATTCACACACCTACCTGCAAAGGTGTAAATATTTTTTACTCACCTGCAGGTGAGCGAATAAATTCACTCATCTGCAGGTGGGTGACATTCGTATACATTTGGAATTCCAGTGTACGCTTGGCTGGCAAAATGTTCTTTCGGCAGCAACATTCATGTCGTTGAGGCATGTTGTCAAGGCCTGTTCTTAGTCCCAGTTGTGTTTTTTTTTTTCCATCGCGGTCACGGTCTCTGAGTGTTGTAGGCGGTTGTAGTTGTTTTGTTGGGTTAAGTGGTATATGGTTTTGGTCTTGTTGTTGCTGTCGGGGTAGATTTGGAGGCCATGAAAGGCGTGAGGCGGAGTGGTGATCTGGAGCAAGGGGTCCCCCACTCACACAATCTGTGTACACGCGGAAAAACAATCCCACACAATCTGACACAATCTGACACAATCCCACACAATCCACACAATCCCACACAATCCACAGAATCTCACACAATCCCACACAATCCACACAATCCTACACAATCCCACACAATCTCTCACAATCTCACACAATCCTACACAATCCCACACAATCTCTCACAATCTCACTCTATCCGGGCACCAATCGCCTGCAGTGGATAATTTAATAAGGCGAGGAGTTCACTTTTGGACCCTCCTACTGTAATGTGAAAAACGGAAACGGTACGCGTACGCGCGCGTGGGGAAGACAGTGTAATGGTGGGGGTATGCGGGTTGGAAGGGGGGTGGGTGGAGGAATCATGAAAACTGCGTGCATCAAATTACGTTCTTTGATATTCATGCTCTATTTGTACTTTTTGACTATCACGCCACATTGATGTATTCATCAGACAAATATATGATTTTTGTTTGTGCGAGAATTGTTGCTGTGAATCCTTTTTTCCTGTTGGCATTTTCTCAAAAAAACATGCAGTGCTTGCTTGTCTTAGGGGTGGCAGTCAAAGTCGCGGGAACGTTACATCGGTCGGTGCAGACGCAAATTAAGGCAATGTAAGATACTAGAGGCAAGCAGTAATATCAATACTGAGCACAGTCATGGAAACAAACAAGTTCTACACAACTCAGTAAAAACACACCTTAGAGAGTGAAAACTGTGGGGGGAAGTGGAAGAAGTTAAAAGAACATTTTGGTTGGTGAAAATTGCTTCAGATACAGAAAACCCATGCGAGAAAAGCTTTCATAACAACTCAAGCCCACGTTCAGGGAGAGGTTAGTGCACATCTTTATTTGGTTGAGCGGTACAAGTGATGCAAAGCAATACTTTACGATAAGAAACAAAAATTTTTAAAAAAGTAAGACACTTACGCACAGTGTCCATGAAAATCTACAAATCGCGATGCTGACGACGCACGGCACAAACGCAAAGACACGACCCTCTATCCGAAAATATAAACAAACTCAGCTGGTCGCAGCGAGCAGAGAGCATGACGTCATAGCAGGGGGAGAATAAGAAAAGAATATTCACGTTAAAAAGCGCGAGGCTTCAAAACATTCGCTGAAATCGCACGGAGCAAAAGAACAACACTGAAACGTAGGCTCATAAAAGGTATGTCAGCTACGTATTGATTAAAATTAGAGACTCGCGACCACTTCAAGGCAGTTACTTGGATTTGTGCTTGAATTACAAGACATTATTTGTCTTGAAACCACGCACAAAGTTCCAAGACAAAGTCGCGTCTTAAAATTCACGAAAAGACCTGGAAATACAAGAAACTATTTTAACCGTGTTGCTCCAACTTGAGACGAGGAAAGAGCTGAGGGGGCGGGCGAGGCTGCAGGGTAGCGAGGGTAGGCAGGCCCGCAACACGGGCGTCGCACGGGTTGCCTACCCTCGCGTTCTGATGCTTCTGGGGAGGCAATCAACAAACAATGCGGCACAATCCTAGACAATCTCACACAATCTCACACAATCCCACACAATCTCACACAATCCCACACAATCTCACACAATCTCACACAATTTCACACAATCTCACACAATCTCACACAATCCGCACAATCCACACAATCTCACACAATCTCACACTCAAAACAATCTGTGTACACATTTTTTGGGAGTGGGGGACCCCTTGATCTGGAGTCAGTAAGTTAGCATATATCTTTTTGAAATATCAAATAATGTTGTTACATCAGCACTCTGGAAATCCAAGTGAACGAATGTCGCACACTTGTACACTGTAATTTGGGGGTGTTCCAAATGTATACGCCTTAAGGCGTTTGCTACAGGATCCAGAGCGACATTTGACGCCTACTTTTAGAACACCTTTTGGCGTTTAGATTCTAGTCACCTTTGCCCATACCACTCCCACATCACAGCACACGCTGAAAGGGTGTACAGGATGTGAGCACCTTTCAGGATGTACGTATTATGCGCACCAGGTGCATGCCCTGTGTACACCTCTGGCCACTGGTCCATGCTGTGATGTGCGAGTGGTATGGGCAAAGGTGTCTAGAATCTATACGCCTTAAGGTGTTCCAAAAGTAGACGCCAAATGTCGCTCTGGATCCTGTAGCAAACGCCTTAAGGCGTATACATTTGGAACACCCCCAAATTACAGTGTAGGTGTGCGAGAATTCATTCATACACTTGGCCACTCAAACGTGTGAATATCCTAGGAAAATTCACTCGTTTAAGTGACCAAGTGTACGAATGAATCCTCGCACACCTACAAGTGTGCGACATTCACACACTTGGGTTTCCAGTGTAGAAGCTGCGGACCCCGAGTGGTGTTGGTGTTCACTCAAATCACTGTTAAAAATATCCTCTTAAATTTACGACATATTTTGTAAATTAAAATTACAAAAAATGCCGTAACTTTACGACAGCCCATTCTTGCTCGTCGGCCAATTCCAAGTCGATAGGGAGTGCTTGTAAATTTACAATTTCAAATTGTAATTTTACGACTTTTACCACGGAAAATTTTTCCGTAACCCTCACGAGTATTTTTCACACTTATAAAAAGCGTACAACTGACACACATGCGCACACACATAAAAGCGTTGTTCGTAACGTAGTGTTAAACACTTTCAGATGCTTTGTTAAAAATTCGACGTATTTCATTTCGGGCGTCAAATGTTAAACCGATATGCTGGCCAGTAGAATGTGTCCAACTAAAGTGTTCAACACTTTAGTGCCCGAGGGGAAAACTCTGAATTTTGGTGAACAAATTTTATGATTTTTTTCAATGGATTTTTAGTGAAGTTTTGTGAATTTTTATGAATATTTCTGAATCACAAGGTGTAAAAAAATCTCAAAGTTCTTTTCCCCACCTTTGCCCACCATGACATACACTGGCTCTTTAAGAAGCTCATAAAGGGGTTCAACTTGGTGTCAAACACATCCAAGTGTGTGTAAATTGAACACTTTTGACTTAGAGACTCAGTCTCCCTACTCCGTGGAGTACCTCTAGGATGACGCAGCCGCTGCGCTCCTACCTGATTCCCCACGCGTCCGGTGGCGAGTCCCCGATGCTCCGGCGACCCCGCCGCCGCCCAGGGTCGGGGTCACGTGCGTGACGACACGCGGGATCAGCTTCAAGAGGATGAGGAGGAGCCGGCGGCGGCGGGGGAAGTCCCTCGGCCGCTTCAGCCATCGGACGTCGTCATGGCCGTCCTCGTCTACCTCCTCAGCAGTCCATCGTCGTCGGCCAGGTGCAGCAGGAGCAGGAGGGAGCACGACGCGGCCGACCGCCGCCGAGGTCGAGGTCGCCCCGCCCCGTCTTACCTCAGGCGCTCACATACGCCCGGAAGCCCCCCCGCGCGCACCGGAAGCTCGCCGCCGCGCTTCCGCTCGCGCGCGCGCGCGCTCGGTCGAAATCCTCGTCGGTCTGATCGGCTCGCGGGTCGGGTCTGCCAGAGCCCCTCGCCTCGCGCGGCTCACTTATATTGGCAGTCGCCTCGCTCTCTCGTGTGGCGTGATTGGGAGGCGAGACGAGTCGAGTCGAGTCGAGTCGGAGAGTCGGCTGGGGCCGAACTGAAGCGCGCCGCGCTGTGCCGAGCCGAGTCAAGCCGAGCCGAGCCGATCCGCACACGAACTGAGAGAACCCACTCCGGGCGCACCAACCGGCGGACTGAGCCGAGCCAGCAGCAGCGGCCAGCAGGCAGGGGCCAGGCAGCAGGCGCGCCGGCTCTGGCAACCAGCGCTCCCGCCTGGCGGGGTGGGGCGGGGTGGGGCGGGGCGGGGCGGGGCAAAAGCAACGCACCCTGAGCGCAGCACAACGCCGCCGCGCCAGCTCGCACCCTCTGCGTGCGTCCTCTTCGAGAATGACATTCAGTTCGCTACTATATTCAAATACTGATGTGCGAGTGTGCGCTCGTGCGCCGAGGGGGAAAAAATCTGAAATTTTTGTACACCTCGTATTTCGGAAAGAAAAAAAAATCAGGAAAAATTCATAAAAATTCGGAAAAGTTTGGGATAAAATAAGGAAAAATAAGAAAAATTTACAAATGTTGACGAAAATTTTCAGAATTGTCGAAAAACTCAAGCAAAAATTCACAGAAATTCACGAAAAATTCACAAAATTTGTACACCAAAATTCAGAGTTGTTTCCCACTCGGTGTGCCCGCGCGCCGTTCTTTACTTCCACGCCACGCCGCTCTCATCACATTTCCGGGCGCACCTCCAGCAAGTTGTCAGCCGTAGAGAGTATAATTCTCCGGCCGAGAGGCAGGTGGAGAAGGGGGGGGGAGGTGTCGCAGGCGTGCGAAGGGCAGGGGTGTCGGCGCGGTGGTAGCGAGGGGGGAAAGCAAAGGAAAGGAAGCGCCTGGACCAGACAGACAAAACATTTTGCCGCCAGCAATAAATTCAGATTTCTCCAGCGAAGCGGAGCGAAAGGCGAGGCTGCACTGCACGCAGGGCGTGGTGAGAGGGGCAGAGTGGCAGGGGTGCAGGCCGAGGGGTCCTTCCCTATAAATTTAAGCGGACGTCGATTTTTCTTATGTGTCTGGTGTTTCGTGATTTTCCTTGATTGTTACAGAATTTTGTCTGGATTTTGCTGATTTTTTTTCTGATCTTTTCTTGAAATTTGTACCCCCCGGTACAACATTGAGGGGGTACAAGATCGGCCCAGCTATTTGTTTCCCCCGGTTCAGCAGAGACGGGGGGTACAAGATGGACCCGGCTATTTGTACCCCTCAGTACAGCAGGAACGGGGGGTACAAGATCGACGGTCTATTTGTACCCCCCGGTACAGCACAGACGGGGGGTACGAGATCGGCCCAGCTATTTGTACCCCCTGGTACAGCAGGGGGGGGGGGGGTACAAGATAGACGCGGCTTTTTTACTCACTGTTATTCAATTGATGTGACGTCACATTCGTTTCGTTGTGAATCGTGTCACGTTCGTTTGAATGTTTTGTCACCATAATCGTTTAAACGTGAATCGTCCGAGTTTGGCGCCATTTGAGCATCAATTCACATAAAGTCACGTTCAAATGAATGTGACACGTCAGATTGAAACGAATGTGACGTCACATTCCTTGAATAAAAGTGCACCCGGTACAGCAGAAACGGGGGGTACAAGATCAACCGCCTGGCAATTTGTACCCCCCGGTACAGCAGGAGTACTCAATCGACCCGGCGGCTTCTGTATCCCTGGTACGACAGGGACGGAGGATACAAGAACGACCCAGCTTTTTGTACCCCCCGGTTCAGCAGAAACAGGGGGTACAAGATCAACCTGGCTATTTGTATCCCCCGGTACAGCAGAGACCGGGTTTAGCTGGGACGGGGGTACAAGATCGGCCCGGCTATTTGTGCCCTCCGGTACAGCAGGGAGGGGGGGGGGGGGTTACAAGATCGACCCGGCTATTTGTTTGTTATTCCCCGGTACAGCGTGGACGGGGGTTACAAGATGGGCTCCAGTACCGGGTACATGCAGTGCAGCCAGCTTCACTCCTCTGTTCGTGATACTTAATGACTCTCTTTAGAAAACTAAGGGAAATCCGCAGACAAAAGTAAATTATAATACTTTCTTATTTTCTTTTCAAAAGTTCTTTAACTTGCATGTATTGGAGGCATGGGCATGACGCAGCCGAGAAACCCATACCACTTGCCCTCATTTGGAAAACATTATTCCCTCCCCGACTGCGTGTGGCCTGTCGTCCACTCGAACCGTATTCGGAGACGCTAGCAGACGCCGCCACCGAGCCGTCGCTCAAATCCTCTTGCCGCATCCCGCATCTCACCCAAATCCCCTGCCTCGCCTCATCCCCCAGGAGGCTTCCCCCTCCGTCCGCGGGCGCGCCTTGTGAATCCCTCGCCGCTTGATCCCGTTGTGGCTACCCACAAGAAGGGCAAGGGTTGTGCTCGTCGGGTCGAGTTGCTGGGGCCGGGCCCGGGGGCGGCGCAGGTGTCCGCTCTGCCATTTTTTGTACCGGAGGCAGATGTTTCTGCGACGGATTATTATTATTATTTTTTTTTTGAACCATCATTTTATTCTTATTTCCTGATGCCGTGGAGTGCAATGCCTGCCAGCCTCAGCCTGGCCCAGCCTGTCGCCAAAGAGATCGCTGTTGAAGTATAGACTATTTCACTGAGTCCATCAATCGCGATCGCGATACTCTCGAAGCACTAATGTACCGGAAGTAATATAAAGCTGGCTCCTGGGTCATTATGAGGCCATTGAAAAAAAAAAAACTACTGATATATTCCGAGGGACTCGATACTGTTTTGGAATCGCCGACTTCCGGTGCATTTGTTTTTCGAGAGGTTCCGGTAGAATAGTCTATGAAATGGAACGCAAGAGGAATATTTGTCAAACGTTGCTGTCGACGCACCATGGCAAGGGGATGGTGAGAGAATAGAAAGAGAGAAAGTCAATTATACATTTCAGCGCAGATGTTTTGAAGTTTCCCGCCGTTGCAGTCGTAGCTGAGAGCTGAGTACTGCAGCGCTACGGTGGGCAGAACCCAAACTAAAACATATCTCCCCCTCAGGGAGTTCCCCTTCCCTGGGTCCGCTACGTGTGGCGTACGGGAGTCTCCTGCGCAACTCAATGAGAATTTTCTCGTTCATGGCATGGCCTATCGGAACTGCGCTGTGACTCACGCAAGACATTTATCTCGTAATTGAAATTGATTTATAGTCAGCCATGGACGAAGTTTTGGATGAAGTTGTTCCAACAGAAGATTTAAAGGTAAAAGACTTCACTGGCAAACGTCAAGTCAATTGTCAATCATCAATCACCTCATTTTTTCTGTAAACCTTATGATCTTGCATTTAGGTTAGGGTAGTTGCACCATATCTGATATTAAGAGATATGTTTGTTTCTTTTAAATCTTTATCCCTTGAAAAGTGTAAGGGGTTTTGTCTGTTTGTGTGTTTAGCTTTTCTTATATTTCATTTTTGTTGTTCTTATTTGCTAGATTCAAAACAAGTTTCTTTTCTGTGTGGTGATGTCATTTTGAGGTGAGCCATTGTGCCCTCTGTACTGTATTATAGTCCAAACTGTCAAATATAATTGAAATCTCATGACCATACCTCAAGTTCTTCACCCTTTGGTTGTGTACTATTATTCTGCTAGCTCTCAATGTCCTGAAATTCGGTAAATTTGATTGGTTCTTCTTATTATTATTATTTTCATTGTTTCAGAAATATGAAAAGGTTTATCATGAGCAGCTGAGCAGTGGAAAAATAACACAAAAAGCTCAATTTGAATATGCATGGTGCCTTGTCCGTAGCAAATATTCAGGGGACATTCGGAAGGGCCTCATTCTTCTTGAGGAACTTTTCCATACCGATAAGGAGGAAAGCAAACGGGATTATTTGTATTATCTTGCAATTGGCAATGCAAGAATAAAGGTGTGTATGAACATCGTGAGACTCTACTTCTGTGGTTAATAAGCTTAATGTAAAATTAAAACTTTTCAATTATTTAGGAATACAACAAGGCACTTCAGTATGTTCGAGGGTTTCTTCAGATTGAACCTGGTAACCACCAAGTTCATGACCTTGAAGTTATTATAAAACGAAGAATGGACAAAGGTTTGTTATCTTTCCCTAGGATATGGACAGCAGTTGATATTCTTCTACCTTAAATGTTCAGGTCATTTTTTAATCATTGCTCTATTGACTTTATTTTTTTGTTGCAGAGGGTCTTGTCGGAGTAGCAATAACTGGAGGGATTGTTCTTGGTATTGCTGGAATTGCTGGTCTTGCATTTGCCCTTGCCAAAAAGTAAATTTCTGTTTTGTTTTACCAATTTCCTCAAAAATTTTTATGTATTAATTGTTGCAATTCATCATAAAATTATACACTCAACAATCTTGCAGCACGCATTTGACTGCTCAAATCACTCATCTTACTCTTTTTGTTGAAAAGAAAATTGTGTTCATGGTCTTTTTATAACTTGACTGCCTCTTTTGTTCTTAACTGATAAATTTATCCAAGGAGAATTATAAATCAAAGACTCTCTTGAAAATAACTTGATTTCATACTTAGTTATGAGGTGTGAGCATGTCAGATTTTCTTTGCGCAAAAACAAAACTTTTTATAATCAAATCAAATAATTAGTGTTTGCCTATTTTAAATCAGTCTGCTTTGTCCCAACTAGTTTTAATTTATCAGTTTCTTTGGAATTTTAAGAAACCCTTCAGTATATTCAGTTAAAGTTAGTCAATAGAATACTTACAATGTAATCCTTTGACGTCAACATATTTCTGTTGTAATTTGTCATGACTCTGCTTTTAAAATCTGTGTTCCCTTTGTGGTCTGAATATGTTGTCCTCTATAAATTCTTTTGTGTTCATGTTTTGCTTGAAAAAAAATTATCTTAAAAACAAAATTTGGTTTGTGTTTGAGCCATTTTCTTTCCTAATCCGTAGCATTGTATTTCGTTCATAGTAGTTCTTTTTGCTGTTGATTTGGCTGTTAAGTGCTCTTGTGCACAATTGTCTTATTGTATATGAAGCAAATGATGAAGGCCATCAATTGCTTTTGCCTACCTAAGTACCACCAATTATTTGTTTTTCTTTTCATTTCCTTGAAGGGATGGTCCATCTTTTTATGGCAGAATTGATGATAACACTTTCATTCCCTATTCATTCTAACAACATTTGTGATTGCATTGTATTTGTACTGTAGTGATCCTGATAAGGTACTTTACAACTGGTGTTTGTACATATTGCTGAAATATTTCTTGGGGTATGCCTAGTATTTGAATGTGATTTAGGATGTCAGTGTAAATGTGAATCTACGGGATGTTTTCCTTTATTAGTTTTTATTGTTAGTTATAGGAACAATTTCAATCAAAGCAGTCTTTACCATGTGATAAAAAAACAAACATGATTGTTTGTTAAGAACTGAGTTGCTCCTTACTCTTCTATTTTGGACTTGTTTACAAGGCTAAACTAAGACTTATGCACGTAACAGTACAAGGAGTGCTCTCACATTATCCTGTTTTTAGTCTGACTTGAAGCATTTTCTTAGAAATCTTTTCTGTATATCAGATTGACCATACTTAAGATGGTATGTCAAGTTTCCATCAATTTTTCAATTGGTTAGTTTTATCTCAGTGGTCATCATATCACCTTGATTCAGCTTTAGTTGTGCTATTTGACTGGATCTCTTCATTCTCAAGTGACTGCTTGAATGGAACCAACTCCAAGCCTATGTATTGTTGTTTAAAAAAAAAAATAAGTTCAAACGTGACGAAGGCTTATCACCTTGCCACATGTAATAGTGGTTTATTATTTATTTATAGACTGATATGCTTTTAACTCTAAACCAACAAACCCCTAGATGCCTAAAATAAACTGTTTTAAACTGGTTAAATGTTTGCTTTTCTCACCGTGTACGCATCTTGCCAAAGATTTGAAAGACATGTGGCATGTATGATGCATATGTTTCTTCAATAAACACAGTTATTTTTTTCTGAATCTTCTCCAACTCTTTTTGAACGAATATAAGGCATGCTGTTAGGCATTGCTGGTGACAAGTTGTTTGAGAACCAGTTTGTGGTGGTAGTGAAAATGGGGGCGGTAGCCCTTTGCAGTTTGTGCGTTTGTACTCTGGAAACGCAAGTGTGTACTTGAATGCAGTATTTCCTGCATCCCTACATATATCCAGAAAATACTGTGTACTTAGTCAAGTATGCAGGAAATACTGTGTACTTGGTCAAGTATGCAGGAAATCCTGTGTACTTGACCAGGTACACACTAAATCTCACACAGGATTTCCTGCATACTTGTCCAAGTACACAGTATTTCCTGCATACTTGACTAAGTACACAGTATTTCCTGAATACATGTAGGTATGCAGGAAATACTGCATTCAAGTACACACTTGCGTTTCCAGAGTAGAGCGGGGAAATACAGGGACCAGTCTTTTTTTGTCTAGGTCCCAAACTAAAGCCCGAGAGAGGGCTAACTCTCGGGCTTTAGCCCCGGCATGGCCCCGGTCAGCCCCTAAATATGTGTACACCTGACGAAAGCCCTGGAGCGGGCTTTCCCAAGGGCTTGAGTCCGGACCAGCCCTGAAACAAATTCACACCCGACTAAAGCCCTGACATGGGCTCACTCTAGGGCTTTAGTACCGACCAGCCCTCGAATAAATTTCAGCCCGACTAAAGCCCTAGTGCGGGTTCACCCTAGGGGTTAAGTACCGACCAGGCGCGGTTTTAAGTCGATCTGTCGGGAGGGGCGGATCGTCTGACGCTGCACTGTAAATACCAGAGCGAGAATTCTCGCCCTCAGGAGGGCGAGAAATTTCCTCTCACTCTTTGAGAGCGAGGTTTGATTTTCTCGCTCGATTAGAGCAATACTCTCAAAATTCTCGCCCAATTTGAGCGAGGATTGGGAAACCTCGCCCTTTTTGAGTGAGGATTTATATACTTTGTCTCACTTAATTTGAGTGATGTTATAGATTCTTTCTTGATTAGAGCGATGTTCCTAAACTCTCACTTAAATGGGGCAAGAGAAAAAAATCTCGCTCTTTTTAGATAAGATATCTCACTCTTGCATTTGCAGTGTGGGGGGCGAATTGCCTATATACAGGGGTTTTGTACCTCAAATTGCCTACTTACAGGCGGATTTTGGGGCTGACGCTATCGCCCCTTCGCCCTTTCCCCCCTCCCCATAAAACCGCGCCTGGTACCGACCAGCCCTTAAATAAATTTACCAACGCTAGAGCCGCGCTCCTCATGGGACCTGTGCTTCACCCTAGAGGCCCGTAGTTGCCGGCAGTAGCTTTTTGGGCGTAGCCGGGCCGGAGAGGGCGCGGGTAGGGCGGCCGCGCGGTGGCGAGGCGAGGCGAGGGCTGGGCTGCTGGTGCTGGTGGCGGCGCTGGCAGGCGGGGCGCGGCGCGGCGCGGGGCGCCTCCTCGCTCTCGCTGCGGGCTTTGCCTCGCCTCGACTCGCCGTCAGTCGCGGACGGGTCGCCTCCGCCTCGCCAGCACATAGCGCACCACCACAGGGCAGGGGCTGGGCTGTGCCGGTCAGGGCAGGGCAGGGCAGGGCAGGGCAGGGCAGGGCGGGGCGGGGCGGACCCGCAGGGTCGCGGCGTGCGCACGGCGAGGGAGGAGGAAGGAAAGGGCGCCAGACTTACACTCAGTGTGCGAGGAGAGAGGTGTCCGGGTGCCGCCGGGCCGCGCGCGGGCCGATTCCGAGCAGCGTTCAGTACTGTCCTCTCTCTCTCTCTCTCTCTCTCTCTCTCTCTCTCTCTCTCTCTCTCTCTCTCTCTCTCTCTCTCTCTCTCTCTCTCTCTCTCTCTCTCTCTCTCTCTCTCTCTCTCTCTCTCTCTCTCTCTCTCTCTTATGCTCCTTGTGAACGTGTCCCATGAGTGCGACAAGGACTGGGAGACAAAACCACCGTGCGGAGTCACCCTGCCTGCTGAGCCGGGTCGGGCGAGGGGGCAGCGGGTCACGCCGTGGCCGGCACACTAGTCCTCTTTCGGCCAGGGCCGGGTGCGCTTCGTGGTCGCGGCAGCGGCTGCAGTGACGGGCCGGGGCGACGACGCGGTCGCCAGCGCGATAAAGACCGCGAGTGCGCCGCGGTTTCTCGCGGGTTTCCCGGGCCTCTCTGACTCAACAACGACAACAGCGGGACGCCGTCAGCTCAACACCAACGACGACGACGACCCCGCCGCCTGCGCGCCGCGGAGCAGCAGCAGGAAGAATAAGGAATCACGTCTTGGTTGGCGTTGACCGCGACCCACCGCCGCCGTGCCGGCCCCGGCCGGGGGATGTTGACGGCGAGCGGAGGGTGGTGTCGCGGGGTGCGGCCAGGTGCCGGTGCGCGGGACGACCCCCGCACACGCGGCTGCACGAGCACGCACGTCGACCGTAAGGCCGCGAGGGTGGTGGTGGTGGTGGTCGCAGGTCCCCGCGGATCCGTCTGAGCCGGGAGGCGTTACGCTTCGAACGGTGCAGACGACCGAGAATGCAAAGCAGACGGGCGTGGCGGCGAATTATGCGTGCAAGCGTGCGCTAGAGGAGGCGTGCGCCGGGCGGACGCACACGCGCGCCTGTGTTCGATAGTGAGAGTGAAAGGGAGACAGAGAGAGAGGAAGAAGGAGAAAGAGAAGAAGATAAAGAGAGAGTGAGAGAGAGCAGTGCCACAGAGAGTGCGCGGTCACGGACGCACCCCCGGGGCCCCGGGGCGCCGGCGCCGGCCGTCCTGGAGCCCGGAGTTGCCCGCGCCCCGCCGTCATGACGCGGAGGTGAGCTGCTCGGCGCGGTCCTCCCCCGCCGACGAGTATGACGACGGACGCGAACGCGTCCGAGCCGCTGTCCTTCCTCGGCCTCGACTTCGGTCTCGGCTACGACAACGCGACGGACGTGGTCTCGGCCGCCGCCAACGACTCGTCGTCCCTGGTCACGGCGGCCTCCACCACCGTCGGCGTCGGCCCCCCGGCCTCGTCCGCCTCGTCGCCGGTGGCCTTCGTGGCCAGCCTCCGCGACCTGAATGTGCCGTACGCGGCGTGCGAGGCCCTGGTGGCCGTCATGGCCGTGGCCGGCAACGCGCTCGTCATCCTGGCCTTCCAGCGGGAGCGCCGCCTGCGCCGCCGCACCAACTACTACATCGTGTCGCTGGCGATGGCCGACCTCCTCGTCGGCCTGCTCGGCATCCCGTTCGCGCTGCTCGCGTCCGTCGGCCTGCCGCACAACCTGTACGCCTGCCTGTTCACCGTGTCGCTGCTCGTCGTGCTGTGCACCATCTCCATCTTCTGCCTGGTCGCCGTGTCGGTGGACCGGTACTGGGCCATCCTGCACCCGCTCGGCTACTCGAGGAACGTCAGCACGAAGAAGGCGGTCGGTGAGTATCCAGCACGGCCACCAAAATAGGCATTAGATTGTGTTTCCACTGATAAATCTTTTAGTGCTCGAGTAGCTCTTCCACTCTGATACAATTCTAGAATTTGTGCAGTAGTTTTCAGGCAGTTTCTCTATGTAAAGTTTAAACCAGAAAGCTCTTCACGCTGCACCGCTCACTCGCTCAACGTCTCGAAAGAGTAACCTATCCCGTTGGAAATTATTGCTCCTCGAATGTACACCTCTACCACCTCTGGGTCCGAAGTCAAAACCTATGCTGCGCGCTGTTACGTGCTCGCGGTTTGGCTTGGCTACGACTTGCATTTTCTGACCCGCTAAAGCCAACAGAGGGGTGGCTATCAACAGGTGTACATTAGAGATGGGGGCGTGGCGGCCGGCGTACCACGGCAGCGAGGGGTGGGGCCACCGGGGACCGGGGGCCGGGTCGAGTGCATCAAGCTACTGCACTGTTAAAACTTCAACCGAAATTTTGGCAGATTTTCCCGGACACACTTGGGCTGTTGAGAACTATTTTTTTTCGCTGAGTAGCTAATTTTAAATTTCTCCCACAATAAAAATCTAAATAGCTCAGCCAACACTTCTCCGCAAGGTGGGCCTCCAGGCTGAAAACAGCGTGATGGGGTGGGAAACCGACCCGGCAAGCTGGCCGACATAAAAAATAAAAATAAAATATTAATAAAAAATATATACTAAATTTTTTTTAAAAGTTGGGGGGGGGGCCTAGACAAAACCATAAGTCTATTTTGTGCTTTAAAAATAGTCGTCAATTAAAATTCTGTAATTTGCAATCTGGAAGCTCCGCAGGACTGGGGAGGCACCCTCTTAGCTCAGCCCGACACGGCAACGCGATTCGACCCACCCCGCCCCCCCACCCCAAGGCAGTATAATTTCTCATGCCGAACGTGCTTCGAAATTTACCAAACAATAGGGAGGGCAAACTAAGCTGCCTAATGGACGGGCAAGACGAATCAGGGTGGCCACCACACCAGCCCACCCCTCCACCCTCAGCCACCCCCACGCTCCAACGCTCCACCGACCGCACCGTTTTGCTGCGGCCGCCGCCGGCCGCGTTCCTCACGCTCCGCTCGGGGAGGGGTTTTAATTTTGTTGCTGTGGTTGCCGTGGCGGGGCGTGGCGGGGCGTGGCGGGGCGTGGCGGGGCGTGGCGGGGCGTGGCGGGGCGTGCAGCGCCGCACCCACCAGCAGCCTACTCCTCGTCCTATGGCTTCTGCAAACTGTCGCAAGTCGGGTCGAGTCGTTCGACGTAAACGTTGGAGTAAAGCCAGGGGCGTCCAGCCGGAGCCGAGAGGGGACCGGCGCGGCGCGGCGCGGCGCGGACCAAAAGTGTTGTGGATAGGGCGCCGGGAGTCAGGGCGGGGCGCCGAGGAGAGGGAAGAAAATTTGTCCAGTTTGGAGCGTCTCTGTTGTCCTTCGGGCGGGTGGGATGGCGACAAATTAGGAACGTCGCCGACAAACGGGGTAAGTTTCGAAGCGGGGCAGAGAGGCAGGGAGGAGAGAGAGAGAGAGAGAGAGAGAGAGAGAGAGAGAGAGAGAGAGAGAGAGAGAGAGAGAGAGAGAGAGAGAGAGAGAGAGAGAGAGAGAGAGAGAGAGAGAAACAGAGAGGGAGAGGAAGGGAGGGGGGAGGGGGAGGGGGAGGGAGGGAGAGAGGGAGAGAGAGAGAGAGAGAGAGAGAGAGAGAGAGAGAGAGAGAGAGAGAGCGAGAGAGGGCAACGTTGTCGAAGGCAAATGCCGGCGTGCGCTTTCCACCAGCGGTGGTGGCCTGTCTGTACTCGTACTCTCTGTACTATCGCTGCAGTGGAGAGGAGAGGAGAGGAGAGGAGAGGAGAGGAGAGGAGAGGAGAGGAGAGGAGAGGAGAGGAGAGAGGAAAGCCGCAGCGCTTGTTTGTCGCTAAGCTGCTCTCGCATGGAAATTGCGATAACGCTGCCGTGTTCGACGAGGAGGGCTGCGAACCAGCCAGCCCTGGCCGGCGTGAAAATTCGAGAAAATTCAAAGCCTACTCGGCAAAACGCCAATCAAAATTCACAAACTGCAGGAAAAGTCAGAAAAGTTAGCCTCACTTGCACTCCAAAACTCTGAGATACACGTGACCTAGCGTCAGACTCAATGCGCAGGACGTGGTGCAAAACTTTGCAGCCGCTGCTGTTGCCTCCGCATCAAACTACCAGACGTTTTTGACTGCGGCGGCGGGCGGATTGATGTTTTCACTATCTGGCGGGGCGCCGGGCCGGGCCGGGCCGGGAGCGGACGGGATGGGGTAGTGACGGTCACACAAGCCTTGCTCCGATAAAGTCGAATGGGGCTGTGACGGTGCGGCACTGCGGGCCACGCGGCGGGCTCAGGCTGGGCCGGTCCGGCCCGCTAATTTTGAAACTCCCCTGGATTTCCGACCCTTTCCCTTAACTTTACTGTTTTTTTACTTGCTTCTCTTCGGTCTTGCGGCTGAGAGACCGCGGGGCCGGGTAGGCATCAGTGAAACGGATATTAAGGGTAGTTTAGGTGAGGCTAGAACAGGTTGGATTGGATTTCGGGTTAGGTTAAAGCTGGAAGGGATAAGATGTTTTCTTTGCTTCTCTAATCAAATCCAACAGAATTCGGGTCGCGTTAGGTTAAAAAAAAGCCCAACCTAGCGTAAGATGACCCCCATCCCAGTTGGGCTATAGCCTGAAAGGTAGGCAACTTGAACTACAAAACCCCTGTATGCAGGCAACCCACAGTGCCCCTCCCCCCTCTCCCCTAGACCTTATCAAGCGCCTGAACCTAGCCAATCCTTAATAAACGTCGTAGCAACTACCTGTCGGCCGCGGAACTCAAGACCAATGTGATGCGAGAAATAACTTAACAGCCGTGAAGTTAAGGGACGGGGTCGAAATCCAGGTGGGTTTCAAAATTAGCGTCCGGGCCCTGAGCGTGAGCCGGTGGCAGTAAACCCGAACGTGGCGTTTCTCCCACGCTCGTATCTCCTTCCACGTGCGCTCCGCGTGGGTGTGGGTAGGACCTCTGTTGTTCTCAATGAAGAACGCCTCCTGCGTCCGCTCCCTGGCGTGTAGTCCACACGATCCCACGGCTGGTCGCGCGAGGGGTAACAACTCCGAATTTTTTGCAAACCTCGTGATTCAGAAAAGTTCAGAAAATGAAAAAAGTCGGCAAATTTCAAAAATATTCAGAAAAAAAAATCAGGAAAATTGACCTTTTACCGAGTTGTAGGAAAAATTCACTTAAAATTCACAAATATTAACAAAATTGCTACACCAAAACACCAAAATTCAGAGTTGTTTCCCCCTCGTGATCGCGTCGTCATGGGCCTCGCGGAGCGAAAGCGTTTGTTGAGGATGTGGCAGAAAATATGACCCAATGACACACCTGCAGAGGGTTGTCGTCCCGGAAGGCCCCGCCAGCACGTGACACTGGTGGTGCATCTGTACCCGCGCGACTAGGCAACCCGCATGCTCTATAAATAGGCCTCCGTTTGCATGTCTGCTGCGTGTTTTATGGCGGGTGGGATCGTTTTGTTTCCCGCGCCTTCTTGTGCTTGCGCAGCTCGCTCATACGAGATGGTTTTGGTCCCATATCTTATGCAGGAGTTGCGGTGGTGGCGGCCATCTTGGTACCCTAAAATTTATCAGCAATTTTTTTTTAAATCAGGAGATGTCCTACAGTCACCCATTTATTTATTTTTTGACAGACTTGTAGTAATTGTAGCCATTTATTTTACAAATTTGAATGGTAAAAGTCTTCTCCTTCATACTTTTATAAACATGAAAAATAACACTCGTTTCACTTGTAGAATTATGACATTTTTGCCAGAAATGTTTTATATTATTTTATTTTAAGTGGGTAAGAAAAATCTGACAGGCGGTCTCACTTCCCACCATATTTTTTTCAGAACAATCAGAGAATGATTTTGCCCATAAGGTCCTGTACGGGGTACACAAGATGGCGGCCAACAAATGAGCGCCAATACCGGCTGCTGCAGAAGACCTATTATATGAACGACGCGACGGGACGAAAACATGCTGGAAGTGGCTCATCTGCCTCGCTTCCACGCCCCTAGGAGGAGGGTGGCTGAATGGTAATGGAGTCGCGAATACTTGTTCTCGTAAGACTGGCTCCAGCAGCTCTCCGTCACCGTGCCTCAGGCTTCCGGCTCCGGCCTCCTCCCGTCAACGAGTAACGAATGTTTGTTGTCAATAGGGGAGTGGGGACGGGACGCACGCGGTCGCTTTACATTTTCCGGCACGACACTGAAAAATAGTTGCTCCAGTTGTAAAATTACAATCCGAGGTACAACTTATCGGCCTGGAATTCATAGACGAGCACGAATCGGCTGTCGTAAATTTACAACTTTACACGCAAAAAACTAATTCGTGTCTGAGTAAACCAAAAAAAAAAAAAAAAAATAGAATGTGTTCAGATTATTTAGCTGTAAAGGCGCAGCTAATTTTTATTAAGCTACTGTGCTGATTTTCTAGCCACCCTGTAATTTATTTTTCGGCTGTGTTAAGGTTTTAGCCGCAGTGCTGAATTTTCTCATCTAATTTCAGCTGAGCGATTTTTTTTCCGTGCACTGCAAATGGTATTAGTTACAAAATATATTGAAAACCGACGAAGGTATTTTTCACGGCGAATCTGGACTTCGCCTCTCGTCGATCAGAATAAGGGGATTGCATGAAGAGCGATCAAATGTACTATTTTGTTGCCCTACGGCCCTGGCCACAGCCCGCCCCGCTGCTGTGCCCAATATCCCGTACTCCGTGACTCCACAGCGTTTATTCGGACGCCTCGGCATGTGTGGAACAGTGAAAGAGGAAAGAGAGGGGGGAGGAGGGAATGTCTGGATGGACGTGAATGAAGGAGAGAAGCGGGGAGGTGTGTGGGGAGAAGAAGGAGGGGGAATCGCAAACTCGCAGACCGCACATCGCGAGTCGAGACAGGCATACCAATCGCACCGCGAATCAGGCCGGGCCTTCCCTCCACCAGTCTAGTCCGGCCCGAGGGGCGGGGATCACTCATACAAAATGTGTACAATGATTGTTTTGACTTTAGATTTTGTAGATTTTTTGTTCTTATTTATCTTTTGATTTTTCATTTGATTTGTCAATGAAAATTTCTGTCACTTTTTGATAAATTTTGATCTTTTCTCCCTATTGCTGACTTTTCTTAGTTTTTTTTTAGTTTTTTTTTATTTGTCCTCGATTTTTTTTTTCATCTTTTTCTTCTTGATATTTTTTTGATTTTTTTTTCCTGTAATTTTTTGAATGATTTTTTGGGGGCCGTACAATGATTATTCGAAGTGACTCACACAACTCCCACCCGGCCCACGACGCATCTCTGCGGCCGGGCAGATGTGCACGTCCAGATGCGTTAAGGGCGACACGCGACACCCTATGTCACACGCTTGAGGGAGAGTGAGCAACCATTCGTACACTTATCGTCCCTTAGATTGTATGAGATTCCTGAAGAACCTTATAAATCAAGAAGACAGTTCAGTGGGCGCTCTTAGAATGAAATGTAATTCGCGAGTAAGACTCATTTCTTTTCGTTTGGGGAGTCGGGGATTTTACGAGCGTGGCTCTCTGCTCGCGTTGCGCCCGACGCGAGCCGGCATGGCGGAAGCTTGTCGGAACCGGCGGCAAGCAGAAAATCAACGGACGGAAAATCAGTTAAGCCCCTGTGAGCTCCCGAACCAGCAGGCAGTGAGTGGGGGGGGGGAGGGGGGTGCTGAGCCGAACCGAGCCCAGCTACAACGCAGCTCTCATTACAACTTCTGAGCTTCGCCCCACCCCTGCCCACTGCTCCCCCGAAACAGCTGGGCTGGGGGGAGAGGGGAGGGGGGGGGGGGAAGCGGCATCACAGTGCATTGAAGAAGTTCAAACACACACATACATGGGTCGGGGAGGGGCTTTCGTCTGTAATACTTAAATTACACGATTATTGCTTTAGATGTTTTAATTTTACGCACAGGGACGAGGGGCGGCCAACTCGAAGAAACGTGTACACAGCAATACCTGCGTATTTCTAGAAATACACTAAAAATGCCAGGAAATACTCTACAATACACAGAAATACATAGAAATACTCAAAATAATACGAGAAAAACACCGAAAACTACATTAGAAATACAAGAAATACAATGCGTGTACACAGAAATACATGAGCTGGCCGCCCCTTGCACGGGGACGAGGGACGCGTGTAGACAACGAAGAAAAAAAAACAGCTTGGTAGGAGCACTGTGAAAAATACATGATAAAAGTCGTAAAATTACAATTTGAAATTGTAAATTTACAAGCACTCTCTATCGACTTGGAATTGACCGACGAGCAAGAATGGGCTGTCGTAAATTTACGACAAATTTTGTAAATCAAAATTACAAAAAAATGTCGTAAATTTACGAGGATATTTTTCACAGTGAGAGGCAGTATGCTGTAATGAGGTTGAAACACGCACGGAGGTCCTTTAGTCTGTAATGAATATAATAAATTATTATTATTTTAGAAATTTTCATTTTACGCTAATCTTACGGGCAGCGGTTGTCAGCAAGTTGTGAGTCTAAAAAATATATATATGTATACATCACTGTGTCGTCTTTCTCTTTCAGTTCCGATCGTGCCAATTACCCGGGCCTGTTGGTATGCACGGCACGGGACGTGGTGATCGGTCAGTCATTCTGTCTGTTTGTCCGGCCCGGACCCCGCCCCACCCCGCCCCGCCCCACCCCGCCCCGCCCCGCCCCGCCCCGCCCCGCCCCGCCCCGCCCCGCCCCGCCCCGCCCCGCCCCGCCCCGCCGCGCTGCTGTCCCGTCCTGCTGTGACTGCCGCTGTAGGCCGCTGGCCGCGGGCCACACGGCCATGCTGCCCTGCCACTGCCTGCCGCCATCAACAGCGGGGAGGTGTGGTCTGGTGGTGGCTAATGAGCGATACGAGATAGTAGGGTCCCCGGGGATAGAGAAAAAACGGCAATCCTTCGGGTTTGGAGAGAAAAGTTAAGCGAGAAAGATGGGAAATTTTAAAAAATATATTTAAAAAAAAATAAAAAATAAAAAAACTGTACCATTTTGTAAGTAAATCCAAACGGATCTACAGAACGACGTAAAACGCCGTTTTTCGGCGAAAATCACGTGGTATGCTGTGACAGAGGGAGGATGAGTGACTATAGTAATGCCCAGCAGTGTACACGCGTCCAGGAGCGGTGGCGGCGGGGCAGGAAGTTGCGGTGGAGGGAGTGCTGCTTGTAGTGCATACACAGGCGAGGCGAGGCGCGCGCGCGAAACGTGGGGCCCGAAAACTTCCAAAGTGGCAGCAGCGGAGCGAGGCTAGGGCAGCCGAGCCGAGCAGAGCCGGGGGCAGCTGAGCAATATATGAAAGTAGCGTAGTTCCGACCCGCCAGTCGAATCATCGCGCTACCCCAACAACAAGACTCGCGCGGCCACAGAGGCGGGTAGGGGCTGGGCTGGTGGGGGCACGCAGAGAGCGAGGGAGGGAGGGAGGGGGGGAGAGAGAGAGAGAGAGAGAGAGAGAGAGAGAGAGAGAGAGAGAGAGAGAGAGAGAGAGAGAGAGAGAGAGAGAAGGAGAGAGGTGGTAGGAGAACGGGTTCTGGGGCCCCCCAAAAATCATTTCAGAAATCAAAAAACCAATTTTCAAAAAATAAAAATAAAATCAAAGAAAAAAGTAACTGAAATTTTATAGTCCGAAAAATTAAGAAAAACGGAAAACAAATGAAAAAAGTCCGAAATAATGATAAAAAAATTATCAACCTTTGTGAAAGATGGACATAAATTGTAATTATTATCTTGAAGAGTCAAATGGAAAATCAAAACAAAAAATCGAAACAATTTAAAAACAAGCAGGCTGATATATCGTATCATCTGCTAAAAATTCGAAACCGCATCACAAGTCAAAGAAATCACTGTCTACATTTTGTAAGAGTGATCCCCCCTCGATTATGAAGGAGATCGCCGTTGCCAGCCATGAGCCCCGTTGATCCTCAGGAGGGGCGGCGTGGAGCCTAGCAGCAGCAGCAGCAGGGATTGGGTAGCAGCAGCGCCGCGCCGCGCCTTCCTACAAGTAGTACATCATCTCGACACGAATTCCCCCGCGGCCGGACGACCCCGGCGGGCCGGGTGGCGTTCGGTCAGCGCGGCTGGCACATTTCCGCTCGGTTCCGTACCCGTTAGCATCACCCCACCCCTCCCCGCCCCGCCCCGCCTCGCCATGACCCCGGTCTTATTACGCAATGCGGTGCGTGGGCCATCTGATAAAGACGGCCCTGTGGACGGGACGGGGCTAAGCGCACGAGCCACTAGTGGTGCAGTGGCGGGGCGGGGCGGGGCGGGGCGGGGCGGGCAGTGCCCTAGGTCGGGTCGTGCTGTGCTGACTGTTCGCGCTCCCATACAGGACGCCCCGCCTCGCCCCGCCCCGCCCCACCACGCCCCGATACGCGGCGCCCCGCCCCAAATCTCTGGACGCAATAAAGATGAATGACATGCTTCTCTTGAGCAAGTCGAGCGGTGCAGGGAATTTCCTTGGACGGAACTCCTGCGTACCCACAACAAAAAGGCTTACGGTCGATTTGGAGGTCAGCTATACAGCGAACCTTGAAGCACTGTGGCTCGTTATGGTGAATCTCGGCCGTACACACGCAGCAAAAGCCTTGTAGCAAAAACATTATAACTAGCAGGTGTACTATTTTTTTTTTTTGCTGTGTAGGCGCAGCTAATTTTTAAGCTTTGGTGCTTATTTTCTAGCTACCCTGCTATTTCTTTTTCGGCTGTTTTAAATTTATAGCCGTGGTGCTAATTTTTCACAGCTAATTTCAGTAGAGATTGTCACTTAATACGTAACACGCAGATGATTCATCGGCAGGCTCTAAATTTGTCGCGGGAAAAGTAGTCAGCTAGCTCGCGCTTCAATGCGCTCTCCAAGCTCTCGGCCCCGCCTGGCCCCGCCTGGCCCCGCCTGGCCCCGCCCTGCGCCCCACCCGGCCCGTGCCGCCGCGATATCCCTGTCAGAGGAGGAAGGAGAAAGTTATGCGCGTTATGGTATACGGTGCGGGATGTTAATGACCAACAGGCGGTGGTTTCAGCTAGGCAAGGGGGTTTTGGGTGGGGTTGTAGAGGGGGGGAGGGAAATGGGAGAAGAGGGTGGTGGTCTTCATGTGGCCTTCATGAAAGGGGGTGAGGGGGGCACCATAATATTTTACGACGGGCAACACACAACAAGTAGTGAAGGCTGAACTTGACCTTGCACACACACACACACGCGCGCGCGCGCGCGCGGGCGCCACACGCACACACGCACGCACACATACGAAGCACTCAATCATGCCACGCTCCGCTCGAGGTTTAATCGGCCGAAGGGGATTATTTGCAGCGGAGTGGAGGGGATTATTGCGGGATATCGTCTCGGTCGCACGGCTGAGATATGGGGAAGAAATGGGGTGGGCACGACGCTGACCAAAGCGATGGTCTCGATGACTTCCCCATAAAGAAAACCAGAGAGGAATGTCAAGGAAAACGTTTGGTTGGACTGCGATCAAAATGAAGCGCGCGGAGGAACGGTGGTTGGCGGCCTCCTCAACCTCGGGTGAAAGTTTTGACCAGATGATATTTTACAGCCCTCCCAATTATCAGAGATGTCCTATGCAAACTTACAGAGTAGATACAGAAAATTTTCCGAGAACCATTCAAATTTTTATGCCCACTTCAAATGCCTTTATTTTATTTTTTTTTACTTTTTCTTGAACTGGAGTGACTAGTTTTTTTACAAGAAAGAGCCTGCTGAGACACAGGGACGAGAGAGAATGGATATGCCCGGATCTAGGAAAGTCGTTGGCTGAATTTGGATAGGGTGCCTTAAATCCGTTCCCGAACGTTTTTCCCAAACTTTTTTTCCCAAAAAATAATTTCCAATTAGTAAAAGCTCGAAAATATAAAATTCCCAAAGCAATTATTCCAAATATAAAATTCCCAAAAGAATTATTCCACAGTAAAAATGTCCACGTTAACGCTAACGCTAACGTGAGAGCAGATGACTTGTACTTATTGCTTTGAAATTCAGAACTTTTACTGTTAAAGCTTTTACAAAAACTAATGAGTTCGATAGAGACAGACGATATCAGAGGCACGCCAGGCTGGCGCTCACAACTTTGGCACAACCTTTCTCACCTCAAATTTTTGAATTATTGAGCTAGCACAGGCTTGAATTAAAGCTCGAACTAACAAAAGAACTTTTGACGCTTTTGACCTTCAACAGTTAAAATTGTCCTGCGAATTTCATCTTTTTTAAAAGGGCACCGCGAGAGTGCGATAGACCCTGTTTACCTTTAAGGAAACAACTTTAACTTTTCAACGCTTATCACTGGACAACTTTCACTTTGACAACTTTAACGTTTTACTTTTGACGCTGATTACGTCAATCGTCAGCGAGTATGCTGACTACAAGGAGCAAAATCGATTACTCGACTATCTGCGGACCCTTGGGCATCTCTTTACTCTCTGACTTTTTTTTCTTTCTTTTTTTTCTGAAACTTCGGGAAAAATATTTCAGTGAAAACTGGTTTGGTAAAATGTGTTTGGAAATTAAATTTCGGGACCAGAAAATATTAGGACAAAATAGCCTTGGAAAAACAGTTTTGGGAAAAACGTACGGTAACCCTTAAATCGGCTGGAAGTAGATTAGCCCCCGGCAAGCCACACTCGCAATCATTTTTTAGCAGATGATACATTTTAGACAATTCGACATTTAACTACATTAAAGAAATGTGTCATCTTGCTTGTACTGTCGTGTTGAGTGAGAGGAGAGGCATGAGGCTGGTCAGAAGTTTTATGTGCAGGGGGCTGAAGGAAGAGTCGCTGCGTGTCGCCGCGTGCCCCGTGCCCCAGTGGCCGCAGCCAACAATACCGGGCCGCGCGCGAACGAGCCGCCTTCGCCTTCTCCCGCTTTGCACCCCCCACCCCGCACCGCCCTTTCCTCTCTTTACCACCTCCCCCCTCCCTCTCCTCCTTCTCCTCCCTGTGTTGGCCGGGGTACGGGCCCTTAGCCGTAGCGGAAAGGGTCAGTCTGCGAAGAACATGCTAAAATATCTAGCAACGAAAAGTATCATCTGCTTTCAATTCCGATCTGGATTGAGATTTTTTTTAAAAAAAAAAACTTTTATTTTTTAGTATGATCTGCGAGGCGCTGCAAATCTAGAAGCCACCTCTATAACCCCCATGACCGCCATCGCTGCCTCCAAGGCCTTGAGCCTTGAGCGAGCGCATCTCTCATCCCTCGTCATCGAACGTGGACGAGACGCTAACGCGCCGCTCTGCCCGGCGTGGCCCCGCCGGCCCCGCCCAGCTCTGCTGCGTCTCGCTTTTACACAGCCATTCGCGTCACCAGACTTCCGCCCTCTGCGCCTCTGCGCGCAACGCGAAAGGAAGTGGTTCCGGTTCCATCTCGCCACGGCGGCACCGCCGAACTTTGTCAATAATCACACGCCAACGACGGCAGATCCTCGTCCTCGTGGCCTTCTCGCGTAGCTGTGGCGGGGGAAGCAGGGGGGCAGCAGCGATCGCCCACGGGCAGATGAGCGCTTATACACAGTAAAATGGTAAAGTGCTAGCAAAGAAGAGGTTCATATTATTGCGAATTTTTCTCTGCGAGTTGCGAAGGGTTTTCGTGGGGTCCACCACTCTGGTAATCTTGTGAATACTTTGTCCGACATTACTGGCAATCACATACCAAAAGAATGCTCTTTACGTGGTTTTGCATGCTGTTTAGGGCTTTCCTTCATTACAATGTGCCATAAATTACACGAATTTCTAAGTTTTTTTTTCCCGAGAATGGCACAGAAAACTGTTGGTAATCACTGGTACTCAGTAATCGTATTTACGCTCCTGGAACCAGGTGATGGACTCCTCGAGAATTTAGCTATAAGCAGGTTTGCAGCTGCGAGGGGTGCGACAATGCAATCTAGCCAAGCCTAGCCCAACTCAGCCTAAACTAACCTTGCACATTTGCAGATTACTCCCTGCTGCAGAACCAAACGGTTGGAGAGGCTTGAGCAGCTGCAAACCGCGCATAGAGTTAAAAGCAAGCACTCGCACGGTTGACCATCAGAGCTCGACACTTTCTCTGCATGAGCACAGATGCAAAATCGTTTCAATAAAGATCAACACAAGCTTACGCCCTTACTCTTAGTGAGCGTCGCTCAAATTTAGGAGAGCTATAAATCGCTATAAATGAATGTTATCTGCTAAGAACTCATTACAAAGAAAAGACGGCCGTCAAAGTATAGTGAGCAGGATCTGAACCCCGATATTGCCCCAAATAGTATATCGCTCGTTTTCCACACTGTGAGAAAAAACTACAATTTAACTACAATTTTTTACCGTTATTTCGAAGTACAATAAAATATTGTACTAAAATTGTACCCGGTATAGGGTAAATTAGTGATGTGATTACGGCACCGAAAACCGTAAACCGTTAATTCAAAACCGTTGTTTAGTTGTATGAGGTACGGTTTTTCTCACAGTGCAGTTATTGATAGTCGGTTCCATCTAAGAACATGAAACGGAAGGTGAGCAGGCGACCTGACAGACGAGGCTGACTGTGTGGGACTTAATAACGGGATGGGTCCGTGTCTCATCGAGGGATGTCATGTCACCCGTCACCCTATAGCCTGCCTCCTCCTCTCCCCCCTCCCTACTCCGCAGTCTATAATGCATTAGCGTTCCTCTGAAACCCAACGCCCTATACCTTCCGTAGCGATCCGCATTTAGAAAGAAAAGGGAATTAACTATGGGCGGGAAACACAAACGGGAAAGGTTTTACAGATCATGCTAATACATTGTAGTCTGACCTAACAGTAAAGTGTCAGTTCCGCGTTCACGGCTGTTGGCGTGGCGGGGCGTGGCGGGGCGTGGCGGGGCGTGGTGGGGCGTGGCGGGGCGCGGCGGGGGCTGTGGTGTGCGCGTAGTGTATGACCCACTTGGACGTCCAGGCGGCGCGACGCGGCGCGGTCGCCCCCTGACAGGCTGCTTGTCCCCGCTCAGTGACAAACACGCCAGGGCTGTGTTCTCTCCCCCCTCCCCCTCGCCTATTCCATACCCGGCACACCTAGCCCCGCCCCACTCCCACCCCCACCTCACCCCGCTCCCCGCACACACACACAGTGCACCACCGGCGGGCCCGGCGGGGCAGGCCGGACCGTAAACAAAGTTGACTGTGTATGGAAAGATGCAACACGTGGCCGAGTAACTACATCACGGAGACTAGGTCTGCCGACGTCGGCACAAGTCTATTTTGGTTGTGGGAGACGTCTGTCCGTCGAGCAACGACGGTGGAGTGGGTGGGAGCAGGAGGAGTAGGGAAGGGGAGAGGGAGGCGGAAGAGGGAGGAGGATGGAGGAGGAGGAGGACGGAGGAGGAGGGTGGACGAGGAGGAGGAGGGAGCAGGGAAGGGGAGAGGGAGAGATGAGGGGGTGTGGAGGGAGGGGGAGCAGGGCTATGCGACACCAACTTTCGGCGCCGTATCAAGAGAGGCTGATCACAGGGTGGGTTTTTCATCAAGGTAGCCTAACAATCTATCGAACCGAAGGCCGCCCGGGCAGCGTCAGCCAGTTCAGAGAGAGAGAGAGAGAGAGAGAGAGAGAGAGAGAGAGAGAGAGAGAGAGAGAGAGAGAGAGAGAGAGAGAGAGAGAGAGAGAGAGAGAGAGAGAGAGAGGGACACGGTTTCGAACTCCCCGCACTTCTTCCTTTCTCATTATAAAAGAGAAACGACCTAGCAGCGTCGAGATATCGCGTGGAGGTTTTCTTGTTTTTGTTAGTTGTAGTCCGTTTTTTGCTCTAAGGGAATAGCAACGTCAGCCACGCACTCCAGTTTCAGGGTTTAGGGGAGGGAAGGGGTTGTCCAAGGACTCCTTATCCACGGCGAGGGGGAGGGGAGGGGAGGGTGCCCCACGCCCGGCCAGGGCCCGGCATTGCGCGTCCTTGAAATTTGCAACGGTGTAATATCCGCAACGTATTCGTCGTCATTATATTTCGCGGCCGGCGCCACGTCGGCAGCCACCACGTCGTTTCGATATAATTTATGAATTGTTAGCGCTTGTGTAGCGGAGAGCGAGAGCGAGAGCGAGAGAGAGAGAGAAAGAGAGAGAGAGAGAGAGAGAGAGAGAGAGATCAGGAGAGGGACTGTATAACGATGGCGGGATTATTGGTCGCGCCAAATTATGGCGCATTCATGGAGCCGTTCGCCTTTACCACCACGGCCACGACCCCCTCCGCCCCCTCCCCTCCCCTCACCGGGCCTCTGGTGGGAAGGAAGGTGCGGCAGCGTGCATAGGGGTAGTGCCAACACCTCGACCACAAGAAAAGAAAAAGAGAAAAAAAATGGAAGGGGAAAAGTTTCGAAAAAAATTTACGATAAGAAAATGCGAGGGGGGAAGTCACTTCGAAAAGTCATTGCACGGCCCTCAAAAACTCATGTAAACAATCAAAAGAAAATCAATAAGAAGGATACAGAAAAAATCCGAAGAATCGAAACAAAAAATCTATAAAATCAAAAGTCCCCTCCTTGTCTCCAACTTGCACGTTGCACGCTCGGTCCCAGCCCAGTTATATTTAGCAGAATACACCTTTTTTAAACTTATTTCGTAATAAACGCTACCGTGAACGGAGTTTCCACCACCTGCTCCTTGATAGCGTGCTTTCATTAGAGAAGTATCGCGGGTAGCATTTTCCGAGCCCACTCCAGGGGTGAGGTCAGTGGGAGGTCATGGCGAGCGGCGTGCCGGCGTGCCATGAGGACTGCGGCCCGCGGGACTCTGTTAGAAAAACCGACGGTAAATGCATGAAGTCGGTATGAGGCATTACTTTGATGCTCAGCATCAGAAAAAATTGCCAAAAAATCAAGAAAAGAAGAAAAAAAAACCTGAAAGATTCGAAAAAATTCCAAGTCTACGCTGCAAAAAAAAATTCAATAAATATTAACAAATCCATATTCAAGAAAATTCACAAAAATTCACATTAACTCAGGACAAATGTACTCCAAAATTTATGGAGTTGGCTCCGCCTTGGATTGGAGGGCAGGCGCCGGTAGTTGGCATTAGGGGTTGGGGAGCCATGCCCCGCCCCTCCCCGCCCCGCCCCGCCCCGCCCCGCCCCGCTCCGCCCTGCCTCGTCTGGCCCACGGCGAGGCGCGGCGTGGCGCCACGCAACCCTTGGGCGTGGCCTGGCCGAGCAAAGGTCCTCACGATGAGGTCAAAATACAGCCCTGGTCGCGCCCTTGCCGCGCAAGCCATTCAGTGTTTAGCAGCGATTTCTTTTTATTTAAGGCGTGTGGCGGGGCAGCGTGGGCCGGGGCGGGGCGGGGTGGGGCGGGGTGGGGCGGGGTGTTCCACCCGCGGCTGTCGGCCGCACTGCTGTGCTGCTGCAGGCCCGGCCGAGCGGAAGAACGCCGAGGTCTGACATATCAGGACGCACCGTATGGTCGCGGCGGTGGGGCGGGGCGGGGCGAGGTGGGGTGGGGGTGTTCCAGAAGGGCCGGCATCACAGCTCATGTGGTGCCGCTGGTCTCCTATATGGCCTCGTTTCGGCCGCAATTTGGCGGTCTGGAAGTGACCGTTCCGCTCCAGCCGCTGCCGGGACCACCAGCACCGGACCGCCCGGGGCCCGGGCCCGGCCCGGCCCGACAGCAGCGCCCCCAGGATGAGGGAGCAGGGCCCTGCAGGGAGCGCCGCCGCGCTGCCGGTCTGTTTTATATTGTGAACACGAAAGACGCGAGATCGACTTTTAGAACGCGAAAATTGCGTAATTTATTCGTGTGCGTCCCCTTCCCCTCCCCCGTCCCATTTTCTCTCCGCTTAAATGCTTGCTGCTGCTGCTGCTGCTATGCCTTTTTAGAGCAGAAGTCTGCAGCTTGCTGACAGCTCGTGGCGGAGCGGTCACGGGTGAGCGAGGAGAATGCTAAGCGGCGCAGCGCCCGCGGGGCGGGGCGGGGCGGGGCGGGGCGGGGCGAGGCGAGGCGTAGCGGCGGGGCGGGGGGAGGAGAACGCCTGCCAAGCGCTGGGTAGGCAGACCCGCGGTACATGCGTGCCCGGCGGCACGGCCTACCCCTCAGGGGCCCGGTTCGGCTCTGGTCGGTCCTCTCTCTCTCTCTCTCTCTCTCTCTCTCTCTCTCTCTCTCTCTCTCTCTCTCTCTCTCTCACTCACTCACTCTCTCTCTCTCTCTCTCTCTCTCTCTCTCTCTCTCTCTCTCTCTCTCTCTCTCTCTCTCTCTCTCTCTCTCTCTCTCTCTCTCTCTCTCTCTCTCTCTCTCTCTCTCTCTCACACACACACACACTCTCTCTCTCACCTCCTCTTCTCTTCTCAACAGGTATCATCGGGCTCTGCTGGCTGGCGGGCACGCTCGTAGGCTTCCTCCCACTGCTCGGCTGGCACCGGCCCGGCGCCGACGGGCACCAATGCTACTTCACGCGCGTCATGGACTACAACTACCTCGTGTTCCTGTACTTCTTCACCATCATCTTCCCCGCGCTCATCCTGGCGGCCTTCTACGCACACATCTACCAGGTGGTGCTTAAACAGGTAAGACGCACACGAATGGAACTTGACGTTGCAAGGTTAAAACATTCTCTCTTTTTTATATTAAAAAAAAAGAAGAAGATTTAAACCCGGAGGCACTCCATGGAATTTCGGGAAACTCCTCATATTTTGATATTGTTTCCTTACGTAATGAGATAAATTTCCTTTTTGTTTTCCTTGGAGGGAACATTGTAAAAGTGGGGAGTTTTCCCTTTTTCCTCCAAAAACTCAGACATTGCTCTGCAAACTCAAGTGTACGACAGTATCACACTCATTACTGCAGTGCCACTGTGTCTCTCACTTCCACAAACTATTTTCTGTCGTTGAATATAGCAATCACGTTTTGGAGAACAGTATCAGCTTTGGTTCAAAATCCCGGTTAAATCGAGCTACCATGTGATGGGGTTTGGAACAACAACGACAATACATTAAATAATCGTAAATTAATGGTTTCGAAAATTTATGTGGTCGTTATTGTTTGCGATTAGAACCCCATCACATGGTGGCTCGTTTCAACCGGGATTTTGAACCAAATAAGCTGATGCTGTTCTCCAAAACGTGATTGCTATTTAACGACAGAAAATAGTTTTTGGAGGTGTGAGACACAGTGGTACTGCAGTAATAAGTGCGATACTGTCTCACACTTGAGTTTGCAAGTGTGTTTACCGCGTGAGTGTCACTCTACGTGAGTGAACCCATTCACAAACTGGTTGCAGCTGCGGCGCATGGAGCGCCAGAGCCCCGGGGGCGGGATCCGCGGCGGCGCGGCGTGCGGCGTGGGGGCGGCCGGGGGCGGCGGCGGCGGCGGCGGGGGCGGCACCATGCTCCGGGTGCTGGGGGCGGCCCGCAAGCGCGAGGTCAAGGCCACCCAGAACCTGTCCATCATCGTGCTCTTCTTTGTGCTCTGCTGGTTCCCGCTCTACACCATCAACTGCGTACAGGCCTTCTGTCCGCAGTGCGTCGTGCCGCCCGCCATCCTGGACTGCTGCATCATCCTCAGCCACCTCAATTCGGCCGGCAACCCGCTGCTCTACGCCTACCACCTCAAGGCAAGCCCCCATGAAAATAAAAATCTTTCAAAATTAAAGTTCTGCAAATAGCAATCTGGAAGCGTCGCATAAGGCGCACTGTTAGCTCAGACCCCACGTCCCACGCGCGTGCCACGTGCGCCTACAAAGCATCACGTCGGTTCTGAGCGGGAGTTGTTCATTAAGCGTCCCCGTGCATGCATTCGGTCCGTGCGTCCGGTCGATGCGATTCCACCTTCCATCGAGGGGGAATCACTTCGAAAGATAATTGTACGGCCGCAAAAAGATCATTTAAAAAATAAATCAAAATTAAAGAAAGCAGAAAGATACGGATAAATCTGGTAAATCGAGAAAAAATGAAGAGAAAACCGAAATAAAATTGAAGGGGAAAAAAATTGTGGTAAAAGATCAAAATTTATCAAAAAGTGACAGCAATTTTACTTGAAAAACCAAAGGAAAAAAATAAGAAAAATCAAAGAAATCAAAAGTGTAAAAAAATTATTTAAAAAAAAAATCACTGTGCAGATTATGTATGAGTGATGCCCCACTCGCCTTCCTCCTCACCTTGCCGGCCTGCCGCAGGACTTCCGCGCCGCCCTCCGCGCGCTGCTGCTGGGCCCGGGGCTGGGGCCGGACGCGGCCCTGGACTTCGGCAACACGGGCGTGACGGCGGTGTCGGCGGCCTCGCGCACGCCGATCACCATCCAGAGGAACAACGTGGCGCTCTGCACTCCGTCGGCCTCCCCCGTGCCGGGCGGCCCAGGCGGCCACGGCCTCATGGTGCCGCTCTCGACCATCAGCAGGGCCTGCGCAGGCAGCCGTGAGTACGACGAAGCACTGGAAAAACAAAGGTGCTATGTAATGCCTTTTAAAGGCGTTAGTGAAATAGTGCCTTCAAAAAGGCGCAATCGCCTCCCAAAGGTTCTATTTTTGGACCTATTCGTGCCTTTACAAAGGCATTAGTGCAGTAACACCCCATAAAATTCAATAGCACCCCAAAAAGGGTGCTATATATACCACCTTTGTTTTTCCAGTGAGGGGAAAACACCTCGCAATTTTGATGCACAAATGTCTCAATCTTTTAGAAATGTTCCTGATTTTATGTTGTTGTTTTTATTTATTTTTATTTTTTTCATTTTTTTCAAAACTTTTGAGAATTTTTCTATATTTTTGAGAATTTTTCTACATTTGCCTGAGTTTTGTATTTGTTTTTTCATGGATTTTTTTTTTTTTTACCGTAAGCCCTAGTGTGTGAATGACGCAACTTGTCGGTGTGTTTGGTGTGTTAATTACCTTTCATTCACTTCTACACATGTAAAGGTGTGGAATTTCCTACGAAATCCCCCATATACACTAACTTCTTGAAGTGTCAAATTCCTCTCACGTGCAGCGTGTGTGACATTCGCACAGCTTTCCTGTGCTATGACGTCCACCCCTCTCACAGCGACTGAATCCCCTCTGTCCTTGGGACGCAGTTTGGTCGCTGCAGCCGCGCTACACCCCGGCGCCGCCGCTGACGCCGTCCAGGTCGGCGTCGGACCTCGGGTCCAGGTCGGCCACCCCGTCGGGATCCGAGTCGGGCACCGAGACCGCTGCGCCCACGGCCGCGGTCGCCGAGAAGGACAAGGACGGCCACCTCGCCGCACCCAGCCTTCAGGGCCCGCATCCACCCCGGGGGCGCGGCGGGACCTGGAGAAGCCCCCACCCCCGCCCCCGAGGCAGCCCGGGGGGCGGCCCCGCCCCCACCCCCGCCCCCAGCTCGCCCCTGTCGCCGCGCTCCCCGAAGCCCCGCCTCTCACCCTTGCGGGCCGTCGGAGAGTTCTTCACGGGCTGCTCCTGGAAGGACGACTCCAACGGCAAGGCCGGGAAGGCCTCCTCTGCGAGCACGGAGCCGCTCGACATGGACACTGCCCGATCATGATCTGATCCGTGCGGCGGTGGCCCCTGCAGCTGCGAACGGCCGTTTCTCTTTTCTCTCTATCGAGCGCTTCTTTTTAATTATTATTATAACTCCAAGGGCCATTTTCGCGAGCTCCGTGAGATTAGTCTGGTGTGCGATTGGTGAGGTATCCATACTCTTTCAGAGCAGTCCTTTTCACAAGGAATGAGAGGGTGTTTAAAGTCCGCACGCTGGGTGATTCAAGATTATTGTGATAAGTGTATGCTCGAATTCATTTTGCATTAGCTTTTTCGGATGACATTAATTTGTGATGGTAATGCCAAGCCCCAAAAAAGACGTTGGTAAACTCTTTGGACTGGCCAACTGGCCGTATGTCGCTCGACCCCAGGACAATTTTTGCCCGTCATAACTCACGTATATGAAGGTAGAAAACCTGTTGCTGTAAGTATCTTTGTGCCAATTAGAACTGTCTCTGTGTTTAGTGCGTATTCTTCATGTGTGTCCTCCGTGTTCTCTCTAGGTTTGCCCATGATCTCAAGTGTGTTTTAACGTGTTTGAATAAGTATGAGAAAACTTTAATTGCCAAAAATTAATGTTTTTTCTCTTTTTTCTTTTAAATGTAGCCCTTGGGGATGTAAGAAGTAGATACATTTCAGTTGCTATGTTCTCTGTCCCTTCTTCTTTATGAAAGTTAAACCATTATCAAGTAGATAAAATCCTTTGAACCAGTATTGTCTGAGAACACCTCAATTTTGTTCCTCTTGGATTTCTGGGTTTCCCTTTGCATTCTTACAACTCTGTGTGCTATGAGGGATACTGAAAAAATTGTTTTGTATACTTTACCAATAAGTATCTTGTACAACCAGATTTAGTAAGACATACTGGATGAGTTTTTTGCCCTCTTATGCCCTCTTTTAAAAACAATTAAATCACTTACTCCATTAAACAAATTTAGAAAATATTAAAATATTTAATAAAATTTAATTTGTTATTTTAAAAAAGATGGGGAAAAACAAGAGGGGAGGGGGTTGGGGTCACGTTCTCAGGGAACACTGTAAACACAGTGGCCATTTTTAATGCGACAGAATTGGCATTCTATTTCGAATGCCAATTTACTAATTGGCATTCTATTTCGAATGCCAATTTACTGCCACTTTTAATGCCAAAGTTTGGCCTTCTCCGAGGAATGCCAGTTTTCTGGCCACTTTTAATGCCAGTGAGAATACCAACTCTCGGCATTTAAAGTGGCCGCAAATTGGCGTTCCGTAGGAGGAGGCCACTGGTTTATCAGTGAATATAAAGCAAAAAGAACGTTTGTTGAAGAGGGGAATAACAGATTTCAGACAAATCACAATCAACTGTATATTCTTTTTCAATCTGCAACAGTGAAATTTACTTTAACAGTTTCATCATGAAATAGAATACAAATACCTTGTATTTTCCTATCAAAGCGTTTAGAAAAGAGTACAGAATACTTGATAAATTGATTAGCTGTAAAAAACATTAATAATTGCAGGAAAGCTTCCTTTCGAAATGCAGAGAGCACAACTCCAATTGGAAGATGACAATTTCCTGCCTACTGCATTCCTGATTATGTTACTTTATCAACTCAGGAGTATTGATGAACCTGTACAAAAGTTACTTGAAAGAATTCTTAAATAGTTGAAACATTTCATTCACCCTGCCATGGGAACAGAATGCCATGTGCATATATCAGTTACTTCATTTATCCTTCGTCTAAATATTACAGATTTAATTTTCTTTTAATTCAAATTATAGGATGTACAAACAATTTTAGTGGTGGTTACAGACAGGCATCAGCTGATAGGAGGTTAAAATTGACTTTCAAATGATATTAACAATGACAGATAAACTTAACAACTTTACAAGTGAACTTCCCAGCTAGTTTCTCCTTAAAGGCCCACACACCAGAAAAGATACCTTGCAAGAATAGTAAATAAAAACACATTAACAATAAAAAATTTGCAGTACAACATCCCATTTTCAAGTTATGCTCCCTTTAAGGTGAACGTGGCTCCCAAAGTTTTATAAAATTGGCACAATCTAAAGTTGCCTCATCCAAAAATATTGCACAATATTCACTGTGCTTGTTTATTGTAGAATAAATTAATCATTTTGAGTATAGTTAATGAGAACATTGTGTCTTTAACAATTACAGTGAGCAGGTTGTACACACCCTTGAGTTTTAATTCCATTGAGACTTAAATTCCTACACACCGCCTCTCTCTCTCTCTCTCTAATTTTCTGTGGAAATAATTGCCATTAATGAGACTTTGTCATTTGACGATGAATGTAAGTAGTAATTTTGAGAAAGATTATTTGACTAAACCTCAAAAAACAAGTACATATGCAACTTTAACAGTGCAATTTGAAAGAAAAAAGGTAAAATAATTGAATTTTAAAAAAGCTCTGACAAGCAAGTGTACAAGACAACTCAAAGTGAACAAGCAGATGTGGTGTACCTTTTCTGTTATTCATTTTTCAAAACTCACAATTTGGTAACAATGGACTTTCAATTCTCATATTTTTGGGAGGACAAAGGGTCAAAGAACAGAAAAGTTTTGTCAGACATCAAGCCTATCAACAAATTCCTTTGGAAATCCTAAATTAATAAGTTTACTTCGAGGTTGACTTGCAACCCTAGGATTGTAAAATAGTATAGCTTCCCAACACATCTCAGAGAGCTTTGGAATGCGAACCCATGCAGCACACACCTCATTAGTGCGAATTCCATTGTTTAGTATTCCACCAAATGTAAACATTTTCCCAGCTGGTGTAACAGCAGCTGAGTGGAAATAAACAGGTTGATGTAGTTGATACCTAATAAATTGCCATTGCATATCATTCAAGTCCAGGCGCCAAACATCCCCAAACATCATTTGACCATTGTAGCCTCCACTGATTATCACAGAACCTTTCTTTGCATCTCCCTCAGGAGGAAGTTGGACACAACCATGACATCGTCTAGCTGTGGGATAGTTGAAGCTCAAATCTGGTTTGGTTACTATAGTTTCCCAACTATTGGTTGCCAAATCCAAAGCTGGAATTTCCTGGAACACAAGAGCAGTACTCTGTTTTCATTTCTTTTGTTTCAACAGAAAAAAAAATATTAATAAAAACCAGATAAAATGTTACCTCAAAGCCATAGGATTCAGTTGCAGTCCCACCACCAAGTACATATATTTTTTGGCCATCAAATGCTAGCTCATGTCTATACCGGCCTTGAGGTTCATGACGACTTAATCCTTTACATATGTAGACTTCTTCCCATTCCGATGTTCGCAAGTTGAATCGATGCACATCAGAGTTATATATAAAACCTGTAGTTCCACCCATCGTGTATAACCAGTGACCATCTAATACTAATGCCTGACCATACTGAGAGGTGGGTTCTGTGCCAGACTTGACTGGTGTCACTGGCTTCATTTCTGTACCTTTTGACAGATCACAGTAATAGAGACTATTGCTGCACTTGAACCCAAATGGAACACCCGTTCCGCCATAGACCAATAAGATTCCTCCATCTAGGATGACTGCATTGGAGGCTAGCTCTTTAGGCATTGAAGAATGACATGGTAGCTTCTGCCATTTGCATGTTGCGAAGTTAAATCGCCAGAGCTCTTGAAACAATGGCTTGCAGGTTTGCCAGGCTGGGTCATCTTTAAGATCCTCGTCAGAATCAGATATATATGGATTGTACCCTCCAAAGGAGTACAGATTGGCTGAATCACAAACGATTCTGTGTCCACTCCGAGGTTTGGGGAACGGTCCTACGGACGTTCCATTTCCATTATCGACGCAAAGTTGAAAATCAAACGGTTTGAACTGATAAATTTTCTCAGACTTGGAAGCCTTTAACCCCATATCAGTACTGCAAGGGGAGGTAAGGGGGTACCACATCATAGACGCAACACTAGGGTACTCATAGTCCTAGTGAATAACATCAACACCACCATAGTCGAAGCAGCGATGCAAATTAAGTCAACCGATGGTCTTTTATGGGTCCTCAATAATTGAAAATATGGATCATCGCAAAATAAACACAGTTTTCACTCAGAGCAGACAGTCAATCACGGAATTTGCTAGGTGTCGCTGTCGCTGCCCCGGCAGGCTCACCACGTTTGCAAACATGAATAAACGCTATGGTAGGATAAAAGAAAAACGACGATTTTCGCAAGTAAGGAATGTAAAAGGGAAAAATGAGGAAATAAATGTTGTTAAGATACGAAGGCAAAAGCAAAAACTGAAAGAACAGCCTCGTGATGAGGAAATTGTAGGCTGAAACGTTGGTCACATGTATCAGGACCAACAACATACACAAGGTCTAGATGTTGTAACGACTCCCCGAAAAATTTTACCTCGTTCTCCAGTTATAATTCATTTTATCACTTTATTCAGACCATTCTTCTTGCAACACTGTGAGGAGAACTCGCAGCTTCAGAGGCTCGCGCTCGCTCGCGAGCCCGACCCCGACCCCGCCGGCACAGCGGTAGCACTGGGACATACAGCGCCATCTAGTTAGCGCGGGTAGAGTTTCGCAGTCACAACAAACAAAACAGTTGTTTTCACGTTTCGTTTGAATTCGAAATTTTGATTTGACGTATCGGACGTTATGTTCGCTCAGACATCGTCATTTAAAGATTACTCAGATTCCATGGAGTAGCAAAAGTCTTCTGATATGTCAGATTCTGGATTACTCTTATCATTAAGCCGCAAGCTTGGTACGTTTCATAATGGTTAACCATCGCCATCCTTTCTATACCACTAGTAAAAAATATTTAAGTATGCGAGTCATCTTTCTTACCTCATCTAGCTGAACTCTGTTTATCAGGTCATGGCTTGGAGGAAGTTCGTGTGCGTGCTCTTGACTCCATCCTGTCCAAACTTGATCGAGGATTTTTAAAAATCGCTGATCTTACTGGCAACAAAGATTTCTTAGTTAGATTGCTAGAATGGTTCGGATTCCAACCATGCCCCTCACAGGAAGAAGTTCTCAGCTTAATATTAAGGATTCTGAAAGTGAGTTCATTAGATATTGAAATGTTAGGTTGTCAATCAAAATTTGAGGAGTTTAAGTCTTATGAATGTTTGTGTGCAATATTTTCCCTGCTGCATTTTGCTTGTAGTTTCATATTGAAATTTTAATTTTCACAGGAGAAAGAATCTGGACACTTGATTGCTCAAGTAGGAGCTCATCGGTTCCTATTGGCTCTCAATACAATACGCGAAAATCTTCCATCAGATCTTTGTCCTCTTCTTGATGATATTGCCGGTCTTGTGCAAAGAGCTCAAATTGTTCAACTAGAAAGTGAATTTGAAGCTAATCCTAGTAAATCATTAAGAAATAAGAAACCAGTTGAAAATGGTGCTCATACTGACAGCAGTGGGGACGGCTGCTGCCTTGATGCTTCACTTGAAAAGGCACTCCGAGAGAATTCAGCTTTTCACGACTCTACTGAAAGTTTTAGGTATAAGAGACAAAAAACAAAACAAAAATCATAACTTGGACATTTTCAATCAAGTTTTCCCCTCTAGCTGTAAGCTTTAGGAACTTTTTTTGCCCTCTTACAGAATTCCTGATCACCTACAAGCAGTCACCAGCAACGTATTGAACAATATTTTGTTCCCATGGCAGCCATTAATATCAATGGATCGACATGTTCTACTAGCAGTGGAGAGCTCCTTAACTGATCCAGTTGATCGCGACCAGCTACTGAACACGTGCTCTTTTATAACTGATGTTATGATGAGAGATTTTCCCCCTGAAGTTTTCCTGCAGAGACCAGATATTGTAAAGGTACTGTTTACAACCACTTTCTACAAGTTGTAAATTTAACATGTTTTGTGTTATGGGTTTTAAAAATTTCTTCATAAGTACAGTAAAATCCGCTTATAACGTTTCCGTCAGTTGCGCAGTTTTCCGAACGTTATAACCGGAGAACGTTATATCCGAAAATTGAAATTTTTAACCATTTTATCATTTTAGGGCAGTTTTTCGACGAGACCATTATGGGGCAATCCCTCTACTCATTTTTGGCTGTGGAGGACTAGACTCCTCATCTCTGCTTGCCTCAAAAGAAATTCCCAATTTTGGACGCGAAGTGGGGGACAGGGTTGGGGTAGGTTCGGGGGTGGAGGGTGGGTGGATTTTGGGGTAAACGGACGATTTATAGCGTTGCGAACGTCTAGCAGCCCTCCTGGAGTGATTTCGCCCAAAAACTGCCCTTTTAGAGCTGTAAAAAACGTTGTAAGCGAATGAAATGCTCCCGAAAACCTACGTTATATCCGGAGAAACGTTATATGCGGATACGTTATATGCGGAGTTTTTTAACGTTACGTATATGGGGATTTTTTCGGGTAAAACGAGTTTGAACGTTATAAGCGGAGAAACGTTATATGCGGATACGTTATAAGCGGATTTTACTGTATTCCAAATCTCATAAATTTAATCAGCAATGTATTTTCAGGCGTTCATGAGACGGTTGAAATCGTGTTTATTGTCAGATGATGTACAGTTGGCAAGTTTAATAATAACATGTCTCTTAACTCTCACCAATGCTCTATTGCAACTCATTCAACGCTTACGAGATCCTAATGTGGCAAATGCCAAGCAAGAAGTAAATATTTTACTTTGGAAAATTGAATTAATCAATGTCTGAACCACCTCTAAACACTTTTGTTGTTGTATATCTTATGTAATTTCAGAGATTTATGCATTATGATGAAGAGACTGTATCTCAAATATCAACTGAGTCCTCACTATCAAACTCTGAAAATCAAGAGGGGTTTAATAAGACATCAGGATGGAATTATATCGGTAGAATGTCAGAATTACAAAACTCTTCTGTATCTACCCATCCATCTGCTCCACTTTCAGATCAAGGCAATGAGGGATCTGGTTTTAATGAAATACATGTGAGTGAAATAGAACTAAAAGTTATTATTTGCTGGTAAGATTAACATGCTGATATCTTCATTTTTTTCTTGCTCTTTACATAAGAGAAGAGAAGTAACCGTTGGAGAAATGATTATTGCACTAAACCTCTTAATTTAGTGATGTCTTTTGTTTACAAACTTACAGCACCACAAACAGCACATTGGGAACAAAATGAGGAATTGAAAGTCTTTAACAGGTTTAAGAAATTAAGTATGGACATTATTTCAGCCTTCTCTGCAAAATTTTGTGAAATTCACATTTTAAACCTCCAGGTGATGACCTGATTTCACTAGTAAATCAACTCGTGACATTCCTAGTTTCTCCCTGAATTTCAACAGGAAAGGTCATTGATCATTGATTACAGATTTAATTAATTGATAATATTAGGGTCTTATTTAAAAAAAAAAAAAAATTACCGCTTAGACCGTGGTCCGCACAAACCGTTTTCCCGCTTAAACCGTTGCGAAACGAAATTCCCGAGTTAATCCCCTCATAACGACCAGCTCTTAAACCTTTTCCCTCTTGAACCGTTGCGATTTTCGGAAAGTCGACAGCAACGGTTTAAGGGGGATGCACTGCATTTTTTAAAAGAAGCCAAGTTTCAGTAACATCTATCACTTTCTTGAATCCCAGCAATCCTCTTAGCTTCACAACTCCACCAGAAATGGTGGTACGGAAATGGTATTGTTTTGATTTTGGCATGTCAAAATTACTGGTAGCTATTCAGAAATGGTCTCCATTTTGACATGCATCAAATTGGCGCTGCTTAAAATAATGGTGAAGGGTCTCCATCTCTCATCAATCTGTTCACAGATCTAAACGCTTGTTGAATACATCACCACAAACATTACCCTCATAACACCGAGTTCATAAACACTTGTAATTTAGGATATCACTGTAAAGAACAAGTTTCTTTTTAACATCAAAGTCTTTTGATAATCACTTATCTTTTCCATTTCTTTCTTTCTCTACTTGCTTGACTTCTTGTTTGTATTGTGTTATCCCTAACTTTTATGTTTTATAGATTCCTTCTAAAAGTGTCTCAAATGACGAGTCTTCAATGCTTCGACTTCAACAGTGCAGCTTGCCTCAATTCTGTCTTCTCACCATGTGTCATGTGCTTCCTCATGTTGACTTGCAATCTGAATGTACCACATTACTCTACAGACTAAGCAAGTTGTTGATTATCTGTGTAACTCCACAAATTTGGCTTGCTCCATCTACTGATTTAATTGCTACTGATATTGCTACACATTTACATGAAGCACTAGAAATGCTGGGTAGCATCTTGCAGCAAGATCGGTATGTGTTTTGTACTTTTCCCGTCTCTATTTTGCTGAGTATAGATGAAGAGAATAGATGAAACTTGCATAAGTACCTTTTTATTTATTAGGTCAGAAGTTGAAAGTCGTTTAAGGCACCTTCAGTTACTTGCTATTTCTCGTCAGCTACTTTTCAATCTTGTACCCCTTGAAATTGCTGACCGTTGTCTACCCAGACAAATGAAATCAGCTTTGTGTGGTGTTCTGTTGGATGGTCCACTTCATTGCTTCTTTCCAAGACTTCATTCTGATCTAAGACTTTATTCTCAGGTAAATCAGTTCCATTTTCTTGGTGAAAAATTTGTTAGAAATAAAGTGAAGACTAATCTGCCTAAAATTACAGATGTTTCGCAATGTTAGAGATGTGGACAGTGTTAAGCTTTATGAAAGTACATTAGTGGTTGCCGAATCTCTTAAAAGTGCCGCTGAGCTACTAAGACTTCAAAATGTAGAGGATGGCTCTAAATTTGTTTTGAATGCAGAGGAAGCGTTGGCCTCATTATCATTCCATCAAGATTTCAGATTTATACCCCTGGTTTTTGATGGATGCTCAAAATACTATAATCGGTATACTTATCTGGAGTAGAACGTTTTAACTTATTGCATGCAGGATTATTAGTCATTAATCTATTTTCCTCTCTTTTTTTCTTCCTTTTGTCTTTAGGTGGCACCTGACTGAGTCTGAAAATCATAAACTTTCTTGTGTTTTATTGAAAATGTTAGCACATTCCGATCTGAACGTGCGACGGAAAGCCTACTCATACCTACACCAATTAGTTTTGGACCATCTCGGTGTACAGCATTCATATCAGTCACCTACAGAATCACTTGCTTTTTTACTGTTCAGTACACCACTATTACTTGAAATAACTACACATGGTGTTGCTTGTGCAGATGATATGGTGAGGAAACAGAAGCATATCAATGTTACTTGAAATCTTGCACCAATCTCTCATTTTAAAATGCTGTTTCCTGTTTCAGATTCAAAATTTTGCTGAGGATATCATGCTGTATGCCTTAAAGGGAAAATTTGTTATGGGTTCGGGACATTGGGCACAGTTTTTATCTTCACTAGAACCAGTACTTCCACTTTTGCAATGCTGGTCAAGCAAACCTTCATCACTTGGCCGTTCAATCATCACGATGTTAAATCCTGATGTTGGCAGTCAAATGAGCCTAGGAGTCACTGAGGTTTTTTTTTTTCTTCTTCTTTTTTTTTCTTTCTTTAATTAGTGCACAGATTTTTGTAGCACTTTGGTTTTGGACGCTTGACTAAATAACATCTAAAATTTCTTGTTCATCGTCTAGCTCTTAAAAGGTAATCTACGCCTTTTATTTTCAAATAATAGCTCTGTCAGAAGTGAAGCCTTATCAAGATTAATATGGCTTTTGACGAAAGAAGAGGATGCTTTTGAAAAGTTGCCTCACATAGCCACTCTGCACAACTGTGTCACCAATCATGTATGCCTGGTTGAAACACCTATTGACATTTTTAACAGTGTACCAGAGCAGCCATTTTATCAGGTACAACGGCCATTCTGTACTTAAGATTTCCAGTCCCACAGGTTTTGAAAATACTACTGCACTGTCTTCCCACTGGTGCAATGCTATTCTATTATCCTCAGTGTACTGTAGTACTTTATTGTTGGTGCAGGAAAGCAGTTTAATTCAAGTCATGGAAATTGCAAAGTCTAGTGGGCTGGACCCAAGAATGCTTGTATCTGCCCTAACACAAATTGCTGCTATTCTGGAGGATCCAAGACACCATGAAACTTTTCTCTCAAGAGCTGGTCTGACTTTAACTATTGAGTACCTGAATGCCTCTTTGGTAAGAAGTTTATAATACTGTATTATATAGTTTTTGTTTTCATTTCTAATGCACACTGTTATTCTATTCTTAACTTATTTTCAAATAGCTGGAGAAAAGATTTGATGTTTACCCAGAAGCCGCAGTGCCAATTATTTGTATTCTAAAAAGTTTAAGTTTTCATCATTCTGTTACCCGACATCAGCTCTCTAAAAATTTAAACCTTATATATAGCATAGTAAGAGGTATGAAGCACATTTTTAGATATAAGAAAAAGGGGCCTGAAGTATTTCTTTTTTTATGACATTCTGCCACTTTTATTTTGCAGGACTCTTAATGTTCCCTTTAGATAAACGATTGCATGAAAATGCCTCTCAGCTTCTGGCTATTCTCCTCTATAATGATGTAATAATTTCGGCGTCGCCTTATGCACTGCCTGATGGCTTTGTCATCCGCAATTTATCCATACCAAACCTAGTTGCTTCAAATATGAACCTCCCCCTTGTTTTTTCAACACACTGGAAAACAAGCCATTACACTGAACCATTGATGACTGATATTATATTGCACCAACCAGAATCCAAAGTTTTCCTAGCAACTGTTTGGAATTTAAGTTACTTCAAAGGAAAAGAGTCACCTCTTTCATGGCAAATTGAAATGAAGCCCAACAAATCAGTTGTTGAGGCTGAAAAAATGTTTTCATCATCTTTGTTATTAAGTGGAAGACCTTTAATTATTCTTCAAGCTTCTGCTATGCTCAATTTATGCCAGAAACAGTTATTAAACATTCAGGAGGCTGCCACTCACTTGGAGGTTTCAGAATCCTTAGATGTACTGAAAAGGTACTGTTTGCTTGTATAACATATTTCATACAAAGGTTTTCCAGTTCACTGACCTATTTTTCTACTTACACAGCATACTGACTCTGTATCAAATAATAAAAAAAAAAGATCATCCAGAAGAACAATCATGTGACACTCAGCATTTCAAGCAATCATACAAGAAATTGCCGTGGCGTGATACTTTCCGACGCTTTCTTCTGGCAGCACCAGCTAGTGTAGATGATCAGGAATTATTGGTTCAAATTTTAAGATTCTTAAAAAATTATGTCTCTTCTTCGATCAGTTTGGGTAAATAAATCAAACTAATATCCTGGTTCAAACTTGGGTGTGTCTGGTACTGGTATGCTACTTTATTTTTTATTTCTACTTTAATTAGGATTGCTTTCGAAGGATGTGAATTGGTTGTCAAAACAGCTGCAGCATCCATCGCAACCTCTTCCCAACATGTTTCATACTGTAGCCCACACTGGCTATACTGGAGATAGTGAAATGCCTCAGGAACTTGAACATTTACCCAAGGTAATAATAACTTATTTTGCTAATATACAGTATAAAGGAAAATGTAAAATATTGCTGGAAGATTTTCTACGTTTTTTTTTATTGCAGTGGAAAGAGCTTTGTAAAGAATTGTTAAATGTTGTATCTAAATGTGCAGATTTTGAACAGTATTCTACAATACAAAAAGATTTAGTTTCACAATCATCAGCATTCATCCCTTCCATATCTGGTGAAAATAAAGAAAATGAAGGGGGAAACAAACATAGTCCAACTAACAGAAGCACAGTAAAATATAACAACTGCAAGGAAAGAACTGAAAAGGATGTGGAGCGTGCTAATGTCAGGGTTGATGAGATGCTGGTCAATGGTACTGACAAAACTGTCCATAGTCGTGACAAAAACTGGACACATCTTATACAAAATATTGTGAATTGTTTGAAGTCTAGTGACACCCAACACTTTTACAACCTTGGTAACTTTCAAATTAAGCTTGTTTTAATAGTTCTGTCTTCCAGTTATTTACATATTACTTTCAAATTTTCTAGCTTACTTAGATGGACTGTTATGGACGCTTACACATCTTATCAGCAAACACAATTGGAGCATGGCATTGTCAGGACCTCATTTAAAAGTGTTATTTTCTGAACTGCTAAATGTTTTACTTGAGTTAGTTCAAGCTTTTCACTTGGAATGTGGAAAGGGTGGTAGCTCTTACATGGGGCTAAGTATTACTGAAGCCTCCATTCTCTGCCTCAACCATCTACTGGATGAGATGAAGGAGTGTAAAGCAATAAAGGTATGTAGTGCATTGGAATGCACGACAGAGGCAAAGATTTCTACATATCTTGTCTTTTTAGAAACTTCTGATATCCCTACTTTTTCAGTGGGAGGAATGTTGGCAGGCTGCTAATATGAAAGCATCCAATCCTGCAATTGGAGCTCCATGGCTGCCCTCTCTTTTTCATAGCCGGGAAACTTTAATACGAGCAGCTGCATTGCAATTAGCTGCTGGTATTGCTATATCGAGTCATGGCCAAGAACTCCTAATGAGTTTGCTGATGGAACCTTCTAACATCTGGATGACTCCTTTATGGTATAAAACTTACTGTACGCAAATCACTCGTTTCACTGCCTTAAAATTAAAGTATAATAATTCATAACTGAATTTCAATTTCAGCATTCTTTTGGATCACACTGAATCCAGTATTGTCCGTGAGCAAGCTGCTCGTTTATTGTTTAATTTAGTGCAGAGCAGAGTATGTATTATTGGTACTTAACAGCTTGCCATTATTTTATCTGCATAGTGAAAACTAAGATATTTGTAACTTTCTTGAAGGGCACAGGAGAAAGTTTTAATTCAGATATTCTGTTCCAACGACTCTCTGAGAATGACTTCATTGCAGAGATATGGACCATCCTTGACCGCTTGTCTCTAGCTACTTGCCTAGAACCAAACAGGCATTTTTCTGAGGAAGTTGGAGTGGGATTAATGCACTGGATGGGTTCAGAATGTACTGGAGATGTAAAAAATCCGTCTCATCCACTATCAGACCAACGAATATTAATCACAAGAAATGATGGTAATATGCCTAGTTTTACATCAAAACTTGTTAATATACTTAACTATAAAACTGAGCTAACCAGCATGTTTACTCTGATTATAGGAAATGATCAAGATCCAGCTCAAGTTCCATGTACTCCATCTTTTATTAATGGTTTGTGTAAATTTCTTGATAGCATCATGGGTGCAAGTGACAAAATTCTGCACAGCTTTTCAAAAGAAGGCTTTGCCAGTCAGCTTTTAAGGTAACACATCTTTGTAATTGTTACTACGATTGGTGTATTGCTATGTCATTTGAAGTACTGTTGGGAGTTGTTGTTCTCAAACACAGGTGCATTAGCTCAGTTCCCCCTGTGGACCGGCAAATCCAGAGAACCTTACAACTGTATTGTGATACCTTACGAATGTATGCTAGCATTTGTTGTTTGGTTAGCCGGTGTATTTCTTGCAATGTCGGGAACTGTCAGTTCATACACCAGAAGCCTCAGACTTATCATAAACTTTTACTCTTACTGGATCCATCATTATTTTGTGCGTAAGCCAAATCAATCAATTGTAATCTATTGTGGGATTTCTAAACTTACTTTCAATGTTGCTGTCCAATATCTATTCCAGCTGTTGAGTCTTCAGCATTGCAGACTCTGCGTGATGATTTGTGGACTGAGATTCTGTGGCTTATGTCCGAGCTATTAACCATTTCAGCTAGTGATAACACTTGCAATCAGGAAAATGGCCATTCCGTTCTTCATTCACTCCTTATCAGATCGCGGGGAGAACCTCTTGCCAGTGTTCTGACCATTGCTCTCTCAGGATCTCAACATACAAATTTACAAAGTGCTGCTCTTGCTTGTGTGCAGTCCTTATTATCTCACCCTGCCAGTGCATTGGGACAACCGTTTTCAGTTTTACTGGATGACGTTAATGCAGATTTTAATTCATCTCTTGTTGCCACAAACAAGGTGCTAAAAGAATATGTTTTGGTAAACAATATTTTTTTTTTCATCCCTACTTTGATTTTGTTGTTATTATTTTTTTTCATACTTTTCAGACTAATATGGAAGATTCAATTGGGACACTGCTTTGCCGATCTCTCTTAGTCCTCTATGATGTACACAGTTTTCAGATTGGATCATCCGACCTATATCATAAAGGTGAAAATTTGAATTTCTTAACACCTGAAAGCAGGGAAGTCTTTCTTATGCCACGGATTTGCAGGTTCCTCAGAGTGGCTACTTCACAGATTTTCGGTGGCTGCATCACTTTCATCTGTGCTGGAAGCCTCAGTTAGTGCAAAAGAAGTAGCTCTGAAACAAGGTTTGGTTGAACTTCTTTGTGCTCAGCTTGGAGCTATTCAGAGTTACCTCATTCAAGAGCCTGTGGAAACCATGAAGCAGCTTGCAACAAAGAAAAAGGTCTGTTGTTAATGTGAGGATTCTAATTTTCTTTATTATTTAGATATTTTATTAAATAAACCTCTAAATATCTTATCTTTGTTAGGTGTGCCCTAGATTGCAAGACTTGGATCTTCTTATTGGGCTTTTAAATAGTATTTCATTACAGAATTATAAAGCTAAAGAATTGGCATCTGATATTGGAGTGACAGATTCAATACACAAAATATGGACATGGTGCCAAGCTCAGCCGACCCTATTGCTTTCAGTTCTGAGATTTTTAGCTACCCTTACATCTGATTGCCCACCAGGTGTGACTTTTCTCTTTTATCGCTTTTATGAACCGGCTCCATTCTTTTTGAGGTACCATAAGTTTTTATTCTTTAATACCAAATTTATTTCAGCCTCCCATTCACTAGTCTTGACAACATCTGTGCCTGGTTTAGGCCTTCGGCGAACACCATCATCTCAGAGTCTCTTACATGCCTTAATAAGTCTTCTACTTCATGAAACAGAACTTGCTGCTTCTAAGCACGATTATAGTGTAGTGAATATTGTCAGTGATGTACTATACAATGCATGTCATGTTCCAGAATGCCGCACCATTATGACAAAGGCAAGATCAACTTTTGTCAATATAATTGTCATGGAGCTTCCGTGGTAATTGGTCTTAAAATAATTATTGTCTGAAATGTTTTAGGGATGCCTCCTTCGTGGCATTCATCATCTTTATCCAAGTTCAAGGAAGAACAAGCAAAAGAGGCACCTTGAGACTGTTTGGCTGAACCTCTTACTCCAACTCTCTGCTTACCAAGAAGGCCAAGTTGTTGTTCCTAAGGTATTGTTACATATTACATGTTATAGCAGTCTAATTTCCGGCTATTACATTTATATAATGTCTATTTTTTAAACATAGGTTCCGGATTTGTTTGATTACCTCTTGCACTTATCTGAAGGCCAAAGTAAGATAAATAAGATAGCTTTACAAATTCTTCGCAACATATCTTTCAGTATCATTAATCGTCCTCGTTTGCTGAGCTCAGGTACAAAATGCAAAGAAGTGATATAAGTACACCTTTTGATCATTCGCAAAGATTTTCCAATGACAGTTCTAAAAAAAATTTCAGGTCAGTTTATACATCTTCTAAACAGAAAGCTGCGAGATGGTGATACTGATGAACAGGTGGCTGCTGCAGCTGCTCTTTGGGCCTTGATTGCAAATAATCAAAAAGGAAAACAGACTACAAAGTGTTCTGGGACTGATGTTCAAATTACAGATTCCTTGCGAAAACTTGTTGTTTGTCATAAGCCTGGAACTGATTTTGTCGCTCAACTGTTAAATTGTGTTTTGAAAGTCTTGCGTCGTGAGCCATATGGCTCATCATCCTGAAATTTTGTTGATTAATAATGAAAAATTCTGTGGATCTGAGTTATTTTTGTAATCAAGCTCACTTCCAAGCATGAATAATCCTAAGATCATTGAAATAATTAATTATTGAGGAGAGAGTTTCCTGGAATGCTGTTGAAAAGTATGCGCAGAAGAGATTTTATAGAACAAGTTGCAGGGCACTTGTGATTTGCTGTGATCATGTAATTTTATCTTTAAGTCTGATGAACTGTATTAATTTTCGAGTTAGTCAAAATTTTAATAAAAAGAATTTCATCAATTTTCTAGAATTTCATTGTATTTAACCCTATTAGAAAACACTCATATCCACAAAGCACTCAAAGTAACAAACAATCAGGAATAGATACAATAATAGACTTTCCTACAATCCAGGAAAGAAAAATAAGGTGGTGGTATACGCTAAGGGGGTAGTTTGAAACTTCTTTTAATCAACCTTGTTTTTTCTTTTTCTCACTCTACGACAGCATATATTAGCTTGTTAGCTTGTGTTTAGTTTAAGGGGTGCTAGGCGGGCCTCCTGTGCACTCCTGTGGGAGGGACGCGGAGCGGAGCGGCAATCATTCAGAACGCGTTCAAGTTCACTGGGCAAAGCCCGCGAAGCGCCTTCTATAACCGTTCTACAGAGGCCCAGTGCAGGCCACACTGACCAGGCAAGGGGAATACCTTTCGACTATGTGTTGTATAAATGAAAAGTTTGCCAGTTTGCTTCAGGTAGATGAAGCTTAGCTGTTGCATTATTTGTTCTCTCAGAAAAGCCCAAGACAATGGCTATAGTGGAAAGAGTGTCACTGCCAATGGAGAGTGATGAGTATAGAGAAGTGGAACAATGTGAGTATGTGCTTCCAATTTCTAAGCAACAGTTGCTTAGTGTGTGTCAAATAATCGAAATAATGCAGTAGTATTTCAAATCTCGTGACTTCTAGTGCAAGTAATTTACAAAAATTTATTTTTGGAATTTCTTTCTTTCTTTCTTATAAAACAAGTGTTTGAAGAAAGTAATACGAAAGGATTCAGAATTAAATCAATTGATAAAGTCCACAATTATGAATTGCTACAGCAGTTTGAAAATAAAAAGGAGTGGTATTTGGAAACCTATGGACATGTAAGAGTTGTGAAGGTATTTCATGGAACAAGAAAAGATAATGTTTCTTCCATTCTGAGGTCCAACTTTGATCTTGATCGGAGTGGATCGCATATTGGTGAGCAAATAATAAAACTTTTTATTCTTTTGCTCATACTTTGAAGCACCTCCTGCAATATCAACTTTCTTATGTTTAGGTCATCGTTTTGGAGTTGGAGTATCCTTTTCTGCTCAGTCGAGATATGCAAGTCATTATTGTGATGACATTGGTGAAAAGACGATGCTATTGTGCAAAGTGTTGGTATCTGAAATTAAGGAGGTACCAGAAGTAAGAAACCCTATTTTTGTCTCAAGACAACCTCCAGAAATTCCAGGTAGAGAACCACTGCGATACGATACCACTGCAAAAAATAAGGAGATCATGGATGTTATTGTAAAGTATCATATGCATTCATATTATCCAACTCATGTTATTACCTTTCAATGATTTCTGTTTTTTATCATTTATATCGCCTTTCAACGTAAGGATTTCTCCTTGTTTTTAAATTTTTACATTATGACCAGTTTTACAATGACCAGTATCAATTTTACTTGTAAGGCTTGCACTCAATACTTCAAATAAAAGTTTAATTTTAACTATTTGATTTGTTATAATCTCTATGACTTCCCATGTAAGAGATGATTTGGAAATGCAAAGACATATCAGTGAACATTAGATGACTCATTCCCCTTTATGCTGTCAAGTTATGATGTTATGATTCATTCACCAATGCAGTATATTCCCCGCTTGCCCCCCTCCCCTCTCCCTCCCCTTTCTCCCTCATAAACCTAGAGTCACTCGAGGACTGTACATCAACCCTGCTGCCTGCTTCCGCTCCGCTTCATCTCCTTAATTTGAAAGCCTCTAGGGTATTCCCCACGCTGCAGGAGGGAGGGCCCTGCTCACTCCGGGGATCGGGGGTATTGTTGGGGTAATGCTCCTTCTATCTCTCTTGCACCACCTGCCTTCTAATGGGTAAAGAGAGACAGAGATAGCACAACGAAAAGCGGACACCCCCGATTTCTAACTGATAGTGCCGTGCGCTGCAGCAGTTGCAGCGCTGGAGCCGAGAGGTGGAGAGACGTGGCGATGGACAGTTAAAATAGTCTTTCACGGAGTAGAATTTTAACCAGACCTGACCTAACGGCCGGATCCCATCCTGGTTGGTAACGAGAGCAGAACTTTGTTCGGTCACCAAATAGTCCGGCTGCTGTTGATACCTGTTGGAAGTAAGTTTCTTCGGCCTAATTACGGTTATGACTTTCTTGTCCTTCAACGATCTTAGAAAGAAGCGTCGATTACTACTAATATTAACAATCATTATTATTATATTTTACAGCTGAAATATGAATGTGATGAAGTGGGAGTTGAATCCATACAGCTCTGAATATAATGAGGTTGCTGCTCGTGAGTTTTTAATGAAGATGCAAATAATGACTTGAGAAATGTCTCTGTGTTATCATTGTAATTACCCTGAATGTCTGTTCCTTTAGATTTTAGAAAAGGAGCCAAGACTAAAAAATTTGAGTTACTGATTGAACGTATTGAAAAGGTTCATAATGATGCCATTCGACAAATCTTTGAAAACAATAAATCAAGATACAGCGAACTATATGGACATGTTAAAGTTGTCAAGGTTTTTCATGGAACTAAAAGGGAAAATATACCATCCATTCTAAGAAACAATTTGAAGTGCCACCGCCATGGGCAGAATGTTGGTCAGTATGTTGGTCCCGCGCCAGAAACTCTCACAATGAAGACTGCGTTCAAATCTGTATTTCTCTCTCTATGTGCAGGACATCGCTTTGGTGCTGGAGTATCATTTTCTGCCATCTCCAATTATTCAAGTCATTACTGCGATGAAGATGAAGAAGTCAAGCAAATGTTGTTGTGCTTGGTACTTGTGTCCGAAATAGTTGAGGTACCAGAGGTGAAGAACAAGCGCAGCACACTCCAAAAGCCCCCTTTCATTGAAAATCGATGGCCCCCTATTAGATATGATACAACAGCAAAAAACAAAGTTACTATGGATGTTATTGTAAAATTTGAAGACAACACATTTTATCCAGCTTTTGTTATATCCTTTCAAAAAAGACCACTCATTCCAATTTCAGTGTCCTTGCAGCCAGCTCACAGCACTTTTCAATCTGAGTCCTATGCAAGGCCTGTTCAAAATCAGTGCTTTGCCCCTTCAAGGAATCATAGCTCTGTTATAAACTCTATTCACAGACGTGCTAATCTAGATAATCACGTTGAGCAGCCTCGTTCAACTTTTGTCACATCTCCACCTGCTGCCAGGACAAATCAGGAAGACTTCTTTGTACCAGTACTACTTTTACTGTCATTTTTGGCGCTTGTAAAAGTTTTTGAAATAATTAATGATGAACTAAAGAAGAAATTTAGATTTTAAAGTAAGGTGATGCCATTTGACTATTGTTCCATGGGATTTGTTTCTCCTTTGGAGCCTTACCAGATTTTTTAATGTATACAGAAACTAAAGTAAATAAATATTCTATTTTAAGTTTTATTGTTATTTTATTATTTACAAATCACAAAACCTAATCTTTCCATTTATGTAATGATTAATGATAAATAACTTACAGACCAATGGGGCACTGGGGAATGCCATTTTCATGTGACTATCCTTCCAGTTAAGGCAATGGAAAAAAAAAAGAGTTTTCCCAAGTCCTGCTTGAGAAGTGATGGACTAGATTACATAAGAAAAATATTGAAAATGGAAGATTGAGTAACATTTCCCTCCAGTGTACCTCAGCGGTACAGAATTATGAAAGGTTCAGGAAGAAGAAGAAAGTTATAAAAGTAATCTGATTGCAATCAATTGATCTGTCAATGTTCTCAGTTTGTTCTTGACAACGCTGTCATTTGTCACAATCATCATTCACTTTCCTCTTTCAACAAATACACATCCACTTTACTTATGCGTCAACGTTGGCGATTTCTTTCTTCATTGTGCAGTGTTCTATATCTACCTTGCGACCTAAAAAAAAAAGGGAGGGGGGGGGGAGAAAATAAGATGAAATGAGCCGTAGGAGGATGAGGCGAGGTACGCAGCTCGATTGTGTACTGGAAACCTTACTTTAAGATGCGATCCGCCTCCCTCCAACCAGTCTCGATTGCTCCATGGACGGTGGAGTAGTAGTAGTCGTGAGTCGCCTCGCCTGCGAAGAGCACGGCCTGCAACAGACCAACAGGGGGAGTGGTCGAGATGGGACCGGACGGCGGAGAGGGTGGCACCCGCGCCTGCCTCCGTCCTCGTCGCACTCATGAGGCCCAGCCATCCGCAACATAGCGCACCGCCATAGGTGCGACAGGGACAGAGGTACACGAGAGCGATCTGCTTCTTTATCACGCGGCAGGGGTCGTCGACACTCACCGGCTCGCCGTGCACGTCCAGGATGGGCTCGGCCAGGTGGGCTGCCCAGGCGTCGGCTCGGTCCGAGTCGAGCGACCGGAAGCTGTACGAGCCCTTGAAGTGGGGGTTGCTCCACCACTTTGATCGGGTGAAGCCGATCGGCACTGGTATGCTGTAGTTCTGGCCGAGGAACATCTCGAGCCACTTCTTGCAGCCCATCATGATCTGGTAGTCTGAGTAGAGTTCCATGACGCGGGCGGGCTCGCCGACGATCCAGTCCATGAGCACCACGTTGGGCCTGTGCTCGTCGATGTAGAAGCCGGACAGCCCGTGCACCCAGTGGCCCTGCTTGCCGTACACGGGGTACTTGCGTTTGAACTCCTCCAGGTCCTCCCCGGTCACGAGGACGCTGTAACCACTCAGACCGCTCGGCCACCACGGCTCCGAGAAGTACATGAACAGCTTGTTCACCTGACCGAAGCCGAGGTTCTGTCGACAAGGTAGAGGGGAGGGGGAGTCCCACTGTACTCTGGAGACAAGTGACCTTCACGTGGTGTGAGGCCACGACGTACGTCGCAGACTTTCCTAGAATGTTTTCTGTCGTAGAAAAGCAGCTGAAGCATTACACACATCGTAAAGTGAGACAGTGTGACACTTGACGGTGCCATGGAGAATGGCTGGTGGAGAGGCCTCTCCTCTCGCGCTCGAGTGGGCCGCACTCGGTGACCGAGGAGCGAGAGAGAGCGATTCTTTTACGATTGCTTATGACGCATGCGGATTGATTCAAAGGGTCGTCAACTCTGCTTGACCGTGTACGGAGGAATATGGAATATTTTGGTATTATTGGTAATATTACACCCATTTTACAGTATATTCCTCTGTAGCTCCCTGAGGCCATAGAGTCCCCGCGGGACAGGCACACGAAAGGGGTGGAGGCTGCCAACTCACCTGCACGGCGTTCATCTTCCGCTCGGGTAGAGGCGGGTCGAACAGGGCCTGGGCGGAGTGCTTGAGCACGCCCAGAGACACGGTGACCAGCACGATGTCCGCCGTGTACCGGCCGCCGCCCGTAAGCTCCACGACGACCGGCGGGCTCGCGGCCCTGCCCTGGTCCGACTGCAGGGCCTCCCCGGCCTCGGTCGCCTCCGTCGCGGTCTCGGTGACGGCCCCCGCGTCCTCGGTGGTGTACATCATATCCTCGTCGGCGGCCTCCGTCACCTCGTTGTGCCGCTGGGCGGAGTGGACCTCGTTGTCCTCCTGGGACGGACGCCACGACGAGTAGACGCGCTCCCCCCACCGGATGGCGCTCACCTCGTGGTTGAGCAGGACGCGCCTGCGCACCGGCAGCTCCTGCGCCGGGTTAGGGAACCGTTTCTGGCGAGAGGGAGGAAAGAGACAGACAGCGTCGGTCAGTGCATTATCGAAACCGAAGAGTGTGGACATGGCACACCAACAAGAGTGTGACATTCTCACACCTTCAGCCGTGTGACATTCGCACCTCATTCGTGCTCCTGCAAGTTTGTAACATTCATATGTTTTCAAGTATGTGACATTTAGACACCATCAAGTGTGTGGCATTCACACACCTTCACGTGTGGGAAAGTCATGCACCTGTTAGTGTGTGACATTGACACACCCTCAGGTGCTTAACATTCACACCACCTCGAGTGTGTGACATTCATGCACCTGCAGGTGTGTCATTTACACGCTTCAAGTATATGTGACGTTCACAGTCCTTCAAGCGTGTGACATTCACACACCTCCACGCGTGTGACATTTCAAACGCGTGGGGCTGAGGGGCTTGCCGTGCGAGCGTGAGATGACGTACAGTTAGGAGGTCGAACACGGAGCGGTATCCGTTCCTCTTCCAGGCGAGGGCCAGGTTTCCGTCACACTCCTTGTACACGGTGATCCCGCGGCCTGATGTGCTGAACCACGTGTCTGAGCCGTCGTAGAAGCCCGTCTCCTTCTCGAACCAGCCGAGGAAGCGGTCCACCAGCTCCGCCGGCGGCCGCCGCTCCACCGTGAGCAGGCGCTGGCTGAACCTAGCAACAACAGCGGAGCAAATTTTATTTTTAAAAAAGTATTAAAAAATAATGAATATCTCAAAGAATAGAAAAAAAATAAAAATATTTTTTGTGAAAGTTGTTGAATAATACTACTAGTAGCTGCATCTCTTCGCCGCATGCATCACGTCACAAAAACAGCCAGCGAGATAATTCTCTGTCAGGGGAGTGGGTGCGAGTCGACTCTCCGCAATCGTCTGGTCTGATCTTATGGCAGGGCAGGGACGGCGGGACCTTGACCCTCGGCGCTGGCCAGCCCCGTACCGGGCCCCCCGGCCCCCGGGCCCCCGGGCCCAGCCCCGCGTGCCCAGCCCAGCACGTCAAAATGATACTCGAAACTGTGCCGTGCGTGCAGGACGTCGCTTCACAGATGCACCAAGCCGGAAAAGTAGGCAATAAAGTACCGGTAGCCAGTGAGGGCTGGATAGGATGCATCTGCTCCCGCCTGGTAGGCAATATGCACGCACCTGTGCACTGATTTCAACTAACTTATTGTTCGGGAGGGGGGGGGGGGGGCTCATGAAAAGCTCAAAAAAAACAACTCGAAGAATTACCGAAAAGTTTTCGATAAATTCCGAAAAATTAAACAAAACTTTAGAAAATTCAGATGCGTGATCAACGTTGGTTGTGCACCAACCTGCACGCACCTGTGTTCGAGTATCACTGTATAACCTGTTTGAAATCTCAGGACGTTCTGCGCATCAATTTCAATTAACTTATTGTTGGGGGAAAAAACAATGATAAGTTCAGGGAAACAGCACAGAAAATCCAGAATTTTTTTTTTTCAAAAACTTTTGAAAAATTGAAGGGCTCCACAGCTCCGTCTCCATCACAACATCGTAAACACTCACTGCTCCAGGAACCATTCGCCGTACGAGCCCGTGTAGTTGGCCAGCTGCCCCTCCTTGCCGGCGTCTCGGATCTCCTCTGTCAGGTTGAACATGAGCTCGATGTCGTCCGGGTCGGCCACGGCGCCGCCGCTCCAGACGAAGGCCGGCGTCGGGGTGAGGTAGCGGTTCTGGTGCACAGAAAAATAGCACTCTGTTTTTTTCTTCTTTTTGTTTTAGGAAAAAGGGAGAAGTTTGAAAATCCCACTGAACTTGAGGAAAACTCCTCATTATTTTGAAGGAAGTCTCCTCAAAAAATGAGGAGTTTAAATAATTAACTTATCTTTAAGTTTTCCTTTTTTCTACCTTAAAAAAAACTTTTGATTATAACTTAATTTGTGGAAAACTTCGTATATTTTGAGAGAGTCTGTTCAAAAATGGCTAAAGTTTCCACATTTATCGGGGAAGTCTGAAAAATGCGTAACTTTCCTCAAATTAAGTGAGATCCTCAGAGTTTTCCCTTTCCGCTCAAAAAAAAATTTAAAAATCATAGATTTTTTTCTTTTCTTTCTTTCTTTTTTCTACCGTGTGGTCCAGCAGCTCGAGCGGCTCGGCCATCTCGTACACGACGTTGCCGACCTCGCCGTGCACCCACTCGGCGCCCAGGTCCACGATGTTCTCCGCGAAGCGCACCGTGTTGACGCGGCCCCCGATGCGTGGCTCCGCCTCCAGGATCGTCACGTCGAACACGTTGTTCTCCATGAGGCGGGAGGCGGCGGCGTAGCCGGCCGCGCCCGCGCCGATGATCAGGATCCGGCTGTGGTTGGACGGCGCGCTGCGAGCACGGGGGCCAGGGCGGGGCGGCCCGTATGAAATGGAAACACTCCTAAATGTACTCCAAACATGTTCCGAGTGAGCCCGAACTACTACGGACTGTTCCCAAACAGGCCCTGGGTTGTTCCTGATCTAGCCCGTGCCCGGAAAAGCCCGATAAGGGCACACCCGGAATCACCCCGATTCTCCCGGGCTGCCCGGAGACAGTCCGAGTGACCGTCACGGGCTGCTCCCGGGCAGTCCGAGACAGTGTGAACTTGTAAATATTTCTTCGATACAAGTCGATGTAACCTTTGCATGTGAGCGCTACATCTTGTACATATCGCAGCATGCCTCAGTTATGAAATATTAAACGCATAATCTGTCTCGCAACGTAAACTTTACGTAAGCGTCATAGAGCCACAGGGTACATGACTTCTAACTATACGCTATGGAATACACTATGGAATACAGATAACGATAACATTTGTAAAGAAAGTAGCTGTAAATTTCATTTATTGTCCTTTTATAGTAAAAAGACAACAGTGCAATATCAAGTCATTTGCCGCAAACCCGATCCCGATGCGACAATTGGTTCGCGTGCTATGCGCCGTTCTAGTAAGACACTGCTCCACCTAAAGCATAAGAGTCCTTTCTATATCTCCGTCTCTCAGCAGTCAGCTTAGCTCAGTTGGCAAAGGCGTCGGTCGATGGGAGAAAAGTCCGGGAGCAGGGGATCGAATCCTGCCTCTTTTTTTCTTGCTACATGTACGGTCAGGTATCGGACTGTCCGGATGGACGCATACCGGACTGCCCGGATTCGCATCCAAAATTCAAACGTTTCGTAGTACTTTACGGAAAGTCCGAAGCCGATTTTCAGGGCTAATCACGGCGAGCCCCGTACGGGCGTCGTTCGGACTCGACCATTTTCATACGGGGGGGCGGGGCGGGGAGGGCCAGGTAAGGTGAGCGAAAGGCAAGGGAAACTCTGAACCATCACATGGGTCCAAGGAGGAAACAGCTCGGAATTTTGGTAAACAAATGCCTCGGATTTTTGAGGAATACTCTTGGCAGCAAAACGCTGTAAAATTTCTCAATTTCTTTCTTTCCATTTTTAATGTGACTTTACTTGAATTATTTGTATTTTTATCTCTGGTTTTAGATTTTTTTTTACCCTGAACCCCTCTGAATGGCAACACTTTTCGAGATGTTTCCCCTCCCCCTCGTGAGGTACTCTAAGTGTGAGACAGACAGTTACCCCTGGGTGGGCGTGCGGCGCCGTGCAGTCTGGTCAGTGAGGGGCAGCGCGCCGGCCAGCGATAGGAGCCCGACCAGAAGCAGGACGAACCTCAGGAGCCCCTGTATGAGCAGAGCAAAGCTGTTAGAGTTGACGGAACAACAAATACGAATTTTTTACTCTATATCTTTGAAAAAACAATCCTCAAAAGATTTCTAAATATCTTAATTTTTTGAAAACTTTGGCATACCGTATTTCTTTGTTTTCTTCCCCCCCTTAAAAATCGTTATTTTGAATGTAGTGCCCCCCCCCCCTCCCCCTCCCCTCCCGGCGCCCTCAGCTGTGCTTCTCGCCGGTACACTCTGGGGTCAACCAGCCGAGTCGTGGCGAATAGTCGGACCAACCTACCACAAAAAATAACTTGCGCTACAAAGAGTTAACTTGATAGTCGAAATGGTCGCACTCTGTAGTACCGCTTATGGGAGGGAAGTCGTCAAATTCATTCATTGTCAAAATTGCTACAAATTTTGCGACGTTACGGGACTCCTCACGGTAAAAATCGTTTCTTGTATTTCAAGATCTTTCTTGGATCTTATGGAGAATACCAATGGACATCCAAGACGGATCTTGAAATACAAGGAACTATTTTTACCGTGCTGATCATCGTACGCGAACGACAATTATCGTACATCTCACAACCGTGTCCTGGGTACCACTCTACTCTGGGTGCGCTTCTCTGTGTGCCCGTGTGTGCCACTCATCTGCACACTAAATTCCGATGATTGCCTTTTTTTTTTTTATTGACGACGAATCTTTTTGCACATGCTCAGCTGGTGCATTTGTTAGAATTCGCAATTATTATGAACAATTTTTTTCTCTCGCAATTATTGCGCTCAAAGTACCAGCTTGCGTGTCTCGCCGATGGGTACTCACCGGTGCGGGAGCGGGCGTGCGCGCCATGGTGCGGTGCAGGGAGTGACTGTCGCTCCTGTGCTCTCCTCTGCTCTCCACTCCGCGCTGCTCGGAGCTCACATGGGTACTCACCGGTGCGGGAGCGGGCGTGCGCGCCATGGTGCGGTGCAGGGAGTGACTGTCGCTCCTGTGCTCTCCTCTGCTCTCCACTCCGCGCTGCTCGGAGCTCACATGGGTACTCACCGGTGCGGGAGCGGGCGTGCGCGCCATGGTGCGGTGCAGGGAGTGACTGTCGCTCCTGTGCTCTCCTCTGCTCTCCACTCCGCGCTGCTCGGAGCTCACATGGGTACTCACCGGTGCGGGAGCGGGCGTGCGCGCCATGGTGCGGTGCAGGGAGTGACTGTCGCTCCTGTGCTCTCCTCTGCTCTCCACTCCGCGCTGCTCGGAGCTCACATGGGTACTCACCGGTGCGGGAGCGGGCGTGCGCGCCATGGTGCGGTGCAGGGAGTGACTGTCGCTCCTGTGCTCTCCTCTGCTCTCCACTCCGCGCTGCTCGGAGCTCACATGGGTACTCACCGGTGCGGGAGCGGGCGTGCGCGCCATGGTGCGGTGCAGGGAGTGACTGTCGCTCCTGTGCTCTCCTCTGCTCTCCACTCCGCGCTGCTCGGAGCTCACATGGGTACTCACCGGTGCGGGAGCGGGCGTGCGCGCCATGGTGCGGTGCAGGGAGTGACTGTCGCTCCTGTGCTCTCCTCTGCTCTCCACTCCGCGCTGATGGGTACTCACCGGTGCGGGAGCGGGCGTGCGCGCCATGGTGCGGTGCAGGGAGTGACTGTCGCTCCTGTGCTCTCCTCTGCTCTCCACTCCGCGCTGCTCGGAGCTCACATGGGCACTGCCTGCCCGCGAGCCGCCCTGGGACCAACACACACGAACAGATAACACTCTGAGACCTGACTGACAGATGTCGTGCAATTACCGCAGCGGAGAAACGGCAACCCCTTCGCGTCGAACCGGCGACAAACGAAACCATAAACTGACCCAGTATCAATGATACCGTTTTCTCATTCCAAGCTCTCGATGGTTCTTTTTCTTTTTTCCCCCCTCCTCCGCTCGGAATATCATGTATTTGTCCCCGCGTTCCTGCGACAGCTCACTCTGACCTTGTCCGATTGGCCACACACACCCCCTCCCCTCTCCCGCTGCGCGGTGGGCCGCGCGCGGCTTTCTGTAGTTTACAGCGATTATCGCTCATCGCTATTTCCTCTCGAATCCGTCTGAAATATATTTCGCGTCATTCGGCCTTCGCCTTGGCGCGCGGCGCAGCGCCCGGTACCCTATAAAATTACAGACGGCCGGCCGGCGCGTGTGGAAGGATGCGGACTCTATGTCGGACATGTTTGTTTACATCACATTTTATTTCACATGACACTGATTAAATCAAGTGTGCAACTGCTCAACACTTGGAGGTGTGTAACTACCAGTTTGACACGTGCTAGTGCCCAGCTCGTAGGCTGTGCAGTTGCAAGTGTCCAACTCGTGTTCAACAAGGAAAGTGTTGTGTGGGGTAGTAGAACACTTGCAAGCGCACAACTGACGAGTTTAACACTTTCAAGTGTACACCGGCCGAGTTCGACTCCTGCAATTACACAACTGCCGAGCTGCGCACTTGCGCGTGTCAATACCAGGGAGCTGCACATGTGTAAGAGTTAGAAGTTGCACACTTGACTTATCAGCGTACGTAATGGAAATACTTTCTTTTCTAATAAGTAACTGTCATCACGAAAGTTCTAGTAGTAGTATCCTTCCTAAACCCTTCGAAATCATCTCACCCCTTGAAAGAACGCTTTGAGTACAGGACAGCTGTAAGGACCCCCCCCCCTTCCAGAAGAGCTTCACGGTAAAAACAATGTCTGATATTTTGAGCAAAAGGGGAAAACTTTGAGGATCGAATTTCCGTAGTTTTAGGGAAAGCCTTCGGATTGTGAAGAAGACTCCTCAAAATATAAGGGAAATCTCCACAAACTTTGAGGAGACTTCCTCAAAATCTATGGAGTTTTCCACAAAGTGTACACGGTCCTCAAAGTTTTCCCCTTTTCCTCAAAAAATCAGACATCGTTTTTACCGTGTTTCCCCCGCTCCGCACTACGCGTGCGCAGTGCAGATGACGAAAAAAGTTGCATCGCAGGGTAGCGTCGCTTAGTAGTGTCGCTAGTGTCGCGGTCGAGGCGAGCGCCGTGCAGGTAGGCCGCTCTCGGCGCGCAGCGCGCAGGTGTCCGCGTGTTGCCTAGCGCCCAGGCGCCCCGGTACAGTACGTGAAGAAGCGTGGCCCGGACGGCCGGCCTGCCCGCCCCTGAGCGTGCTATCTCAGGCCCCTGCCCTCCCCTCCCCTCCCCTCCCCTCCCCACCTCACCTCACCCCTCCGCACCCCGCGGCCCGTGGCCCGCCCTACAGACAGATGTCGTTCTTTTTCCCCTCTAGAACCTCGCCGACAACATGCCAGATGCCAGACATCTCCTCGTGAGCCGTACCTCGACGCGCGGCCCCCGGGCCCAGCGCGCAGTCGTACCGCCGTCGTCATCGTGGTCGTCACCCTCCTGGACCGACACGGCCCCTCTATACCTGCAGACTGATTCAGAAGAAGAAGAGCGCTCTCCCCGCCGTTTCCCTCGCACCTACACGGCGCACCTCACGAGCCCGAGAGAGACGGAGCGAGGAGAGGAGAGCGCTCTTCTGAATCGGTGAACGCGAGGGCGAACAACTCTGAAATTTTTGAACACGACTTCATTCAAGAAAGTTCAGAAAAAATAGCCAAAAGTCACAAAAATTTAGGGAAATTTAGGAATATTCAGGAAAATTCGGGCAAAATTCTTGAGAAAATTCGCAAAAAATTATATGGAAAATTCCTTAGAATTTACAAAATGTGTACACTAAAATTCAGAGTTGTTTCCCCCTCGGGTCTGCAGCAGTCCCATATCTCTCCCGCACTCTCTCTCTCTCTCTCTCTCTCTCTCTCTCTCTCTCTCTCTCTCTCTCTCTCTCTCTCTCTCTCTCTCTCTCTCTCTCTCTCTCTCTCTCTCTCTCTCTCTCTCTCTCTCTCTCTTTCTCTCTCTCTCTCTCTCTCTCTCTCTCTCTCTCTCTCTCTCTCTCTCTCTCTCTCTCTCTCTCTCACTGCCTTACTGATCTAGTGCCCGCGTCTACCGCGGCGGCCCGTGGCTCAGCTCCCCCTTCCTGCTTTTCGGCGCGATGTTTAGTAAGCGGAGCTCGCTATCAAGGGGCGTTGTTATGAAGGAGGAGGAAGAGGAAAACAGCACAATTGCATCACGCTGTACTGTGCGAATGCCGCGTGGTCGGACACGAGGTTGGACAGCAGCACTTTTTCGTACTTCAAGCCTATAGCCCTAGGTCCCCGGCCTCGAGGGGGAAGGTACTCGCGTCACTCTAGAAACGCAAGTGTGTACTTGAATGCAGTATTTCCTGCATACCTACATGTATTCAGGAAATACAGTGTTAGTCAAGTATGCAGGAAATAGTGTGTACTTGGACAAGTATGCAGGAAATCCTGTGTACTTGACCAGGTACACACTAAATCTCCCCCATAAATGTATGGAGGTTTTAGTGTGTACCTGGTCAAGCACACAGGATTTCCTGCATACTTGCCCAAGTACACACTATTTCCTACATACTTGTCTAAGCACACAGTATTTCCTGAATACATGTAGGTATGAAGGAAATACTGCATTCAAGTACACACTTGCGTTTCCAGAGCATCACTCGTACACCCTCTATCGTGTAATCAATGCGTAATACCCTGTAATCACGGCGTAATAACCTGTAATCACGGCTCATCAACGGTAAAGGAATAAATGTGATTACAACAAGATTTGTAGAATGACGTAAAATAACAATAGGTATCAGAAAATTGGATTTAAACATGCACTGATAAACTAAGTGTTCAACCCTTCAACACTTTTAAGTGTTCAAATACCATTTAAACAAATAAAAGTGTTCAACAGAGTTGTTGTGCACTTAAAAGTGTTCAACTCAGAAGTTGTGCATCTGTAAGTGTTCAACTCCCAAGTTGCACACTTCCCCGATACAGTGAGTCCAAGCTAAGGAAGTGTGTAATTGGGGAGTTGAACACTTACAAGTGCACAACTTCTGAGTTGAACACTTGTAAGTGTACAACAACTCTGTTGAACACATTTATATGTTTAAATGGTAATTGAACACTTTAAATTGTTGAAGGGTTGAACACTTGGATTATCAGTGTGTGTGATAACGAATGTAATCGCATAATCATTCGTACACTTTACACTTCTTCCTGGAGTGATTACCGCTTCCTGACCTAAGTGTTGCAGGGATCAGAAATCAACAACGCGCCCCCCCCCCTCAATTTCCCATTTCTCTCTCTCTCTCTCTCTCTCTCTCTCTCTCTCTCTCTCTCTCTCTCTCTCTCTCTCTCTCTCTCTCTCCCCCTCCTCGAACACCGAACTCACGTACGTAAGGCCGTAGTCCGCTGTAACTGTTGTTGTGGACACGGCAGGGCAGCCTGCACGCCGCGCGGCCGAGGTCCGCTGCCGCACTCCTCGCTCTGTCTCCCTCGCTCTCACGTAGTCTGTCGAGGGTGCGAGAGCGCTCTGTCTCTCTCGCACTCAAGGAGTGCACCTACGAGGTCGGCGCGGCCTCCGACTGGCGGTGGTGCTCGGAGGAGACGAGGGGTAGGTCCAGGTTTGAGTCGAGTCCGCCTTCAACAGGTGCTCGAGGTGCGCGGTGCGCGGCGGGGGTGGAGGCGCTTTGAAGGCTTGTCGTTTTCCAGGGGCGGCGGGGCGGGGCGCGACGCGGCGTGGCGCGGCGTAGCGGGCGGGCGGGAAGTGCGAGCGTGCGTGCGGCGGGTGCACCCAAAAGCGACTGTGGTGGTGGCCAAGGAAGGGCCCGGGCCGTCCGGGCCGGGGCGGAGCGGGGTGGGGCGGGGCGGGGCGGGGCGGGGCGGGGCGGGGCGGGGCGGGGCGGGGCGGGGCGGGGCGGGGCGGGGCGGGGCGGGGCGGGGCGGGGCGGGGCGGGGCGGGGCGGGGCGGGGCGGGGCGGGGCGGGGCGGGGCGGGGCGGGGTGGGGCGGGGCGGGGCTTCAGCGTCGCGCGCGGGGGTGGCGGAGGCAGTGAGTTCAAGGGGAAGGGAAGTGGCTCGACCCGGGCGGGGCGGAGCCGGCGGCGGCGGTGGTCTGCGAGCGAAAGTGGTCTGAAAAATGCACCGCAACAACACAGTGTGCCGCCCCTGTCCGCGGGGGAGGCCGGAGGCGGCACGCGGCTGAGGGCGGCAGTGTCCTGCCGTCTGATTCCGAATATCGCGCTCTCGTACCGCCGTCCTTATCGCACCTATGGCGGTGACCTATGTTGGGAATGGCAGGGCCGGGAGAGTCTCCGATGCGTGCGACAAAGACGGAGGCGCGAGAGCGATCTTCGGATTCAGACGGCAGGTCCCAGGTCCAGGTAAGTCCAGGTCACCCCACACGCCCCGCACCACTGAACGGGCGCGTCGTGTACTGTAAAGAAAAACTACAGTAAATCTAAAAGGATTCGCTGCAGACAGTGTACGGTGAACGCTGTACACTGCCTCGGAAAGTACAGCATATCTTGTCAGGAATTAAGTACGTGAAGGCTGGCTTAAAAATAAACTGGATTTTCTATAGTTTTTTTTTCTACAGAGTGGCCTTGCTATCCAGGAGCAGCTTCCAGTGATTGCTTTCATCTCTTCAGACTTCGGTAAAACATATCAAAAATAATTCCAATCCACTAAAATGCTCTGCTCTCTTTTCAAAACAATGTTCCAGAAATATGAAACGCCCAGGCCGGGCACGTTGAATGCGGGGCCACCTTCACACAGACTGGGTGCGCGTCCGCCCCGCCCCGCCCCGCCCCGCCCCGCCCCGCCCCAGTCCTTATCTCCTGGCCGCGACACCCCGTCTCGCCCCGTCCAGCCCAGCCCAGCAGACTGATTCAGAAGAGCGCTCTCCTCGCTCTGTCTCTCTCGCGCTCCTGGGGGGCGCCACACAAACAGGTGCGAGAGAGACAGGGCGCCACACAAACAGGTGCGAGAGAGACAGCACCTGTGTGGCGACCCCAGGAGCGCGAGAGAGACAGGGCGAGGAGAGCGCTCTTCTGGATCAGACTGCTACAGGGCTGCAGTCTCGGTTTAGAGGGTGCCAGAGCCTCGTGCGTAATCGGATGTAGACCGGATACAGCGGCGGGGCCGGCGGGGCCCGGGGGCGGGTGTGGAGGAGGGGAGAGGAAGGGGCCGCAGGCCGCAGTCGCAGCCGCACAGCATGGGTCGCGTCGTCAGCACACTACTCGGTTTTATCCGGTTTTCGGGGTCCCTGTTCCTGTTCGGTCAGAGGCTGCCGTCATTTACTGTTAATGACGTGATAAGAAAAAGAGAGGCCACTGCTGCGCCGGCGGGCCGCCGGGCTGTGGCTACCCCCAGGCCCGAGGGGGAGGGGTCCTTCACTACAGACTTAAGCGTGCCTATTGATTTTCCGGGATGTTAGCAATTTCCTTGACTTAAACTTATATCTTATATTTTCCTCTTCACTTTTCTTAATTTTTTCCTATTGTTTTCTTTTTCTTTTTTTTTTTTCGCCCAGGTCCAAGTGACCTACACACATACAGTTTCAGATGTGGAATTGTCTAAAAATCAGTAGACATAAGATATTTTTGACATCTTTATCATTTCAATTGTTTATATAGTTTACAAGTTAAAAATTACCTACATTAAGTTTCTTTTCAGGGTAAGCAGGATGAGGTTGCACTTGATTGAAGTAACATAAAGTATGAAATAAAAACAACAATTATAACTACAACAATAGCTCACAAAAAGTGTTTCAAAATATAATAGTGGCAATGCACGAATTTACAAAATTTAAATAATACTTCTATCGGAACTGAAGGGTTGAAATACGAAGTCCTAGACAGTCTTTGCCTACTTCTGCAACAGTGCAGACAGTGCAAACTGTTCCCTTGTACTGTGGCATATAACTAGTACCACACAGAGGGCATTTTTCCTCTGGCTTGCCTCGGTAAATTGGCTTGTAGGTGACCCCACATAATGAGAATGGATTATGTTCATCATAAGCAATCTTATGTTCATCTACAGGGTTCATGTCACATGCCTGTAAACAGGAAAGGTATTACAAAATGTTTATTTTAAAATGAATGTACAGAAGGTAGCACAGAAGCCAATCATGACAATTGCTCACCTGCAAGAATTTCTTTGCCTGTTGAGACAGGTCAGGACTTGGTCCTAGCTCAAGCAGCCTTCGAGCAAAAGAGCCAGCAGTTTTGAAGTTTTTCAATTTGAAGAACAGTTTAAGAGCTGTACGAAGGGTGAGTATTTGATGGACAGGCTGCAGGTTGCAATGTGTGAAGTATGCTGCCATCTCACAATTTCGTTTGTTTTCTTCTAATGTGTTTTTGGGGAGATCTTTGCGAAGAAGTTCCATCATTAAACCTAAAATATACTCTCTGCAAATCTGAAGAAGCTGCTGAGCTTGCACAATATCTGGCTTTGTGTCAACAACTAGGAGAGGAATGCTTAGAAGAAGGGCTCTGAATTTTTCAACAGCCTCTATGAATTTCCCACCAGTAGTGAGTTGATAGCAGGCCTGTAATTGAAATTCACAATAAAGAAGTCGCCCTTAAAAATGAAATAAGTTTTGAAAGGAATGTCTTCAGTTTATCCCTTTTTTCCTTACTTGTAATCTCTGAACAAGATCATTCAGTTTCAGTCCAACAGCAGGCAAGCCTCCCTTAGGACCAGAATCACCCCAACTCCTTTGGAGATGACGGTAAATGGATCCAGCCATAGGGAAAGCAGGATACGAAGCTCGCGCTCGACTGAACGTGCTCATGAAAACACTTTCATAAGCTTCAAAGTTGACAACACCAACCTAAGGCAAAATACTAATCACAAGCTATTCCAGATGAAAAATTAGTATTTCTGTATTTGACTGACATGTGCTGTACCTGATCATGTAATAATCTAAAAGCAGACTCAAATGAACCAGCAAGAATATGATCCACAGCCAACTGGGAATTGTTGATCCACAGTTGTCCCTGAGATGTTCCCTTTGTTGGAGCAACAAAATATCCTTCTTCGGCTGCGGCAGGTAAAGTTTCTTCAAGCTCAGGAGGGAGTTCCAGATCGTCATCTCCCTCATCCCATCCACCACCTTAAAAAATAAAAAATAATTTAAAAAAAAAATTAAAATTAAAAAAAGTTACAGCAAAACTTAATTGTTTAAGCAAGAAATTATTCTAAGTCTTACACAGTTGACAGTCTACTTACCACCCTCTCCACCTTCAACCACACCCTCTTCTCCCTCACCCTCCTCGCCAACCTCTGGATCAGTGTCCCAGCCCTCTGCTTCCACATCCCCTTCAACCGGAGCTGCAGCCAAAGCAGCAGTGGCGGCTGTGGTGCTTCTGTTACCCATCGCTCCCTCAAAGAAACCTTTGGTAACTGTGAGCAAAGGCCAGTTGGACTCCGCCTGAAGAATAGGAACAGGAGGGCGGATCAGCTTGGCGTCAGGATTTAGCTCCGGAAGTTTCTTGCCAGCTGACAACAGCTGTTCCTTCATTTGCTCTGCTTCTTCTTCTAATCCATGAGTTGCAGCAGTAAGGTAAGCCAAAGAAGGCTGAGTTGGCTAAAACAACAAAACAGATTTAGAGAAGTAAATTTATATCTCCATCATTACAATAGATAGATAACATTTTAAGACACTGTAAGGATAACATACCTTCAATACCTTCACACGCTCAGCAATGTCACCAAGATAAAGGGCACCTTGATACTGACCCATACAGTCTTTACGGATCTCAGCAATCTTTGTCATTTTGCGTAGTTTCTCCAGGTTGCCAGTTATGAGATACAAAAATGCAAGCTTGTCAAAGTTCTTAGTTCTTTGGTAGCACATTTCAACAACCTGGTGATTTCCTTGTAGAAGAGCAGCTTCTCCTAGACACTCCCAGCAGTGCTTGTCATCAAGAGCACGAGCTGACTCTACAGCAACTTCAATATTTCCACACTCGAGAGCCAAACCAAATCGTGTCATCTCATCCTTAACAAAGTGGAGAGCCACTTCTGGGTAACCCTTCTGCTGGAGATAAGCAATAATGGACTGGCCAACCAGCCTTGCATTACGAACCATATGAAGAACCTAGAGATGAAAAAGAAATGTTTACATTGATACGAAGTTAAAAGAAAATCCAACATTGAGCAAAATCAAGTTTCAAAGACTATGACAAATGAATTTGTTTATGTACTTCATCATAATTGCGGTTAATGAGAGCCAGCTTAAATTTGAACTCAGTGGGGTCAATATTCATGACTCTGGGTCTACATTCACGGTCAAGGTTGAACACTTGATTTCCTTTGACTTGCGTGATATAAATGGGCATATCCAGAGTTCGAATGATTCCATGATCACTGAAACAAGAATATGATTGTATAATAAAATGGTACAAACAGCCTGAGTAGAAAATAAAAAAGCAAAAGTGAACATTACATTCACACTTACCCATTTGATAAGGCATACTTGATGTGGTTGCTTGTGGTGTAAATGAAAATACCATCATCAGTCCATGCTCCAGACTTTACTCTCGTGTTTTCATGAATTGAACACTTGGTCTCCAGACGGCGGGTGCAAATAAGCACAGTATGTTTGGCCAACAGAGCAACTAAAGACATGTCAGCAGACCATACAACATACCGACATTTGCTGATTTTCACTTGAGACAAAGTTCTGCAAGCAAATGTACAGAAATTTCAGTGGTTAAAAACAAAAAAAAAATCAAGAAGCTGGTTTAGTGAAGCCCAATTGAACTGAGGGGCCACCACTGGCAAAAAATTTACTATTTGTGGGTTTGCTAAAAACTGGGTTAAACTAAATACAGTACTTTTATTTTTTAAATGGAAAAAAGGATATATACCTTTTCTGCTGTACATCAAATAATGTAATGGCATCAGGGTCCCTGAGGAGCAGCATTCCAGTGCCGGCATAGAAAATCTCATCACATGCTGGAGTTTGAACTTTCTTGGTAACTTCATTCTTCAAATTTTTAATGACAAGCTACAAAACAAATTACATTGCATAAATTTGTACGAGAAGGTAGTAAAGGAATTGATAGTACCGGTAAGTTAAAAGATATAAGGGAGGGTATACATACAGCATGAGTGCGGTCAAGAACAGCAAAACGATTTCTTGCCACCCAAATGGCAGTGATACCAGAAGCTCTCTTACTGTCAGGGGCCTCTGGATTTTGGCTGTCAGTTTCCTTTGGAATTACATACAAGTCATAAGTGGATGTTTCCACATTACTTGTACGAGTACACAACAAAACTGCATTCTCTGCAGGATTGTATGACATGCTATATACAGGGGTGCGGCCACCACCTCGAAGTTGCATTAGAGTGATATCTTTAGAAGCAGTCAGGTCTAATCGACGGAGGAAGCGGTCTTTCACATAATAGAGGAAGTTTCCATGAACAGCATACGCAGGACGTTCACGTTCCAGCTACAAGTAAATATAAGGAAAGAAACAATGCAGTAACATATGGAAATAACAATTGACAGTCAAAACAGAAAAAATCGGACCTTGAAGATAATCATTCCAGAATCATGACCAGCAGCAAACAAATTGAGAGTTGGGTGAGCAGCAAGCACCCAGAAACGTTCATGCTCTCTTCGGAATGTATGAAGACAAGAACGCTTAGTTGCATCCCATACTCTAATACTTTTGTCTTCTGAGTTAGACAGAATGAGCTCTTGACGAGGATGGAATAATACACAGGACACATTGTTGTAGTGACCACGACAAGTGTCAATCTGCCAAGCCTGCAAAACAAAACAAAAAAACTAGTTGGTAAAAGAGTAATATGGAAAAAGAAAAAAAAAAAAGAATGGGTCATAGCAGGTCAAGAATTACTTTGGATTCATTCATCCTCCACATCTTAATCAGGCGGTCATCTGCACCAGACACAATGAGAGGTAGAGTTGGATGGAAGGCTGCCCAGTTAACCCCACGGTCGTGTCCTTCAAGCACATGCTTCACTACGGCATCAGCTTGGCCAAACAAATCAGTAGCGTTTGGATTCCTCAGATGTTCCTCAAGGCCTCCAGGACCAGGAGCAACATTTTTCTTGCGAAGACCTGACAATGAATAGAGGATGATAATTAATGAAAACTAATAATCTCAGACCAGTACTGTAATTTTTAGAAAATGAGCAGAAAATAAATCACATTATCACATGCTTCCTTGAAAGTAACATTATGTACAATTCGACACCTTCCCACATGGAAAATTTTTCATTTCAACAAAACATCCATACATGCAATGGAGTTTTGAAATTTAAATTGGCCTCTCAAATGCTTAAAAGCACACATCACCAATTTGCAGAATTTCTTCATTTGAAAAACATACCAACATGCCAGCAGCTTAAGAAGTAAAATGTACACAAAAAGTTTAGGTAATTGATGTATGAAAACCTTCATCCGATCAACTCCAATCCGGACATTATATATGAAACCTATAGATAAAACATGAATATGAAGAAGACTATGAACCAGATCAAATATTGTCAAAAAGTCAAACCAATGGACATTTAATCAAGATAAATTTCTTTCTGGGTTTACTTTAAACAAATGGGGAAACACTTACACATCAATGCACTGTAGTTTGATGGAAGAGAAGATAGAATTGAAATTGAAACATATTTCTGATCAATGTCATTTGGCATTTGAATTATTTACAAACAGTGAGGAATAGACAGATTAGTATAAAGCAGAGCAATCCAGTGTTTGAGACACAGACAGAAAGGTTCAACAGTTCAATTCAGACCAAAAGCAGATCCCAAAACGGAACCCTCACCCTGACCACTGGCATGTTGATATATTTACCTTGACTGTTGTACTGGCTGGCAATACCTGAGATATCCCAGACACGAACGCTCTGATCCAATGATGCTGATACTACAAGATCTTCAGTCGGGTGGAACTGGGCACACATCACATAGTGTGCGTGACCAGTCAGGACACAAATACATGTACGGCTTTGCCAGTTCCAAATTCGAATGGTCTGGTCATCCGAGGCACTAAGAATCCATGGGTATTCATGGTGGAAAACTGTAGTCCGGATGTAGTCCAAGTGTCCCAGCAAGGTGAAGATACAGCGCTTTTGTTTGTAGTTCCAAACCTAGAAAAAGGAAGAAAGAAAAAAAAATCCAATTTAAAAATAAGTCCTTGCTAAAGTGACCGACCTTGCTTAAAATTATAAGATTATAATCAAATAAAAAGGCACCTTAATTTTGTAGTCATCTCCTCCAGACACAAAGAGAGGCTGCTGCGAGTGGAAGCAGATGCCTCGCACCGGCCCATCGTGCTCGTCAAACTTCTCCAGCAGGGTGCACATCCGGTAGTCCCACAGCTGGATGATACCATTGTGCAAACTGGAACAGACAGATCATCACCATGATCAGGATTACTCGAGAACATAGTCGCATAAGTTATCGGTGTGGCTGGAGAGCGGGAGCAGGAGCAACACGAGGGGTCCTTCCCTATAAAATCAAGCGTGCACCGGCTTTTCTGATTTTTTCTTGATTTTTCTCTGATTTTTTCTTGGTTTTCATTTTTTCCTTTTATTTTTGAATTTTTCTTTTTTTTTCTGATTTTTTTTACTGATTTTGTTCTAGGGAGTACACTGATTTTTTTTTGAGTGAAGGACCCCTCGGAGCAACCTCTCACGCCAGGGAGAGCCCACCTTCAGGCCCCGGTCGGACAGTAAAGCGATAAAACAGGACGCAAAAGCCTTTACGAGGCTCACCGTTGCGACAGGAGTCGGTCAAATTCAAGCGAAATGCCCTTAGTATTAAAAAATAAGTAACATTATTAATAAAAGCTTACAGAGAATCAGACTGCGCGTGTGCTTCAATGAATTTCACTGCAAGCTACAGTGCATCATGCAACTCAGAAGCTTACAGTCAAAGTTCACAGTGGACCATGGCGACCGTCAGTGCCAGTGACAGCGATGCAACCTGATTCCTCGTAGCTTACAGTGACATTCCGCCGTAGCTTGTTGCGGTGAAAATCCACCGTGAGCTTAGCTTACAGTGCCGGGGGGATTTCCCTATCCTCCAAGTTGCCTTTGACGACTTTGCTCGCAATACAGCGGGCATTCCCCGTGCACCCCCCACCCCGCACGACGCCCGATGACGAACGACTCATTCGATTTGGTCCACCTGATCGGCACCTGGACTGGACTTGCCCCAACGCCGGGCGGGGTGGGGCGGGGCGGGGCGGCGAGGGGCCAGTCCACATTGACGTCATCAGAGCTGGACCAGCGCAGAGCAGGGAGGCTGCGCTTGGCCCGCCCTGCCCGCCCTGCCCCTGCACCGCGTCGAGCGCAGGCGTGCAGCGGGATAGGAAGAGGACCTTGGTGGAGGGAACTTGAAGGCAGGGCAGTGTCCCGATGAAAAAAAGTCAGAAATAATGAGAGAAAAATAAAAAAAATCTAAACTTTAAAAAAAGAATCAGAAATTTTCATTGCAAATTTTTTTAAAAATAAGAAGAGATCAAAAAAAATGTAAATCATAAGTTTTTTTTTTTAAAATCACTGTACAAATTTTGGATGAGTGATCCCCTCTCACTGGGCGCCCGCCCCGCCCCGCCCGGGGCTGTGTGTGCAGCTTGCAGTGCCGCAGGGCTGGGCACGTAAACCTGCATGCGGATCTTCAAGGTTGGCCGGGCGGGGCGCGCGGGGGCAGGCATTCTGTTGACCAGCTTCGATTTCGACACAACATAAGTACCCCCCTTTTTTTCTTATTTTTTAAAGGTCTCATTTTCAGTCTTTTCTTTTTCGTCCGCGGCGGGGCGGCTGCTCGCGCACGCCCACTCACTACGCGCCAGCACGGTACAACACAGCGCCGATGTGAACGGGGGAGGGGATTCGAACCCGGGACTCCTGAGGCCGGGGCTATGGGGTGATTCCGCACAGTGGCTTCATCTCTGTCCATCTCCGCACTCATGGGGCGCGTCGATCAGGAGTGAGCGAGAGGACACGACTACCCGGGCCACTCCGCCAAGTACATCGCCCTCCCCTTCCACCTCGTCTCCACCGTCACACCCGATCCTTCCTGATGATCGTCTTTGACTTCTTTTAGGCTATGGAGCGCGCCTTACAAGAGGGAGCACGCTTTCCCCCTGTCGCGCCCGTATGCGTGTCCGAGATGTGAGTTATTGGTGCACACTACAATGTCAACGCACTGTTAAAAGTCTACGAAGCAGTGCTTTGTAATACGAAGAAAACAGGGCCTTTGTATTACAAAGCGAAATTTCTTCGTAATTACAAAGAAAATGCTTCGTAATTACAAAGATTTGCCCGGCATGCTTCGTAATTACAAAGCATTTTCTTTGTAATTACAGAGGACGCGTTTTCTTTGTAGGTTACGAAGCATTGCTTTGTAAACTTTTCACAGTGCGTCCTATTCCTATTATTTTCATTTTTTCCCCCGCCTAAGAATGGACAGAATGACACGTGCAAAATTATGGACAAATTTGCACCTACCCCCTTTTCTTGTTCTCAAATTTATACCGGGTGTCCCAGAGAACACACGCTCGGTAAAAACGGTTCCTTGGTGTCCAAGGACCATCGGACCGATTCAAGGACGGCTGCATGAAATTTTCCTATCTCCGTCCTTGAATCGGTCCGATGGTCCTTGGACACCAAGGAACCGTTTTTACCGTGCGGCAGTGTTGCGGGTCTGCCTACCCACTCCGGCCGTAAGGCGCCATAGCCCCTGCAGCTCTGGCGAGTATGCAATCCCGCAACACTACCGTGTGTTCTCTGGGACACCCGGTACATTATCATGCGCCATCTTGTACACGTACACAATATTTCTCTGAACTAAGGATAATTATGGATAAATTTCGATAAATTTGCTCACGGTTTTGTCTTCTAAATTTGCGCGCGCGTGCGTACGTGAGTGCGTGTGTGCGTTCCGCCCAGCCGGCCGGGCCTGGCCTGGACGCGGCACCCTCCCCCACCAGCTCCGGGCTGCCTCCAGGCTCCAGACTCCGGACTCCGGGCCCCTCCGCTCTGCATCCGACACAGCGCTCCAGCATCTTCCAGTGCCTCTCCAGGACTGGGCGCGACCACACCTCTATCGACCTACCTCCACCATGGCGCACTGTGCAGCACTGTGTCTGGTAAGTCCGACAGCCGCCCCGCCCCGCCCCGGGTCACCGAGCAGCTAAAATACTTCCATATCACTGGAAAAGCAAAGGTGCCAAGTCGTGCCTTTCCAGGGGTGCACACGAAATTTTCAGTTCAGTGTCCCTGTACGAAGACACGTCAGAGCCCCTAATAGTGACGGCACTAAATAATCTTCAGCACCATTCAACGGTGCGGGGTTTGTAGTCTCTAGTCAGCCGCCTGAAAGGTAGGCAAATTGTGTTACAAAACCCCCTGTGTGTAAGTAGCCTGGAGGGGACCCCCCTCCCCTGTCGGTCGGACCTTATTACGCCCCTGCGTAGGACTTGGCACACTTGATTCTCGAATGATAACGCCAAGGGGTGTGGGGTGTTGTGGAGCGGGAAGCGAAACAACAGGGACTGAAAGTATCGATAGGTGGGCTGATTGCTTTGACAGCTATGGCGAACCCTAGCAAGTAAGGCGCAGAGAGGTCTAAATAACATTTTGTGATAACAAGAAATTTATTGTACTCCAACAATAAGTTGCACTCTCGGACCCGTACTGTACTGATTATTTTCTAAATTAACATTTACGTTTTCATGCAACAGGATTATGAGTGTGTATGTTATTCTGAACATTCTTGTAAAAAGAGAAATTGTCACAGATGTAAAATAATGAGGAGTTACTGACAAAAAAGTTCTTCGTAACTTAAAAAAGTGTTCTACGCAACGCAGCAGAAACACTAACAAATTGTCTAAAAAAATCAGTGAGGCGCTGAGAGTACTGCTCTCACCCTCAATTTTTTTTTGGCCAAAAAAGAAGAGCTAGTAGACCTTTTTTTTTAGAGTAGAACATTTGCTAGGGCTGAGGGTAGGGTACAGGAGGGGTGTCTTGATTGCTATAGGGGCTCTACGCCATTAATGGCGTACACGAATTCGTGTACCATGCGGTTAGCTGCCATTTCGTCCGACACCCCAGAGTGTTCTAAAACACGCACGTACTCACGCATTAAGTGTAAAACGGCCCGAGATAAACCACCAATCGCCAATAGAGCGGGGTGGGGAGTGGGGGAGCTGGACCTGTCTCCATCTCTCTCTCGCACCGAATTCCAGTCTCGACGGCGGAGGGACGCGATCATGATGAAGTGGTCACTCCGGTCCCAATATCTAGAAGCTATAGACTCCCATTTTGTGCGCAAATTAAGATTTTGGTGGGGTGCGGACGCGGAGGTTAAGAAAACACGGTTCTTAGTCCATAGTGACCGAATACCTTGCAAGGTGACAGCGAGGGTGACAGGCACGCACGATGCTTTCCCTATATTGCAGTCACACTTTGTCATTCAAATAGATTCACTGAAAACTGCAGTGAGCATCGCGCACGGACTGGGAGCACGATACAACATCCAAAGCTTTGCCCACCAAAATATTCAAATAATTTATTATCAAAAAAATTAATAATGACAAAAGAACTTAAATAAAAAAAATAAATGGAAAAAATGTAAATTTAGTCTTTAATTCGCGCGTCGTTTCAGAAGAAACTCCCTTAGTTATCACCTCCCTCGAGTTCATGTGACATTATATCTTAGAGAGGGACATAGGCTACTTATTGCCCACGGATTTCCAGCACAACCATTTTAAAATTCGCGAACAGGAAGCGGCATTGCCGACTGTGCGGCTCAATCGATGTCAACTCGATCGATCTGATTTCCTTTGTGCGGCGGCGGCCCGACCCGCAGCGGTGCAGTTGACCCCGCCCCGCCCCGCCCCGCCCCGCCCCGCCCCGCCCCGCCCTCTCGCTCGCACACTTTCGCGAGTCCCTTTCGAAATCGAGAGTGCTTGCTTGTCGACTTGGGCCCCATAACTCCAGTGCCGCCCCCGCGCGCTCGGCCCGCTGTCATCTCCCAGACCATTGAGGGCAACTCGTCGCGGCCGGGCCGGGCCGGGCCGGGCGCGCAGCAAGGGGCCTAAATCTCCCCAAATTTGCACAACGACGGCCGGGACAGGAAGGCGCAGGGGCGAGAGAGAAAGAGTCTCAGATTGGAGAAAGGTGTGTGAGGGAGAAGGGAGATTGCGGGCAGCAGGTCTGGCCGGTCGGGCCCGCCCCGCCCCGCCCCGCCCCGCCCCGCCCCGCCCCGCCCCGCGTAGACGAGGCATTGTGTCAGGACAAATCCCAAACCCAAACGCGTGCAGGCCAAGTCCAAATGTAACGCACACATAACAATACACCGTCTGATACACGCGGAGCGGGGTGGGGTGGGGCGAGGCGGGGCGGGGCGGGGTGGGGCGAGGTGGGGTGGGGCGGGGCGGGGCAGCTTTCGCGCCTCCTGCGGCAGCCCCCACTATGCATGCAACACAACGGAATAGGGCAGCGGGGCGGCCGGGGCCAGACAAGCATAGAACAGTGTTGCGGGTCTGCCTATACAAGGGGCCACGGTGGTGCCTGACAGCTGCGGAAGCCTTGCTGGAAGCGGTACTATGACCAAAAAAACCGCATACTGCTGCTGCTACATGTGTTTCTTAAACCCCAGCGAACTTTAGGATGGGTCTTAAATTTTCTACACGTTCTCTACAGTTCTGAATTTAAAAAATAAAATATTAAAAAAAACGAAATTTAAAACAATCAAGAATAAAACAAGGAAATTCGGGGAGAAAGGAAAAAGAATAAAGAAGAAATGTTCACTTTGTTTGTAAACAGAAATTTAGGATTGTTTCTTGTTCACACAGAAAAATGAAAAGTTGTAGCAAGCAGACGGCTCAGTGACAAGCATAAAATTACTTTTGAGACGGCAATATTACGGCTGAAATGGCCGAAATTTTAGTGACCAAAACCAAGATTTTATGGTTGTTCCTGCGATAACCATGGGACAGTTGGGGCAACTTTTCTTTTTTTTTATAGGTGGGCGGAAAACGCGAACGAGTCCAAAGTTCTTTTTATCACCACAAAGGTTTTGTTTACTCCGAAAGCAGACGAGTGTTGCTTGTCATTTATTTGGAAACAGGAATGGATCAAGAAAGTCAGTCAAATTGCTCGAGGCGCCGAGAGATTGCGGCGCGCGGCGGGTCGCAGGCCAGGCGCAGGTCAGAGGGTCAGGCAAATCAGCTCTCACTATGGATCTGCCATATTGCGTATGCGCACGCGCTATGGAGAACCAACGCATTCTTCTCGCTGCAGAGCAAAGAGGGGAGAGGGGGTGTCTGACGACATTTAAATGATAGGAGAAGATCGGTAAGACCGAGGCAGGCCCCCGTGAGCAAACAGCAAAAGTGATTCGAAAGAGCGCTCTCCTCGCTCTGTCTCTCCCGCACTCACGGGACGGCTCCGTGTGGGTGCGAGAGAGACAGAGCGATGAGAGCGCTCCTGTGAATCAGTCTACAGACACGCAGCTAGCACGCAGCTCCAGGAGAGGGGACAGACTTGTCCGTCAAGCGCGAAAATGGACTCTGAGATTCCGACCACTCAGTGGCCGCGCCGCCCTCCGCGTCCAGGGATACCAACTCTATTTTATCCCAACCCGCCGCAGCCGTCTGATTCCGAAGATCGTTCTCGCACCTACGTCCTTGTCGCACTCACGCCATACCCCACATAGGGCAGTACCCTGGGTGCGACAAGGACGGAGGCAAGAGAGCGTCGATTTGCCGGGCAGGTGCTGCTGTGCACTATAGTTGACGTGAGGCAAGGGGCTCTCTACAGTAGCAGATGTGTGTATAGCAGTCTCACACTTCAGTTCACAGTGATGTTCGAGGCGTAGAAGCCAAAAGTTTACCTCCCTTACGGCGTCGAACAGCCGACCTGGCGGCTCAGTTCCGTATCAAAAATGGAATAATTGCAAAGGCAATTCAGTTTGAATAATGAGAGCACCTCGTCTGTTCGGCGGCGGGAGGAAAAAAAAAGAAGAAACGAATCCATATGAAAGATGATTTGTTCCTGCAGGCCGGCGTGCCGCCATCTCGTCATTACATCACGTGTTCGGCTAAAATAATAATTATTACATCGACAGACGCAATACAGTACATACCCGGCGGGGCGGGGCGGGGCGGGGCGGGGTGGGGCGGGGCGGGGCGGGGCGGGGCGGGGCGGGGCGGGGCCCACCCGGGAGCCGCGGCCACAGCACCTGCCGCCTTTAAATTCGCCTCGATCCTATCGCGGGCTCACTTTCGCCCCTACCCTACCCGCGCACCACTCTAAAAAAATGATATGCGTAACTTCACAACGTGTCTCGCGGTTCGCGATTAACAACTGATGTTGAACATACGATCGGTAAAGTAAATTTACGATAGCCTATTTATTGTGCTAGTTTTAGAACAACGTGAGTAGATACAGTCCTGTCATAGCAGTTTTGTAATTTAACAATTTGATATCGAAATAGTTAAAGGCATTTTCATAGAATATTTTTTTCCGTAACCCTTACAAAAGATATCTCAGTGAGTGTGCACGCTCGAGCTACGGGTACATTCAATCTGATCGGCGCCTAATATTATTATTGATAAAAAAAGGCGGAGATAAAAAAAATAATTTAAAAATGACATGTGGTGAGGAATGGCTTTTGTAAATACAGACTAGGAAGCAACGGACAGGCAGAACTATTTCTTTCTTTTTTTTTTAATTTTGAATAAGCCTTAAAATTATTCTATCCTCAGCGCGAAAAAATAAAATAAAAAATATCCACTACGAAACGTGCATTGGCTCACTAGTGGCCACCTCCGCGAAAAACAATAACCCACTTCCCTGTCCCCCCAAAAAAGCCCGCAGAAAGATCTCATATTAGTTTTGTTGATTTATTCATAATTGCAGTTGGGAGAGGAGGGCGCTGGGAACAAGGCACGGCGCGGTGCGGTCCAGTGGTCCTGCTGGTCCACAGAGCCAGCGTGTTGGAGAGAGAGAGAGAGAGAGAGAAAATGCGGAACGCACACTCTCCTGGCCGGTCCGGCTACGCGCTGGCGACCGGAAGTGAGGGACTTCCCCCCCACTCCTCTCCCACTAAATGTCTCCTTACAATCCTCGTTCCTCGATATATTTATAATTGCTGGACGCGGCAGAAGCCCCGGCCATGGGTCCCCGTGGCGGGGGCCGGGAAATAGCAATGGGAATAATCACAGCAAACGTGCAGCACACAACGGCGTGCCGGGCTGCACCGACCTGACCTCGGTGCGTTCCGCTCGTAAGCTCTGGCGAGCACTTGGAGCGCGGAACACGAGATGCTTAAAAAAAAAACCTCATCTTTGCGCCTTAAATGAGCAAGTCCACGCCCCCAAAATATACTTTGGAAACAATCTTGAATTTTTTATACACCTCGTAATTTTAAAAAATCAGAAAAATTCAACAAAATTCAGAAATATTCTAAATTGACTCGGAATAATTAAGGAAAAAAAATTGGAAAATTCAAAAACAGTCACAACAAAATAGATAAAATTCAAGCAAAAATTCCAATAGTTTAGTAAAATAAATAAAAATTCACAAAATTTGTACGCCAAAATTCAGAGTTGTTTCCCACTCGAGACTGATTCAGAGGAGCACTCTCCTCGCTGGTGGTGTACGTGCACGTCGGCGACAGCCTCCTCCCGGAGTGCGTCAGGATAATGCATCAAGTCGAGTTTTGGCACGACCGGCTGCGCGCGGCCCGCGTCGATATACATAAGGACAGGCGGATGGACAGGGCTGGACAGGCCAGGCGAGGACCCCGCCCCGCCCCGCCCCGCCCCGCCCCGGTCACCTTGACGAGGCTTGTACTGCCCCTGCCTCCTTACCTCTAAACCGGGCGTGGCGTGGCGTGGCTCGCAGATGCGGCTTGGGCCCGGTAGTCGGTCGGTAGTCCGGCCTCCTGCCTTTGCGCCTGCCGCCACGCCACGCCCCGCCCGCGCCACGCCCCTGCCAGCCCTGGAACTGGATTTGGCTCCAGGAGCTCCAGGAGGGGAGGCGGGCGTGGCTGGAGCAGAGGAACTGGACACGACAGTGGGGTGAGGTCGGGAGGGGGCTGCAGGCAGGGCGATTCCGAAAAGCGTTTCGTCGAGTTCTCTCTCTTGCCCCTTATGCGGCCGTGCGCCATGAGTGCAACAAGGACAGAGAGACGACACCACTGTGCGGTCTCAAGGGCGCCCATCTCTCCCCGGGTTGAGTGCATCATCGGTCCCTGCACCTTGCTTCCGACCTCGGGCTCCAGGCCGCCAGGGCCCTCGGTTGGTTGTTTCCGCACAGTGATCTCGTCTCTCTGTCCTTGTCGCACTCACAGGAGGCTGTCCGAATTCTCGGTCGGTGTGGTCGGTCGGGTCGGTTCGGTCGGTGCGAGAGAGATAGCATCCATTTGAATTGCACACATCTATCTCTCTCGCACCGACCGAACCGACCCGACCGACCATACCGACCGAGAATTCGGACACAACCCACACTGTGAAAAATATTTCCGTAGATGTACAATATATTTTGTAATTCACTTTGTACTACATATCTCGTACATGTACGACTTTACACGTTACCACTTTGTTGGCTCACCAATCGATTCTGAGTTGATACGCATAGTTATAAAAAGTTTACAATATGAATCGTAACTGTACAAGACCTCTCATGGAAAATTTTCCCGTACCGGTACAAGGATTTCTCACAGTGCCAGAGCACGGCCATCAGGAGCAAGAGAGCGAACGCGGTTCGGAATCAGCCTACTGCTGCACCTGCCCTTCCCTGCCCTGCCCTCGAGTGCCTCAGGGTCGCTCACACACTACGACTCTTATTGTTCCATCCCCCTCGCAGCCGCAGGCCACAGCTTCGTCGCGCAAGGCAGATCCAATTCTTTATTTTATTTTTATGTGACATTAATGTAGTGCAATACACAACTATTCTTGAAAAGCGCGAAAAGCGGTCGAAGGGAACAGGAGCGGGGAGCTATGCTGAAATGTTAGCCAGATTTTACGCGGTACTGATTTTGTTTTGACCCATCAGATTCAGATTGGCAAACAACCAGTTTTTATGAAAGAGCTTTCAATTCAACCCAATGAGAAACAGCAGTACTGGAATTGTGATGAATCAAATCAGAAACAATCTAATAAGAACCAAAATTTCTGATACTGTTACAATATCAATTCGCCATTTTCCATTCTAAAAATTAATTACTTTAGTTGAGTTCATGTTCATCTCTACCAGGTAAAATATTTTGTCTTTCTTTTCCAGGTGACTCTCCTCTCTGCAGTTGTAGCTGTTCCCCAGAACTTTTACTACCAATCAAGTTACCAGCCTGTCTACCGACACCAGCCTGCCTACAAACCAGTGTTCCAGCCAGCCTACCAACCGCTATATCAGCCAGCGTACCAGCCAGCATACCAGCCAGCGTACCAGCCGGCATACCAGCCAGTTTACCACTCAGCTTATCAAACATTCAACCCGCAACTGGTTCCACTGCCACTTGCTGCACAGAGCTTTGCTCATCCTTACATTCCTGCGGTTCCAACCCTCTCCATCTACTCCGGGCCAGCCAGAGCAGGCTACTCATATGAAACACAAGATGCAGCAGGCGGCCATGGCCAGGTGATGATACTCCTACAAAGCCTCACACAATATCCTTCAGCATGTGGGAATAAACTAACTCTTTGTCTGTTACAGGTAATTTATGTCTCCGGTCCAAACAGTCAACAGATATTCCAGCAAAATGCAAAGGCATTGCACTTTGCCCTCGCAGGTTTCCCAACACTGCTGAAAAATGTTTCGCAAGTTGACACAACCTCTGCAGGTGTAACCATACCTACTGACTCTCCATCCTCCACAGAAGAGCCACTATTTACTGACTCCCCTAACTCCTCTGATATCCCTTCCTCCACTGAACCTCCAGCCTCTCCTGACTTCCCGACATCTGCAGCCTCCTCGTCATCTAAAGGCACAGGGTCTCTGCCCCCTGTTGATTACATTAGGGCAGAAGTTCTACCACCACAAGCCAGATTCCTAGTCGGTTCCTACCCAGTGTCACTTTTTGCGTATTCAGTTCAAACCAGACAAGGCACACCAAAGAGGGTTCCAGCAATCCACAACAGTATTAGCATGACAGCAGCAAGTAAAGTAAAGAGTGAAGAGAAAGAAGAGACTGCAGATGACACTTCAGATGCACCAACAACAATCGCCCCATCCTCAACTGAATCGGACTCATCCACTTCAGCAGACCCTGTCATTGATATCCGTTCCGATTCAGAATCATATTCCAGTGAAAGTGCACCCAAAGATGAGGAAAGCAGTACGGACAAACCAGAAGAATCAACAGAACAATCAAACACAAGTTCTTAGAATTGAGACTGTTACATTCTGCTGTGTAAATTGAAAAAGAAAGAAAGCTTTATACAGCACATGTAGAAATAAGTTACTCACAATGTCTTGGTATCATTCTGTTCAGTAAATGGCATAGAACATTTTTGTTCAAAATTAAGTGTAAATAAAAACTACTTCCTTAAAAAATGAAGAAAGCATAATAAAAAAATTTTCAGTACCTTCTTTCCTTAAGATCATATCTTAATGGAAATACTGCCATACACATGAGCTAAATTTAGTGGCTAAAAAATTAACCATTTTATCCACATAGTCCACATCATGAATGAGAAGTGACAGGTGTGAGGTTATGGATGTTTAGTTCTGGGTGACTCCATTTTTCCATGAAAAGGATATCTAATGGACAGTCTGAGAAATAAATCGTGATTGATGTGATCTTTTCTGAAAACTTAGTTGGGGGAAAATAGGATATTTCAGACGGAATTTTGCGTAAGGCAAATTAAGCAGATAGTGGTCGACAGGGATTGCATATGTATCTTACCTTGACAGAACCCATGGGCGTTTTGGGTGAAAGGACAATCCTTTCACCCGAGCAGATTTCGTTTCAAATTTTGTCAGCATTCTTCAGCTTCCAAAAAGATTACTGCATGAGCGGCAATTTCATGAGAATAAGACCAATAACATCGCCACGAAAGCACAAACACGACAGACCGACTAGCCGATGCCGATCACAGCCTTCGCGTAACTCACTTCACGTTTCTCTCCTACAACATGATAAACATGAGAGCAGACGACAGCTCCTTGTCAGATGTCAGATACGTGGACATATCCTACGTATCTGTAGATCCAAGAGGTAGAGCTTGAATGAGATGATATATCTGATAGTTATTTCTATTTTTATTCCCAGGTGTGCTAGGGTATGAGCTGAACGAACTGGACTCCCCAAGTAATTGAAGGGGATAGGCCACGCATTGTTTACTTTGGCAGGTTGTTTTTGGAACAGTGTAGGAGGGCCCGGGGGGAAGTCTCGCCAACCTGCACATGTTCAAAACAATTATGTAGGGTGTAGTTTCCGCGTAGTTTCGTCAATCTAGTGGTGCGTTTTTCGTGAAGTCGTAGAAAAATGTTCAGGAAACAATGTAAGTAAAGTCATTGATTTGTTTTTCATTGTTAAATTATTCTTCTAATCTTTGTATTGTAGCGTAGGTTGTTTCACATCCCTGTCGATACCACCTGCCCTCTATTTGCGCTTTCACAGGCGCTGACGGAGCAGACGGCATACGTTTTTGTTGGATCTTGACTTATCGCACGACGACGTTGTATTTTTGTTGTCAGAAGTTATGTTTTAGTGTCGATTTTTTTGCCTTTCTTGTCAAGAACTGATCAAAAATGGGAAATCAAGATTCGAAGCTCAGTTTCCGTAAAGCCGTGATACAGCTCACATCCAAAACTCAGGTAGGTGCGCCCCGTACGCTGGCATTGAGCGTACTACAGCCTGGGCCTATAGGGCCCACGGCCATTGGCCCTTGCCTGGCTCTCTGCACCAGTACTGCAGACAAAAGCTCATCTTTGTCTTAATGTCGAAATTCGGTAAAAGAAACCAGACAGAACGTTCGTCGCGCAGCCGTCTCACTTGCTTTATGTCGATACTTCCTCCCACTCCTGTTCTGCAACACTTAGATTTGATGACTGTGCGCCTGGCTCTTGGTTTGTGCTGCAGATAGGCCTCATTCGGGGGGATCAAGTTCGAGCCGCTATAATTCTACAACGTTGCAGCTCTATTTGCATTCTGTACCTGTTGTTCTTCAATCCAATTCCGACGCAATGCTTAAGATTCCTTTTCCTACATGTAGACCTCTTAACAGTTTATTTGTGCCTCAAAACATTGTTACAAATACTTCTTTCTCTACAAGCATTCACATTTTACAATACATCAATGTTACTGCTCTTCTGAATGACACTGAGGAATGTGGTTATGTTGAAATGAGAAATGGTGAACATTCTTGTCTCAAGCTGTGGTATTTGTTTGAGGCTCTTCCCTTTGCATGTCTTTTAAACCCCGTTCAGGATTGAGGACGTTGTTAGTCGTAAATGCATTGGTCACTTTCAAGTTTTGTTTGTATGGAGTACATCCATCTTATTTTTGCTGTTGCTTTATTTTCTCTTTTAAGTTTAAAGTATTTTATGCTAAACTGTATTCTGCAAACTCAGCTTCTCCCTTATGTCTGTACGTGCTGTAGTTGTGTTAATGTCAAATACAGCCGATCTTATTGTGACCAATGTTGAGCTTATCTTTTCAACCAATCAATATTTTTTCTATACCTTTTTAAGATATATTTTATCATCATTGATGATTTCATGTTTAATCAGTAATATTTTGGGTTAGTAGGAAAGCACCCCTATTTTTCTTTTATTTCTTAAACATCTAAACTCAATCTTTCCTGCATGAGCGAGTTTTGTCATTTTATTCTGTTGCCATGTTTCTCATTGACTGAATGGATGAAAAACATTTGTGTCTGAAAGACAATCAACATTTCATTTTGAAATTTTGGGTATAGCAAAGGGCTATTGTTGGTTTTCATGGTGGTTTAATGTGTAGCAAGCAATATTTCCTTTTGTTGCTATTGTTTGGTCAAAGCATGAGTAACTTAGTTAATTTTAATGTAATTCACTTTTTCTCAATGATGTTGTAATTTTGAATTAGGTATCAGTTGTTCTAGTGCCTGAAAAGTTGGTTTGTTGATGTGAGAACTCACTGCTGGAAATATATCAAAATAGCTTGATCTGCACATTACCACTGTGTGTTTATGTGTGTGAGTGTTTCCTAAGTAAAATACATTGAATGAAGTCTTTAATAAAAAGATATGTGTTGTGTGTAAGTGTGTGTATGCATGCAGTGCTGTAGTGGACTCTTTGGATGGTCATGTTTTCTCTTTGTCGACCGGTTCACTACAAGTGCTTATTTTTTTTGTACATATGTGTGAAAACCACCAAGCTCTATTGCTCTGCCCCTTTATGTTCCAAGCAATATTCAAGCTAGACAATTATCTCTGGCAAACTTACTTTGATTGTTTGCTAGTTTTAAAATGCATTTGTAGCAAAATTTCTTGTTTTCTCATGTGTTAGTGAAAACATTGTTATCTTTTAAACTATTGCTAGCCAAACAAGCGCTTGTTTGGTAGCAGAGGGCGTTTCATGAAATCCGGTCGTCGCCGGCAGTAAATTGAAGAGATGAAGTGGGCAATGAATGAAAACTGAAAATGCGTCGACAAAGAGAAATATTGACAGGAAGAAGAGTGCAACCTCTTGAAGTGTAAGTGTATTCACTTTTTATGTGTTGTAAACTTTTACCTTGAACGCTTGATGCTTTTAATCTCTCTATAAATCCCTTTTCTATTTTAATCTCACTATAAATTCCCTTTCTATTTTAATTCTGTCAACTAGCTTCCTAACCATAATATTCCTGTTTGAGATTTTAAACGAACTTGCCTTGCCTTATTTAAAATTTACCTTGCATTTTTTAGGGACAGTCACAGTATTCCTTTCCTCTTTTTTCTCTGTTTTCTGTGGGATATTCTGGGCAGAATCTAACAGTAAATTAGATAACCTATCATTAATAATAAAACTCATAATTTCATTATTTTTCACGCGTGATTTTTCCGGCTCGTCTTCCATTTCGCTCCTATGCGCGTTATCAGCTTATCATTGTGTCCCTTCAGGGACTAGGGGAGGGGCCCTTGCCCTACCTCAGCGGCTGCTCCGCTGTCTCCCTGCTCCGCTCCGAGCTCCCCCATATGTTGCCCAGCCCTGCCGAGCTGAGCGGATGTTTTCTCTAAGCAAAGCGCGTCGCGAGCGCGAGGCCCCGGCGCCTGCAACTTTTGTGTCCTTCAGTATCTGAGTTGCGCTCGATCGATTCCGCGGCACTAGTCTGATGCTCAATTCGATGACACTTTTGTTTCTCCACTCACTCCCCCCCCCCCCCCCTCTCTCCTCTCTCGTGCTTATTACAGAATGAATTTATTCTTGGTGATTTCACGCCGAACCTTTTCTTGACGCCCTCCTCGTTGTCCCGCAGGACCAGGATGTCTGAGCCGCCCCCAAGGAGCCCCAGCCCCAGCCCAGCAGCGAGTGCGACCGCGAGGCCCTCCGGTGGCGATGGTGACCAAGAGGAGGAGGCCGCCGGCCTCTTCCCTGCCTCCGGCTCCGGCCTCGTCCACGGCGGCTCAGGGGCGGCCGGGGCCGGGGCCGGGGCCGGGGCCGGTGGCGGGGGCGGGCTCACGGTGCAGGATGTGGCGGCCCTTCTCCGCACCCAGTTCGCCGTGATCACGGGAGGCCGCACCCGGGACGGGCAGCCCATCGTGACGTTCCCCGGGTCCGGCGCGCAGGCGGTGCTCTCCGACCAGGAGTTCCAGCGGCTGGCACTGTATCTGACGTCGGTGCCCTCCATGCAGGAGGTGGACGCGGGCTTCGTGCTGGTGGTGGACCGGCGGCGCGACCGCTGGAGCTCGGTCAAGGGCGTGCTGCTGCAGGTGTCGGCCGCGTTCCCGGGCCTCGTCCACGTCGTGTACGTTCTCCGGCCGTCCGGGCTGCTGCAGAAGGCCATCAGCGAGGTGAGCAGCAAGCTGCTGCCGCGCGACGAGTTCAAGTTCCCCGTCGTGGTGTGCGGCTCGCTGGAGGAGCTGCACGCCGTGCTGGACCGCGCTGAGCTCAGCGCCGACCTGGGCGGCGACATCGCCTACAACCACGACGAGTGGATCGCGCAGCGCGTCGCCCTGGACAAGTTCTCCCGCACCACCCGGGACGTGTCGGCCTCCCTGGACGGCTTCACGCGCAGCGTGAGCGAGCAGCCCGAGCCGGACACGGTGGAGGGGCTGAGCGCGCAGCTGCACGCGCAGGGCCAGCAGTACCTCGAGCTCAAGGAGGGCATCCTGGACGCGGCGCGCTGCGGCGAGCTGCTGCTCCGCGACATCCGGCGGCCGGGCGCGTCTCCCAAGGAGCGCGCCAGCCTGGACAGCGTGACGAGCGTGGAGCGGCTGCTCGTCCAGCTCGAGGAGACGGAGCGGACGTTCGACGAGTTCTGGCAGCAGCACTCGGCGCGCCTCAAGCAGCTCATGGAGCTGTACGCGTTCGAGCGCGGCCTCGTGGAGCTGACGGGCCGGCTGGCGCAGCACGCCGCCGCCGTGCAGGACGCGCCGCACGCCGCCGAGTCCGTGGAGGGCGTGGACGCGCTGGCGGCGCGGCTGCAGGCGTTGCGCGAGCGCTGCACCGCGGACGTGGAGCGCGCCGAGGACCTGATCCGCACGGGGCAGCAGCTCGCGCAGGCGCGCCACTACGTGCTGCAGGGCCTGGAGCAGGTGCGGCCCAGCTGCGAGGACCTGCAGGAGCGCTGCACCGAGCTGGCACGCCTGCTCGAGGACAAGGAGGCCCTGCTGCGGCAGTACCGCGCGCTGCAGGAGCGGCTCAAGCACGCCGCCGACTGGTGCACGGGCGGCGTGGAGCTGCTGGCGCTGCACCCGGTCGCCGCCCTGGACGGCGCGTCGTGCCCGCGCGAGCGCGCCGATCAGCTGGCCGAGCAGCTTGACGCGTACCTGGCCAACGGGCGGGACCTCATGGCCGCCGCGCCGCTCGACTTCCACCCGCTCATGCACGACGCCAAGGTGACAACGCCCGAGACGCGGGCGGCCGTCGCGCACGCCGTGCAGCGGCTCGCCGAGGTGCGCGCCCAGGTGGAGAAGCACCTGGTGACCGTCAAGCACCTGCATCCTGCCCCCGCGCCCACTGCCGCCTCCCCGGCGCCGTCGCCGTCGCCGTCCCCCGACCTCATTATCCGCGGCGGCAGGCCCAAGTCTCTGTGCGAGCCTGACTCCAAGCAGGGCCACGTGCTCACGGAGCTCGTCACCACCGAGCAGGCCTACGTATCGGAGCTGGGCGCCATCATCCGGGGCTACAAGCACGAGCTGGAGAACGACAAGTACCAGACCATGATCCCCGTGCAGCTGCAGGGCAAGTCTAACATCCTGTTCGGCAACCTGGAGGAGATCCACGCCTTCCACGCGAACGTGTTTCTCCCCGAGCTGCAGAACTGCGTGCTCCAGGGTGGGCCGGCGGGGGCAGGTGCCGCCGCCGAGCTGGTGGCGTTGTGTTTCACGCAGTGCCGGGAGCAGCTGTTTCAGCTCTACAGCGCCTACTGCCAGAACATCCCGCGCTCCGAGGCCCTGCGCGACGCCGTGCCCGAGGCCGCCCTGTTCTTCCAGGCGTGCCAGATGAAGCTCGGACACAAGCTGCCCCTCGCCGCGTACCTGCTCAAGCCGGTGCAGCGCATCACCAAGTACCAGCTGCTGCTCAAGGACCTCGCGAACAAGGGCGGCGGCGACACGTCCGAGGCCCTCGAGGCGGCGCTGGACTGCATGCTGGTCGTGCTCAAGTGCGTCAACGACAGCATGCACCAGGTCGCCATCACGGGCTTCTGGGGCGACCTGGCCGAGCTGGGCCCGCTCCTGCTGCAGGGCTCGTTCTCGGTCTGGTCCGAGAGCAAGAAGGACAGGTTGCGGGAGCTGCGGCTCAAGCCCATGCAGCGCCACATCTTCTTCTACCAGAAGGCCCTCGTCTTCTGCAAGAAGATCGTCAACAACAAGGCGACGTACCACTTTAAGCGCTACCTCAAAATGTCCCAGGTCGGACTCACCGAGTCTGTCAAGGGCGACCCGAAGAAGTTTGAGGTGTGGCTCCAGGGCCGGCAGGAGGTGCACACCATCCAGGCCGCCACCGTGGAGCAGACGCAGCAGTGGGTCAACGAGATCAAGCGCGTGCTGCTGGAGCAGCTGCGCGAGCTCAAGGGGGAGAAGATCCGGCAGTACTCGCTCGTGCAGCAGAACTCGGTCCCGAAGCCCCTCCTGGACGCCTCGTCCGCCAAGAGGTCCCTGAGCTGCGGGGAGTCGAACGGGTCCCGCTCCACCTCGGCGTCCACCTGCGTCTCGGAGGAGGAGGACCAGTCCTCCGAGTACTCGGTCAGTGAGGACGAGGACGGCTTCTCGGAGCACACGTGCGAGGGCGGGCGCTACGTGTCCCTCGCGGACTACAGCGCCATCGGCCGGAGCGAGGTGTCCATGGCCGAGGGGGACGTGGTGGAGCTGCTCAAGGTGGGCTGTGCGGGCTGGTGGTTCGTCAAGGTGCAGAGCTCACAGAGAGAAGGCTGGGTTCCCGCCGCATTTTTAGAGCACTATGGAAAGAAGTCGTGTGTCAAATGAAGCAAGGCAAATAGCTTTAAAAAAAACAGGTTGGACGGTTTTAAGACTTGTACCCTTTTGTGCAAGAAGTGTTGTTCCTTTGATTTAGTTTTGTCTGTCTGTGAAGGAAACATGGATGGAAGACATGGTAGAGGTGAGCTGCATGCTACATTGATGGTTCATGGTGTGGATGCTTGTTTCAATGAACGTCAATTTAACTACCAAACCTATACATAGTCCAAGTATGATTAGTCGCCATGACAAGAAACTGGAGAATTAAGAAGGACCTGCGAGAATACTAGTTGGATGTGACATACCATTTTTTAGTGTACCGTCCTTTGATGTTACTGGAGAACTCTAAGATTGTCATTCTAGCAGTTTAGTAGCAAAACTTGTACCTGTGTCCATCCTACTCCACATTGCAAAAATTTGTAATTTCCTGTTTATTTTTTTAATGTAGGTAATTGCAATTAGGATATTGATATTAGTGTAGGTTGCTCATCAGTTTTTACAGGAGTTTTTGATGCTCTGTGTAGTCAATTACTAATCATGTGGACAGGCAATACTTTTGTACTTTCAGAAAACACACATGAAGATGTTTGACAAACTTAGTTATGTGCCGACAATATGTTAAATGAGATGTTCCTCATCTATCCAATATCAGTTTCTCAGAATTCTTATATCTATCTATCCATTTGATACGACACTTTTAATTGAACAAATGTATTGTCTGCATGCAACCAATGTACTCGCATCTGCTGTATCTGTCTGTTGTTGAGATCAGTTGATTTGACAGTAGATACCCAATCATTTTTCCAAATGACATTTGGAACACCTGTTTGTGATTTGGTAAATCTAATCTAACATAAATATCCCCTAGATTAGCTAGGTGCTCAAACCCATCCCATATTTGCTCAGTATTTACCCAGTATTGATTGATTGACCGTATGCTTTTAATAATCGTAACTTATACCTTCTATACCTTTACTTTTCTTATGGGACCTCTTGTAGTATCATCTCTGCAATTGGAAGATTTCCAACTTCCTGAGTAAGGTTTTATTGCTTGTGTTTATGTGTCTCACTATGTATTTCTTGTTGACCATTGTGCATTGTTTTACCTGAACAGTATTAAATGTAAAATGTTTAGGGAACTGAAAGCTTTACATAATTCAGTAGAACTTTTGAACTCCATTATCAGATGATAGTTTCCGTGTCCCGTAGAAGTCACTTGCAAGTGCACAATAATTCAAAACCATATACTTTGAAGTACAAAAGTTCATGCCATACAGTAGGTGAGAGTGTGATTGATCTACCTTAAAGTCTTAAAAATGATCACTTGGCATTAGAGTGAATGTTGTCCCTAAATTTGTAGGCCTCTCCCCAGTAATTTTAGATAGACTGGTTCGCTTTGATCTCAGTTTCTTTGTGTGATAGTACTGCTATCTCGTGCTGTCTTCATTCAAGAAAACAGGAATGATATGTGCTGAGAAGCTTGTAGGGAAGAATTTATGCACTGCTTTAGGAGGGGCTTTGTTCTTTAAGTCTCACGCTATGTCAAGTCCATCAAACTTGGTTGGTATCTCTCTATTTTAGAATGCTAGAAAATTATTGATGGGATCACCTTGTACTCAACTCGTAATTTTGAGATGGAAACATCAAATATCCAGAAGGCTCTTTTTTCTTCTACATATCTATTTTCTGAAAGAAATGACCCAACAAAACTTTCTTTTCTTTTTTTCTCTGAATGATTTCTATTTCTATACATGACCAATGAGAAATGACCAATATTCAGACCTGTCATGTATTATTTCTCTAAAACTTCACACACCACACACCTACATTCACCTGAATACTGGAATAAATCTCTTCATCTTATCTTACAGTAATCTGGGCATGGGTATTATTTATTGCTAAATATCTAGAGTTCCCACCGAACTATATTTGTGATCTACTTTATTTTGGCTAACTTCAAAAGCTGTATTGTAAATATTCCTCCCTTGCTGAACACATTGTCAAGGCGTCTGAACTGAAATGCAGTATGTACCCTTCAATAAATTGTATTTTTAATTTAGGCTACTACTTAATGCAATATATTTTTTAAAGCTTTGGGGTATGTTATTGTTTTCCTTTTGTCAGTAATTCTTTGTGCCAGTTAATTCACCACACTAATTTTCATTCAGCCATAAAATGTTACTTGTTAGCTTGCATTTGGTCCATGGCAGAAGTCCAGAGTCAGTTTAGAAATCCATTCCTTACCTCATTTTGAATTTTTTTATTCAATTGTGCAAAACAGGAGGGAGATGACCTGGTGAACCAGTGTATGTGGTAGTGCATACTGCACCCTTCATTTGGCAATCATGGAATGCAGATGCTTCTTGTAATAATTATTATGCACCATTTTTTGAAAAGAAAAAAAAAATTGGTTATTTTGGGAAATTTGTTTGATTTTGTTTTCAGGTGAGGGGTACATGAATTTGCTTGTTTTACTTTTTCACATTGAGTAAAAGGATCAAAGCAAAGTGAGCTCCATATGATTTTGTTCTGGTGTGAATGAAAATTAATAGATTTTCCAAAATGTTTGTCTGTTTTTGCCTATTACAAAAATTGTGGAGTATGAAGAAGTTCTTTGCATTTAGTGCTCTTAATCTCTTGCTTTCAGCAAGACATGAAATATGTTTTAACATTTTCCTTGTTCCTACTTTTAGACCAAATATGTTTTATCCTCTGCTGATTCTTATGAGAAAGTCTTGCAGACAATCAAATTTGTAAGTATCAATCAATGTATTTTTTCATGGGGAAGTTTAAATGTTGCTATTTTGAGTGTAATTTTTGGTGAAATGATCATTGTGGTCTGCTACTATTAATCATCCTAGGGTTCCCTCTTATTTATTTCATTGAGTTGGTCAGTGGTATTTTCTCTAGTCTTTTTATCTTAACTCAGTATCATTTAATAAAAATATGTCTATAATCTTGTTCTGTTGAAGAATCCCATACAGTTTTTTGTACAGAAAAGTTGCTGTAAGGTCTGCACATTTTCTTCACCTCTTTGCTATTGTGTAAAATTTAATGAAGTGCCTGCATGAATTTCCTTTGTTTGCTACCTGTAAATCTGCTCCTGAAACATTTTTCTTTATGGACCTGTGGAAAGTGGAGAGGGAAAAGGAGAAGAAGAATGAAGTCAATATGCAGTATGGTACTTGATTATTGTCTTACACAAAATAGTGTAATTCATCAATCTTTTCTTGAATGTTCATAATGTGATTGTTTTGTGCCTCTGTGTGTTCTGGAATTAACAGATTCAGTCAGTTTATTATTTTTTAAACATTGATGCGCTGTAGTTTCAGAAATTTTGTGCTATGAGGGTAAGAAGTCTTCTTTGCGACTGATGGTCATTTGTTATTGTTATGGTATTTTGTTCATTAATTTATAGTGCATTTCATTTAAATGTGTGATTGGAGGAAGCAAAGTAGAAATCGCATTTGGTCCTAATTTTTTGTGGGATAATATGAGTTATAGTCTCTCTTGTACTGATCAATTTAAAAATGTGTTCCAATGTAACTTGATAAACAGCAGTGCTGTGTGAATTTATTATTAGTGTCGGTTCTTTTGTAAAGTTGCCTTGTGATATGGACAGTTATAATACAAATCATTGGAATTTTGTAATGTAGTGCTTTCATTATGTATATATATTTTAATTTCAACCAGATATGTACTATCTTGTGAACTGTAATACCTCATATGGTCCTGACAGAGATATTTTTTTTAAACACTAATCCAAGATCCTAGCTTTTCTGGATTTTATAATTCTGTGGGGAAATATATGAAACGTTTTCATCACATGCCCATTAGCTATTTCTCAATCATGTATTAAAATATTTTCTTGTCCTGTGTAGAAGTGTTCGGTGGAAGCAAAGCGAAATGTCTCTGTTGAAAAGACTAAAATGCACACTAGATCCTGATTCTTTGTTCTTATTTCCTTGAATTGCGTTGAAAAAAATTTTCTTAGTAAACACCTTTCTTTCACTGAATCCAGTTGCCAGTTTTGTGATAATTTTTTTCTTTTGTTGTGTTTGACTATTTATTCATGTCAGGTTTCCATAGGCCAGCATTTTTTCTCTGGTTTCCCACTAAGATTTTATTCCCTTTGTGTATACAATTTATCAATTCCAGAATATTTTTTATCTTGGGCACAGGAATTTGCTATTGGCTTGATATTGAGTGCCTATTTTCTATTTTACATGTTGTTAGGGTGACTTTGTCTTCGCCTATACTAGTCACTTCACAGGGTCTCTTGTTTGTTTCTCTCCTAATTTATGCAGGTGTGAGCAACAGAAATATCAAAAGAAAACTACAAATCTTTTCAGTTTTATGAATACTGATTTATCTCTCAAGAAGCAAGTAGGCTCATGAAAGATCATTGTGTGCATTTTATAATTTTCAACCGGATATTTTGGTTACACTATTGCTTAGTTGGTTGGTTTGTATAAGTGTGAATAACAAAAGTTACAGTACCTCATAAAGTTTCTTTATGCTGTATAATCAACTCTCCTTGAGTGAAAATTTTCCCAGTTCACAAATCATTAGTGCTTGATGTTGAGTCCGTTGCAGTTTAACTTTAAACTGTTGTCCATAGGCTCTTGCTTTAGCATGGTGTTTGCTAGATTTTTTTTTGATTTTTTTTTTTAAATGTTATTTTGTCCTTTGCTGGAATTGTAGCAAGTCTGCTAAGAGTCTGAATGTTATTGGATGATTTAATTTAATCCTGTACATCATTGGGATGTGATCTGTGTGCCATTGCAGATAAATTTTTACATCTCTCAATGGTCTTATTACTTTTAGTAATATTACTTTGTTTTCTTGGTTGGTTGTTTTTTGACATTGTTGCTATTGTCAGTGGCAGTTTGCTCACTGCACGAGGCTTTGAGCATTGTTTTAACAGAGACAAAAATAAACTGTCAAGATGATAATTCCTTTTGTTTTTCTCATCCCTCTATTTCCCTTTATTTCCCCTCACTTTCCACAACATTTTTTTGTGGAGGAAAAAATCAAAATCCTAATTACATGTGAATGCAGTCTCATAGATACACGCTCAGCACAAACTCACTAGGACACATTGCACCATATGAATGTTCTTAACAGACCCAACAGTTCATTTTAGATGCTTTTCTCTTTTTTTTTCTTTTCTTTTTTTCAGTTTTCTTAGCAAAATTTTCTTACATCCTTCTTTTTATTTGCAGCCTATTGATTCCTCTGATGATTCATTTTGGGATCAGTTATGGTCTGAGCACACTGCCTCAGTTCAAGATGTGTTTACTTTACTTCCTGCGTCAGAAATAAGAATGGTGAGGGAAGAATCCCCTCAAAATCTTGCTACTCTGTGCTACAAAGCTGTGGAGAAACTTGTACGAGCAGTGGATAATAGCTGCCGTACGCAGCATGAGCAGCAGACAGGTGCTTGCATTTGATAGATGAGAAATTACTCTTTCCTTTGTTCATAGGTCTAATCTTACTTAGTTTTACAGTTCTAAATTGCTGCCGATTACTGACGCGAGTCCTTCCTTGTATGTTTGAGGATTTGGACTGGCGAGGATTCTTTTGGTCTAGCCTTCCAGCTGGTCAGGTACAAGAAGGTGAAGAAGCCGAGTCAACTCCATTGGCTGTGTCCTTAATAAATGCAGTTTGTGTAAGTTTTGAGGCTCAACAAAATTTCTCTCACTGTTGCAAAGCAGTAGAATGATTATAACATTTGAGTTTTACAGGATCTCCTGTTTTGCCCAGATTTCACTGTGGCTGCTAACAAAAAGGGAGGACCAGTAAGTGTAAAATATTACTCATAAAAAACAAAAATAGAAAATAAAGCAAATTAATGAAAGAAAGGGAGCATAGAGAAATTATGGAATTTACAAATTTGTCCACATTTTTTTTCTAGGATAAAGCTGAGGATCTACAAGCTATTGATAGCTGTGAGTACATTTGGGAATCAGGAGTCGGCTGTGCAAGCTCCCCTCCTCATCATCCTCAGTATGATGCAAATCGGACAGAACTCCTGAAGCTGCTTTTGACTTGCTTTAGTGAAACTGTTTACCAACCACCATCTGGTATGTATTGTCATAAGTCTCTCAAAACTTGAATTATATTCAGCCAATCTTTGACAGTTACATTTTTTTCCTTTGTAGAAACATCGCCTTCACCAAATCGCTGGATTCAACATCTGACTTCAGCTGAAAACCGTCATGCACTTCCTTTATTCACTTCTCTTTTGAACTCTGTCTGTGCCTATGATCCAGTTGGGATGGGAGTCCCATACAACCATTTATTGTTCAGTGATTCCATGGAGCCACTGGTTGACGTCGCCCTACAAATTCTAATTGTCACTCTTGATCACGATACAAGTGGTGTCCTTCGAGAAAGTGATGAGGTATGGTTTTACCACAGTATCCTAGATATTTTTAGACTTGAAAACTTCCATCCTGTTCTGTCTTATTCTTGAAGCTCACTGTGAATGAACTTTACTTTTTTATTAGCAACCATCTGTCCCAGACAATTTATTTATCAACTATTTGAGCCGCATACATAGGGATGAAGATTTTCAGTTTGTTTTGAAAGGCTTTTGCCGTCTTCTTAACAACCCCTTAATGCAAACGTACTTGCCGAATTCCACAAAAAAAGTTCAATTTCATCAGGAGCTCCTGGTGTTCTTTTGGAAGATGTGTGATTACAACAAGGTAATTATAAATTTTCTCGATGTTTGGTTCTTTTTGGTACAATGATCAATATGTTTTTAAAATCATCTTGATTTTTAGAAATTTTTGTACTACGTTCTGAAAGGGGATGATGTTTTGCACATTCTTGTTCCAATTTTGTTTCATTTGAATGATTCACGAGCTGATCAATGTAAGTTTTATCTTCACTAACCTAATATTTTGCCCCGCTGCTTTATTATAATTAACTGCAATGTATGAAACTGCCTGTACTAATTTGCTGTTCATCAAATTCTAGCACGTGTTGGTTTGATGCACATTGGCGTGTTCATATTGCTTTTGCTTAGTGGTTACCGCAATTTTGGGGTTCGTTTGAACAAACCATACACAGCCACTATCCCAATGGATATACCTGTCTTCACCGGTGAGTGCAGATTTAAATTTTGAAATTGTAAATAGGTGTATGTCCCTAAACTATTTGCATATGTGTCCATTGTTTGTTTACTGACAAGCTAATAATAATCTCCGATAATAATAATAAAAAAAGTAATAATAATCTAATTTCTTTCTTCCTTAAAGGAACTCATGGTGACTTACTGATAACTGTATTCCACAAGATAATTTCAACTGGGCATCAAAGGCTCCAACCTCTATTTGACTGTCTCCTAACAATCCTTGTGAATGGTAACTGTGTATATCTGAATTTCTATCAGTTTCCATCACTCTCATTTCTAATAGCGGTCATCTTTTGCAGTGTCTCCTTACTTAAAAACACTTTCGATGGTTGCCAGCACAAAATTGTTACACCTTCTTGAAGCCTTCAGTACTCCATGGTTTATTTTCTCATCTCCTACAAAACATCAATTGGTTTTCTTCCTATTGGAAATCTTTAACAACATAATTCAATATCAATTTGATGGTAAATCAAATCCAGTAATTCTTGCTTTGGATACAAATATGATTTTTATGAACACAAATTTGTGTTGCGTTACAGGAAATTCAAACTTAGTTTACACCATTATTAGGAAACGTCAAGTTTTTCACTCTTTAGCAAGTCTCCCAACTGATGGTGGGTCCATTAATAAAACTCTGTCAAAGAAACCTAGACGTCATATCCCCAGTGTATCAACCAATACTGACTCAAGTGAAACTCCTGAGCCTGAAGCACCAAGTATGGAGGGCTCCCGGCCTGCACAACCAGCAGAACCTGGCACCCTTAAAGTCTCATTACCAGAAACACCTGGTAGGTGGAGCTCTAACATTTGTGCGTTCAATGGTCATTGTAGCAGTTTGTAATGTCAAAGTGATTTTCAGGTATTGAAAATATGACTGAAAGAGAATCAGCTCATCCAGCCAGTCAAGCCAATGAATCTGCCCCTGCTCCTACTCCAGCAAATGAAAGCCCCTTGTTGGAGCAGAGTGTGAATACTCGTCAGGGAGATGGAATGGAAGGACCTGGCATTGATAATGTAAGTTTTCTTATTAAAAGAAAAGTAATAAAAAATATCATATTTATTTACATTTTATAATGCTTTACTGTTATTAAAGAATCCACTCATGTGAAATATTTTATTAACAATTTTGTTTTTTAATTCAATCTTTTCTCCATCTAGAGCTCTGCTTCCTCATCTTCCTCCCAGGCTGAAGCTGATGGAAGTCGACCTTTGCGTAGGGCAGTGAACCAGGTAATCTTTCTACTTCCACCACAGGCTTCTTGCTGAAAGGCAGGGAAGAGTCAGGGAAAATGGAAATTGGGATCCGGTATGAACCCTGTTGATTTACGTAGTTGTTTATTTTCTACTTTTGTTTCTGTTATAGCGACAAAGTATTCGCTTGACTGATGCAGCTGTCCCAGGAGATAACACTGATGGAAGTCAGTGGGTTCCAACAGCTGAGTGGGTACGATCTTGGAAAAGCAAGCTTCCCCTGCAGAATATAATGCGTCTTTTGCAGATTCTTGTACCTCAAGTGGAAAAGATTTGTATAGACAAGTAGGTGTCACCAAAGTTTTGTTTAATAATCTCTTTGACGCATTGACTTTGAATATTTGGATCGGTCTTTCATCCCTTTTTTTTTTTTAAAATAGTAATTTTTCAATTTTTTATTTTTATTTAGGGACCTGACAGATGAGAGTGAAATTCTGAAATTTTTGCAACATGGTACTCTTGTTGGCCTTCTCCCTGTTCCTCACCCAATTCTTATTCGCAAGTACCAAACAAATGCAGGTACTATTGCTTGGTTGCGAACATACATGTGGGGTGTTATTTATCTCAGGTACTTATTTGTGCTTTTCTATTTTATGAAACCAAAAACTGAAGGATTATAGATGAATGTACTGAAAAATGTTTTCTTTGTAGGAATGTTGATCCTCCAATCTGGTATGACACTGATGTGAAGCTTTTTGAAGTTCAGCATGTTCAACATGAGTGAATTCCGTCTGAGTTTTAACATACGTAATCTTAATTAATGTGAAAACCTGTTCCCTTGTAGTACAGGGCTTCCGGCTCCAAATTATTTTAAAGTTTGACGAAAATGGATATAGTTACTGGAGGCTGTTTTTCACTTAATTTATAATGGAGAACAGCTTCTAAAGATATTTTTGTTATGATCTGTTAAAGTATTTATTTAATTTTTGTCATGTTCGTTTTTTAGTTTGAATTATGGTTGTATGATTGTAGCAAACAGTTGTATGAGATGAACAAATTGTCTTTTGGTACTTCTCTAAAGTGTCAATGAGGCTATTACGCATTTGTGTATACCAAACATGGTGGGGTACTACAAGACTGGGTTAACTGAGATGTATTAAGGCTTTGACTGTGTTCACTGTTGTACTACTGGATGAGTAGCCGTGGGACAGTGCAATTTCCTTTATTTTAAGAAAACTTATCAGTAAAGGTCAGGAATTGAGTAATTAGGTTTGTTTCTGCTATTTCTCTTGTCATAAAACTAACTGTATTAGATTTTAGTCTTATAAATTTCCTTTGGTTACCATTCCATCTTATTTCTACCTCAATTTGTTGTATGGTACAACACTAATTCACCTTACTGATAAATGATTAGGTTCTTTAGTGTAGGCAAGAAACGAAGTCTATCCTGTGCTACTTTTTAGTGGTTATGATAATGAAGCAAAAACAAATTTTTATTTATTGACAATGTTTGAGGTGTCTAAAATTATTATCTTAGAGTTGGCTGCAATATTTTATTTTGTACCTGTTTACACTGGTTCTTAAAGTGTTCGAAAAGGGTCGTTGTATATTTGTATTACCCAATTATTTGATAGATTTTTAAGTTCAAAACAAGGTTCTGTATGAGTCTGTGCTTGCTGCTGCAGGGCAAGGTGTTCAGTTTTATGTTGTATCCAGAACTACATTGATGTTTTGATTGTTCAATGTAAGGTTTTTTTTCTGAAAGTTGCATGTGATTTTTAACTATTTTTTCCTACATTTTGTGGACTGAATGTTAAAGCCTAACTGTTGCAATTTTCTCCAGGCCATTTTTTGTCACTGTGGAGGTCCACTTTATGAATTTATACAAAAATTTAGTTGTCTGTGTCCTTGCCATGTTAGTGAGCTGTAAATTATGCATTGCTTAGTTTGGTTTTTGATTATCTTGTGATTTTATATGACTACATGTAGTCAATCAATGAATCAGGTTTTATCAAAGCTTGTGATTCCCAGTATTAAAGAAGGGTTTTTCTACCAGTGTGTATCTCACATTTGCTTTGTAGCACTTAAATTCGGAAATATTTTCACCTGAGGCGTGATGCTTAATATCAATCTTACAGAGGGAATATGTGATAAATCATATTACCTGTTCTACTTTGTTATGTACTTTGTTTTAATTTAGCTATTTCTTTCTATATTCCCAAGTAAGTTCTACAAGACATGTGTGCGGATTGAGAGTTTGTACTTATTTTCTCCTACCATTTTAAAATGTTTAGGGATCTGTCTCAAAATTGTGAGGATGATGAAGGTGAATCCACAATACTGCTCATAGCTCATGCACTCATGCGCTTATGTGGCTCATAAGTTCCCCACATACAACTATATGTTTTTGGTGAAAGTGAAAATTTAAAATATTTCGAAGAGGCCATTTCATCAAATAAGTTCCCTAGTTTGCCTTCTTACACTCCGTATTCAGAAATGAGTGGAACTAATGAGCTGCATGAGCGCAAGAGCTATTAGCTATGAGTAGTGTTGCGGATTCACCTTGAGTTTGAAATACTTTGAATTAATAAGCTGCAAAGTCTTTAATTAATTTTCAAAATTAATTTCTTGCCGACTCTGTATGTGGTATTTTGTGATTTAGTCAAACTAATAAAACTACTATTGAATGAAACTAACAGCAGGTTTGTCACCCTTGTCACTAGAACGCGGCAGGGTCGTAATTCGGTTTGCAGCAGTGTTGACATGTCAGCAGTTCGTCAACGTTCCTTTTGGGCTAGTTTTGGATAAAAGTGATACCAGTGCTTGCGACGAAGAGGTAGCACGGCAGAGGTCATGACCAGTCATGACCATGACCCAGTGCTGCCTAGTTCATTCTATGGAAGGGGACGAACCTGCGAACCTGCTTTCCCACGGTCTGACAGCCAATCAGAGCGAGAGGAGGGGAGGGGGGAGGGGGAGGACCCCGAATTGTTGTTGTTGTTGCAGTCGTCGCCGCAGGTCCACAGTTGTCTCACGCGGCTCGCCCCTCAAAGGCCGCTGCTTCCAGTAGCTGCTCAACGACCGAAGGGACGGAATGTCTTGTTGATGTGTCGGTAGATTTACTGACGGTTATTCTTGACGAGTGATCCGGGATCTTTTCACCTCCGCAAACTGTGTTGGAGACATGGACCCGTTCAGATATCACGGTAAGTCAAATCAGTGTGACGTCTCCGTTCGTCGTCGGCTCGGTTCTTTCAAGTCTTGTCAAGTATGTGATTGACGCTCATTTTCTGCTCTGAAATTTGCCTCTGAGTTCTATTATGAATCATACCTCTCTGAGCGTCGCATGACGATACCCAATTTTCACTTATCGTTGGTTTAAATCCGTGGAATGACCGTGGGAAAGTGCTCCCAACAGGTGTTCTTGTGTATCCCCGTCCCATTTCCCCCACTCTCCCCTCCCCTCGCCGTCCGGCCTCCGTTCACCCCCAAATTTGCTCGGCTTCCAGGCCTATTTCTGGTAGAGTCCTCCTGTAGGACTCTAATTTCTGGTTGCCGATGTTGTGTGTATAATTTTAATAGATGGGAATCAGTTGTTATTTCTTCCATACACTTTCCTTTGCTCACATCTCATTAATATGTTTGTCATGATAGCATAATGAATGCTTTTGCTTATTGTAGTTGTCACTTTGCTGATTTGGTAAAAGTAGCAGGACATGAACGAATTGGTGATAAAAATATTCTCCTAGATATGATATTTGATGTCTTCCCGCTAATTGAGATCCTATTTTGTGTTCCTGAGTTCATACTGATATCTGAAAATTTACATGCTCTTTTGAATGCTCCTGTGGATCTCAACCAAGTTACTTCGGTTGTTAATATTTATTGTTATTTATTGTTACTTGTGTGGTGTACAGATATGAAAGAGGGCATGCATCCTCTGCCTCTACTCCAGTCGAATGAGATTGACGATTGTACCCCAACCCACCGGGTGCTCAAAACCGAGTAAGCCCTTTTTTTAATGGTATTTCAGTGAAAGGAGTGGAGTGATGTTCTTCATCTGGATCAATCATTCTAATCTCTTGACTGCATTTCTAGGACTCATAGTGCTGGACCTGGGCGATTTCTTATAACTAGTCTGTAAGTGTTTCTGATTTTCTTTCCTACTTAGTGTTGGTAGTATGATCACGCAATAGTAAAAAATTTGCCCTCAAGAATATCCCATTCCTAAGTAAGTTTTAAATTTTAAAGAAACAACATCTGATTGTATTTAATAAACCAGTACACTGTTTTGCAGGGTTGAAACTTTGCCAACATTGCCAAGACCAATACAAGGGCCTGATGAATGGCGTGGTAATTATTTTGTTTTTAAAATCCGCTTCTATTTTTAATTGCATAAATATACTAGCAGATATCCTGTTTGTTTTTTTTGTACTTGTTAGGTGGTAGACTACGATCCCAATCAAGTGTCGCATCTTCACCCCCAACTTCATCACTCTCTGTTTCATCTTCTCCGCCATCCTCGATTGTTGAGAGTGGATTTTCAAGGAGAAATTCGGAATGCAGAGGTAAATTTGCATTGAGATAATTTCTCGTATACTGTTAAGTCTGGTGAATGTAATACTTTCAACAATATTTTTTGTTCTTTTTCAGAAACCAAGCCATATTGCTCTTTTTGCAAGAAGAATGGTGAAAGGCCGAGTATTTATAATTCCCATCAATTGAAGTCCTTCAATTCAAATGGAGAGTGCATTGTAGAATGCTTTGTGCTAAGAAGTGTGAGGTAATTGACATCTAGAGATTAATGCATTTCATTTTTATCTTCCCTTGGAAATATTTCAATGTCTTAAATTGTTACAGATGTCCGATCTGTGGAGCAACTGGAGATTATGCCCACACCATATCCCATTGTCCAAAGTCTTCTTCAAGAATGCCAGTTGCTCTTGCTTTAAAGAGTACTCCAAGGCAGTGTGATGGCACACTTAGAAGGTGGCCGTGCTATTAAATTCAAATTAAAGTTAGCATTTATTTCATATATTTTTCTTTTCAAAATGCTTTGAATAATGGCTATGAAATTTGTCGATGCAATCATTATATTCAATTATTTTTTATGTAATATTTTATGTTCATCTTTGGTTGATGGATTGTTTCCTTGCATGGTGTTCAGTTTTTCATTATGTCAGTTTTGCTCCTGTTGCATACAAATATGATATTTTCAATTATGCCATTCTAATTTTATAGGCATCACAGTTAGTGAACTGGGTATATTTTCCCCTTTTAAAATTGACGAGGTAAATAAATGTTAAATTACTAGAGTTCGTTTGTGCTTTCTCGATCCTATTTCAACTTATTGTGCATGTCATGAAATCGAGGTGTTCGTTTTGTCAGTCTCCATCACTCTTTCAACAAGGCCTCATGTCTGACTTCTGCCTTGCTTAGTCCTCTTTCACCATTAATAATTACAATATCACATTTGTGGAAGCTGTTTCTGAGAGGGCAAGGTTGGCTGCGGCTAGCGGTCGGCGGCCACGGCTGTGTCCGCGTCCGTCCCTGGCGCTTCCCTTTTCCCTCTATTCTATCCCCCCTCCCCATCAGACAGCTTCGGACGCAGCCGCGAGCTCGCGCGGGGGCGGCCCGAGGGGGGCGGGGGCGCGGGAGGGTGGGGCAGCCGCCGAAGGTTCGCAGTTTTTGGCGGTCTTTGTACCAGGCGACCACGTTCAGCGAGGAGGTGGCCGCGCCCGGCGCGCCGGCGCGCTGCGCGGCCGCCTCGACAGCGGAGCCGGGAGCCGGCTCTGCGGCCGCGGCGAGGGGGAGGGGGCGGCGCGGCGCCAGCGGAGCGCCTCCCCCACTCCTTCACTCTCTCCCCCCCCCCTCCCCGCGAGCGTGCTGGCGCCTCGCGCCCCGCGCCCCGCGCCCGCGCTCGCGCGTTTAGCTCTCTGCGCCACCGGGGAACTCTCGAACCAGTCCGTCAAGTTGTCGTCGCTGCACTCGCGATCGCTCGGATCACGGAGCTGGTGTGGAGGATCTTCTCTTTCTGTCTCTTGGGAGTCGGCCTCTCGGTCCTCTGGGCCGCGCCGGGCCGCGCGCGCGGTCACGTGACGGTCTGGTACACGCGCACGTAGTCCACCTGCATGGCGGCGTGCTCGCCCTTCCAGGTGGGCAGCCACCAGGCCCGGTGCTCCCAGAACTCGCGCAGCGGGTGGCCCGATGTCCAGTTCCAGGGGCGCGGGTAAGGCGAGTTGATCATCCCCCCGGGGAAGAACGTGCCGCCCACCGCCACGTTCAGGATGATGTAAAACTGCAACGAGAAGGTCATGACAGTTCTGATAGTGTTACGGGCGAGGGGTTTGGTACGGGAAGGGGGGGGACAAACTATTGAAAGGCCCCAAAATAATCATTAACAAAATAAAATAAAATCAAGAAATTAACAAAAAGTTGGGGGGGGGGAATTGAAATAAGTTAGAAACAGGAGGAAAAAGATCAAAATTTACCAAATACTGACTAAAATTTCCATTGAAAAATCAGAAGAAATATCAAAAGAAAAAATCAAAACAAGCAGGCTGAGACATTCTTATCAGTGCTAAAAATAATTGTTCTCATTTTGCATGAGTGATCCAACGGCCTTGTCGTGAGGCCAAGGAAGGCCACTTGGGCAGGGCCAGGCCGGGTCGGGATTGAGGCCAAGGCCAGGGCTGGATCCGGGGCCAGGGCCAAGGCCACGGCAGGGCAGGGATGGGGGCCCGATCCGATTGAGGTCGGGTCGGGATAGGGGACAGGGGCCAGGGCCGAGGCCAAGGGCCGGACCGCGGCCGAGCCAAATTGCCTCTACCTCGGTCTTCCACCTCGCTCTCGCCTACCTTCCTGTCGAAGGGCGCGAGCTGAGTGCCGTTGGCCCAGATGTTGGGGCCGCCGGGGTCCGAGTCGAAGCCGCCCAGGTCCCAGAAGCCTCCGCGCGGCGGCGCCATCCTGCCGATCTCCTCGTTGTCCACCGTGAAGCGGAAGCCCACGGACGACCACTCCATGCCAAACACGTGGAAGTCGTCAGCGAAGTCCCCCCGCTCCAGGATCCTGAGGGGAAGGGAGGCGGCAAGATTCGGAACCATATTCCAAACATTACTCCGAAGGCCTCACAACTCTGACTTTTTTTGGTATTCTCTACAACTTTGAGAAATTACGTTATGAAAAACACTCGGAAAATCCAGATAAATTCAAAGATTTTCTGAGGTTTTATCAAATTTTCCAGAAACATTCCAGGAACATTCGAGAAATTCAGAAAACTTCCGACTTTTTTCTATCAAAATTCTAAAAAAATTACAGAGTTTTGTTTGCCCCTCGCATGACACAAATGCCGCCGTCGTACAAGTTTCTATATCTCTAGGTGTCGAGTGGACTCACTTCTCCCAGTGCGTGAGCCTCCAGATGTTGTACGAGCTGTTGGGTCCGAAGTGCAGCGTGGCGCCCACCTTTTGCACGCCCAGTGGCTCGCCCGTGGAGATCTGCTTCAGGTTGGCGTTCCCCCGGGACTCCACCAGGTCCATTTCGCCCGAGGCCGGCCACGGGCCGTAAGCGTTGCTCGCGGGCTTCAGCCAGATCGCTGTTTGGGCACGGTGGAGGCAGAGCTGCGTTTGAATCGTGGTCATGTGGGTCCTTTTCTCCCGGCCTCGTCGTTGTTCAAGAAAAGCACCGTGTGGAGAGCCTCTCTCGGCGCGATAGGGCCACATTGTGGGCACTTGCAATGAGAGCGCTCATATCAAGTCCCTCCAAACCCACACATTGCATGGTTCGCGGTTGCACGCGACAATAGCTTACAGCATTGACCCCGAGGGGGCATCAGTTCGAAAAAATCATTCTACGGTCCCAAAAAATCATTTAAAATACAACAAAAAATCAAGAAGATAGACACAGAAAAATCCGAAAAATGGAGGGAAAATTAACACAAAACCGAAGTAAAACTGAAAAAATCAGTAATGGGCTGTAAAAGACCAAAATTTATCAAAAATTAACAGAAATTTTCCTTGAAAAATCGGATTAAAAAAAGAAACGAAACCAAAAACGAAATCATTGTACACATTTTGTATGAGTGATCCTCTTTGATTGACCCGACTAACAATCACCGTGTCCAAAACTAATAAGAAATCGTCATCCCTCAGAATGTTTTGAAAGGCTTAACTGGGCTCAACACTGACGGTTTTTCTTTTCTTCAGCGAAGGTGGAAAACAGTTTAGTACCTGGCCAAATCCAGTCCCCGCGGGGCAGCTTGGCGCGCACTTCAAGGCGACCGTAGCGGAAGCTGAACGCGCCGCTGGTGTGGATGCGGGCGGACTGGATGGGAAGAACGATGTCGGCCCCGGAGGCGCTGGAGGAAATGACAAATAAAAAATAGATTTGCAGCAAAAAAGTTTTTTTTTGGGGGGGGGGAGAGGCTCGTTCATATGGTATCGCAACTCCGGTCGTTGGGGCTATTGTGTACTCCTCGTGGTCATTATACAACACCACGCGTGAGAACTGCTGCCGTTTTTCCGCATGGCAGCACCGTGAAAAACTGACTTCCGAAAGAAAACTGAAACTGTGCATTGTTAAGCCGAAGCGAGAGGCAGAAGCGTAAGTCGATTCTTACGAAACGCAGGGTTCGAAGTTGCAGTCCGCGTAGTACATCTTGCCCGAGTACAGGAAGGCGTCGCCGTACTCTCGGGCTGTGAGGGTCGGCCTCAGGTACAAGACTCCCCCGCGTACGTAGCTGCAAAGAACGTGTGATAAAAATAAGATTAAGGACAGTTTGGCCTGACCGACGTCTTGGGTCATTGGCGAGAATAATTGTTACACGCAGGCGAGGCGAGGAGTGGGGCTGTATATTCGTGAAACGTAATAAACCACGGCGCTCAGCAACGAGATGGTCAGGTCAGCTGACGGCGGCGTCGGGTCGGCAGGGGCAGGGCCTGGCGCGCCGTGCCGCTCCGCGCTCCGCCTCGCACCCGAACCATATTTCACCCCGCGCCGCGCACGCCGTGAGGTTCAGCTCCGCGCCCGCCCCGCCCCGCCCCGCCCCGCCCCGCCCCGCCCCGCCCCGGCGTGTCGTGAGCCCACAGTGACATCACCGGCTCGGCTCGGCACTGCTCGGCTCGGCTAAGCACTACTGGTCGGCTCGGCTCGGCTCGGTTCGGCTCGGCTTATGCAATTAGAACGAGTTGCATTTCAGCCTATCACAGCCTCGGCAAGGTCGAGGCTGCCCGCCTGCATCCCGAGGACGTCGTCTCCGCCTCCAACCCCGCCTCCTCGGACAGAGATGCTGAAGGCTGTCGCGGCGCTCCGCTCAACGATAATGGCCAGCTGACCACCTCGCCCTACTACAGGGCGTGCTTCTCGGCTCAGTTCGCCTCTGTCGGCTCGGAGCGCCTGGGGATCGTTGGATAGGCAACCATTCGCACTCCGACGCGCGGCGTGGCTGAAATGTTGCCTACGCCGGCACCTGCGGCTGCTCCCCCGCGAGGGAGAGGAGGGGGGGGGTGTCACTTCGAAAAATCATTGTACGTCTACCCAAAAAATCAAGAAAAAGATACAAAAAATGCGGAAAATTGAGAACAAATGAACAAAAATAATTGTAGAAGGTCATAAATGGGAGGGAAAAGATCAAAATTTATCAAAGAGTGACATAAATTTTCCGGAAAGAATCACAAGAAAGTTAAAAAAAAAAAATCAAAAATATCAATAACAAAAAATTCACAAGTTTAAGAAAAAATTATTGAAAGCATTTTTTCATGAGTGATCCCGAGTGATCCCTGTTCCCTCCTCGCTGCTCCCAGAGTTCTAGAGCTGTGACAGAGACAGCTCCCGGACTCTACCCGCCCACAGACCGCGAGCAGCGTGAGTATCCTCGGTCCAGGACCTCAGGAGGCAGCATCAGGTGTATGATCACCTGCGGCTCGCCAGTGTGAGCGCGGCGCCACAGGAGAGTCCAGGAACACCGAGCCCAGCGCGGTTTCGGTAAGTACGGGGCGGGGCGGGGCGGGGCGGGGCGGGGCGGGCGGGGCGGGGCGAAGGCGTTGCCTTGGCTGGGCTGGAGGGTATCGTGCGGTCAGCCTGACGCACTGCCTCGCCTCTACCTCTACCGGGTCGCCTGGCGCACGGCTGCAGGTTGATTCCGACCATCGTTTACTAGCGCCCTCTCTCTTGCTCCTCATGTCCGAGTGCGACATACGGTGACGGGAGCGACAAGGACGGAGAGACGAAACCACGATGCGGAATCATCCTACTGGCACGGCGTTTGCTTTGCGTCGCGGTCGCTCTTCCTCAGTTAGTTGTCACTGCCGGTCGGTTTTGCGTATCCCGAAAGGTTTCCCCCCCGTCCAGTGTCTCCCGCGGTGGAGTGTTCGCGGAGAGCAGAGTGGAACGGATGGAGGTTGGTTGGAGTTGGAGGGCCTTTTCTGGAAACGTTTCACCCCACGACGCGAAAAAGGTGTTGCTTCCGACGACGCGGTAGAGATCACACGTCGGCCTTTCTGAACCCATGGGGTCGTCGTCATGGTGATGGTCACATGCCAGGCTTTTGAACCAACAGAGACCTCTGCTTCATCTTAAACTCTGAAATCGTCCAATATCTGTTTTTTTGTTGTTTTTTTTTAATTGATTTTAAGGGATTGGGTTCAAACAGTATTGCTGTAAGAAAAGTAGGCAACAACAAGTATGCCCAGCCACTGAAGAGCAAATCGCGCTGCAAATGCCCGAGCAGGCAGGTGGTGACACAGGTCGCTTGACTCTCCCCCCAACCCTGTGCATCGCTCAGGCTCACTAATATTGCGTGGTTTTCTGGCAAACTCTGGGTACACATCGAGGGGGAAACAACTCTAAAATTTTTGTACACCTCGCGCAATTCAGAAAAATTGAGAAAAATAAACAAAAAATAAAAAAAAATCAGAAAAATTTACCAAATTCAGAAAAGTTTACTAACAATGTCGAAGATTCTCAAAAATTCAGGTGAAATGTAAGCAAAATTTCACAACAAAAAATCTCAAAAATTCACAAAATTTGTCCACCATAATTCAGAGTTGTTTCCCCCTCGGTACACACATTTATTGCAGAGCTGTTGACCTCTCGGCCGCGGGCCGACCCAACAGGATAGCTTGAAACTGTTTCGCGTCTTCGTGTCGCGGTGAGGAGGTGACTATTATTACCCGCCCCTCCTCTCTGCCTCCACCCTCCACAACCACGAGCCACGTGACCACCGTGACCATGTGCGCACTGGACTGGCCAGGCACAAAGCTGCTGTTTCCACATTACGCGCGCATCCTTTTTTTTTTTTTTTTTGGTGTAAGCAGAACTCTTTTCCTTTCTTTGGGTTGTCTATATACACCTATCTCGGCGCTTCTTGTCTCGTTTGGTTTTGCCGCGTGCGCGATTGTTTTCACCGTGCTTGTTATGTTTTTTTACTTCCTTTTTCTTCGGCTCAGAACGAGAGCACCGCGACCGCGGAGACTCCCCACCCCTCCAGCCCAGCCTAGGAGCAGCTCCAGCTGCCGTCCTGCCGTCCGCGCCCGCCACTGACCCAAGCATACACCACGCGAGCACACACACTCACGCACACACGCGCGCGCGCGCACACACACACACAGTTCACACAGCCTCAAGCAGAGGATGAGGCCCGATGGCCCGATAGGCGGTTGAGAATCGGACTATTAGTGGTGCCATCGTGCATGTATGTGTGTGTGTGCGTGCGTGCGTGCGTTCGGTGCAGCAAAGTCAGAAGAAGACAGCAGAGAATTAAAAAAAAACAAACCATACAACTCACAGATACACACCGAATAGCGTGTGTAATTATCTAACCAACGCAACACTCTTGGTAACGAGGCGATCGTTTTGCAGAGCAGGCCGGGAAGGGGAGGAGGGAGGGGAGGTAGGAGGGCGGATGGAGGAGGATACGCCACGCGCCGAGGGGCACCGAGGAGTGCGTCATCGTGGACTAAACAGAGACGGTTATTGCCAGGTGTATACATCACTACTTAACCACCAGAGTGCGAGCGCGAGCGGGCGGGGCTGGCATTAACCACCGGGCACTGCAAGCCAACCGAAGACTAGTGGTGGTGGTGGTGCCTTACTTCTTGACCAGACACGACACGTGGCGGGGGATGGAGGGGGGAGCCAAGTACGACTCGCAAATCGGAACGTTGCAGAAAAGCAGGCCCCCTAATCCCGGGGATCATTCATACAAAATGTGCACGAAAACTTTTTAGACGACTTAGGATTTTTTTTCTTTTTGTTTTGATTTTTCGCGAAAAATTTAAATTTGTCTTTTGATAAATTTTGATCTTTTCCCCCCTCTTCTGACTTTTTTCCAATTTTCATTTCTTTTTTTTTTTTTATTTGTTCTCGATTTTACTCATTTTTCCTGTATTTTCTTGATTTTATTTTGACTTCTATTGATTTTGTTTTGATTTTTGAAATGAATTTTTTTAGGGGCCGTTCAATGATTCCTTGCCATAACTAACTACATCCCAGTGTAACCATAGTGTGACAAAGGCACAAAGTTGAACGTAATAACGGGCACGTCACAAGTGATGACGCCTCTAGTAACGACACGGTGACGCGTTACTGTCACTTCTCGGGAGTAAAAATGGATAACGCGTTGTACCGTTATTATTGTGAATGAAACAAGGTGACGCCGGTGTATCTTCACGTGACGTTAACAGCGCCCGCCCCCGCTGCAATCATGGTGCATGTCTGCTGACCGGCTGACCTCGTCACCCACTGACCCGGCAGTGTCACAGCAGTCACAGCAGGGCGGTTCCGAACAGCGTTGAGTAGTATCCTCTCTCTTGCTCCTGATGGCTGTGCGCCATGAGAGTGACAAGGACAGAGAGCGAAACCACTGCAGGTAATCACCCAACAGAAAGAGGAGGGTGCGCGGGCCCGGCCCCGCCCGGCCCCGCCCGGCCCCGCCCGGCCCCGCCCGGCCCCGCCCCCCGCCCCGCTCCACCCCGAGAGGGAGAGAGGCGTTCTTCTGGGGCTAATTGCGATCGGCCCACCCCCCGCCCCCGCCTCACCCCACCCCTACGACTTCTACAGCCGACTTGTACCGAAAAGCGCTTTCCTCGCTCTGTGTAACTCGCACCTTCAGGCCGACGCCCATGAGTGCGAGAGAAACAGGGCGAGGTAAGCGCTCTTCGGATAATCTCGGAACAAAGTCGGTTAGTGTACGGCTGGCGGCTGTCCCTCCCCCTCCCGCCCGATGACCCCGTGGACGTGGTCGACGCAGCCCCCAGAAGACGTTGGTCTTCCCCGCGAGCGGAAAGGGACGGAAGGGTCTGAGCAGGAGTCTGTTTTTCTTTTCTTCCAAGTTTGCTGACGCAGCCCGCCTCGCGCCGCTGTGACTGCGATCATCAGGTTGCCTACTCTCTGCACGCGCAACCCTCGGGGGGGGGGGACGGGGAAACAAGTCTGAAATTTTCGTACACCTCACGAAATTTTAGAAAGATTCACAAAAAATTCAGGAAACTGTAGAAAAATGTAGAAAATGCAGGAAATTTCCGGAAAATTCATCAAAAAACAGGTAAAATTCGAATAAAAATTCAAAAAAATTCAATAAAAATTCACAATAATTCACACCCAAAAAAATCGCAAACATTCACAAAATGTGCACACCTTAATTCAGAGCTGTTTCCCCCTCGGGAACCCTGCACGATGGGCTGCTGCTGCTCTAATCGTGCCGGCGGTGCGGTGCGGCGGCTCGGGCAGAACCCTCAGGACTTATTTGGCCCGTGAGCTAGCTCACCCGAGGGTGCAGGCCCGGTGCGCGCGCGAGCTGTGTCCGCTTATTCGCATCAAGCCCCGCCCCACCCCGCCTCGCCCCGCCTCGCCCCGCCCCGCCCCGCACAGCCTCGTCTATTCGCCGTTTGTTTTATAATGGCCCATGGATTACAGGCGCGATGTCAGTGACCTGTGCCAAGCTCGCCTGGCCACCACGCCCCCCGGGTCGGGTCGGGCGGCCCCGGAGGGTATCCTGCCCGCTCCGTACGACCGGAACAGGGGGAGCTGGTAAATTAGGGAGCATTGAACCGCATTGAACCCACGGCAGAAATTTTTTCGATTTCGCGGCGGCTACCCGTGATCCGCCCGGTGCGACCCACCCTCCACGCTCCGTGGACCCCCGGCTTGCCCCCGGCGGACAAACGCATTCATAGACTCTCATAGGTCGCCGCCGGTCCCGTGTGGTCAGCCTGCTGTCCGAATAAACCTGTCCGAAGTGACTCGAGCCGAGCGGACAGCACCGCAGCACCGCTCAGCGGCTCCACGGCGCCCAAATCACTGAGTATTTTCTTCTGCGGCATCAAATTTGTCGGTCAAAACTGCTTAATTTGAGATAAGACAGATTTGCAGGCTGGGGAGGTGGGAGGGGGAGAAAGGTCTAATTATGGAGCCGAGTTGAAATGCTCAAGAAGGCCATGCCATGCGTGTAGGGGGACGGGGCGGGGGGAGGGGTATGACCCTCCTCCTAAATGTTGGGCACCGCGCTGGCCGCGGGCGGGGCGGAGCTGAGCGGACCGCGTACTCGAACACTGTAGTTGATCATCTTTCATGAGATGGACGCAAGCGCTAGGCTGCTTCATAGGCGGGCGCCTAGGCGCGCGGGCAGCGGGCCCGCGGCATGGCGTGTGATGTGGAGGTGGGTCAAGAGCCAGTCTCTGCCATCTGATTCCGAAGAATTGCTCTCGCGCCTCCGTCCTTGTCGCACTCGTAGGGCCCTGCCATGCCCAACATTCGGTATCGCCAAGGGTGCGACAGGGACGGAGGCACGAGAGCGATCTCTTCGGAATCAGAGGGCTGTTCAAGAGAGGCAGAGCAACCGCTGTCACGTAAGTGAGGGGAGGGGAGGAGCGAGTCCCCCCGCGGAGGAAGACGCAGGGCACAGGCCGAGGGGTACTTCACTGTAAATAATTCAAGCGTACACAGATTTTTCTGATTTTTCTGGTTTTGCGCGATTTTCCTTGATTTTTTTTCTGATTTTTTTTATTTTATTTCTGATTTTTACTGGTGTACACTGATTGTTTTCAGCGAAGGACCCCTCGACGAAGGCCCAGCCGTCTGATCCCAAAGATCGCCCTCGTGCCTCCGTTCTTGTTGCACGCAAACGCATGGTGGTGCCCTAAGATAGGGATGCCAGAGCCCCCATGCGTGCGCCAAGGACGGAGGAGCGAGAGTGATCTTGTGAATCCGACGGCAGGAGGGGCGCCAGGGGCCAGCACCAGGACCCCTCAGGGCGGGACTCGCTACCGCTCGTGACGCCTCAAGGCCGCATCAGTCCCGCGAGGAATCATCTCGCAGATCCAGGGGAATGGGTATTGATCCGCTTAACGACAGCGTCATGCATTATTAGTACTACTACTTTGGCTCGGCTGGGCTCGCTCGCTGCTCGCTGCTCTGCGCGTCATACCGCGTGAACTCACTCACCTGTTGCGGCGGTCGTTCCTGTAGTACTGGAACTCCTGGTTGCCGCCCCGCCAGGCGGTCACCAGGTGCGACCACACGGCCGGGTCCAGCTTGTTGAACTCCTCGGCGAAGATGATCTTCTCCCGGCGGGGCGGCGGCAGCGGCGCAGGGGCGCGGGGGGCGCGCGTGGCCGCAGCTGCGGGCGCGCTGCTCCGTCGGGGAGGGCTGGTCGTCGCATTGCCTCTCGGCGCAGGTGGCGCAGCGGGGGCAGCTGCAGCTGCAGCAGGTGGTACTGGACGCCGCGGAGCCGGAGCCGGCGGGGCCGAGCCCAAGCGCGCCCCCGGGGAGGCGGTGACGGCGGCCGCTAGGAGCAGCGCGAGGAAGATGAACGCTGGCGTGGTCGCGGGCGCGCCGAGGAACACCATGACGGGGCGCGTCGTGGTGCTGCTGCTGGTGCGCGGCTCGCCTCGCAGGTGTTCCTGGGCGATCAGGGCCCCTGCCGTCCAGTGCCACTGTCTGCTGCTGTCTGCACCGCCGTGTGCCGTGTCCCACGTGCGACTGTGCCCGGGGCCCGGACCGTGCCGGTTGGGTCCGACACCTTACTCCACCTGATGGAGCAGGCAGGCGGGCTTCCCTGCCCCGCCCCGCCCCGCCCCGCCCCGCCCCGCCCCGCCCCGCCCCGGACGGTCCCGGGCCACGGGTAGGCAATAGGCTGCCGGGCCGGGGCCGGGGCCACGGCCGCACGTCGCGCCCGCGGCCGAACACGCCGAACCGCAGCCTCGCTTGCGGATCGGGGCGGGGCGGGGCGGGGCGTGGCGACTGACGCTACCGGAGGAGTCCCTCACAGCCCCGCCTCGCCCCGCACCGCTCTGGCGCTATCCCCGCTGCATTGCACATACGACCTGTGTGATCAGCAGCCGCGACAGACTCCGAGGATCGCTGCGTCGCCCTTCCGTCTCTGTCTCACCCATGGCGGTGGCGCCATCCGCGAGCTCGAGAAGGACATGAAGGTCGTCTGAGTCGGTCGGCGGAGGGGTTGTTATCGCCGTTCCTCGATACGCCGCTAGGGGCTTTCCCTTGAAGGACCCGCACCGCGCCCTGCCGGCCCGCCACGCTGCGGGCTCAAGGGCCCCGCTGTTGCGGGGAATGCCCAACGCCGAGGTGGGAGTCACTGCCACATCCACCGCACTTACACTGGTAAAACTAAAGAGTAGCCTTACTCCCCGTTTTCAAGCGTACTGAGATTACGCTTGAAACCAAGCGAAATGAGTCTATCCGCTCCTATTCGTCCTATCTAAATGTATGGGAGAATTTATTTGGTACGCTTGATTTCAAGCGTAACGTCTTCAAGCGCCTCCTGGGCCTGGGATGCTTTCACTTATCCGCAACCTGCTGGCGAAACATTCTTACACCCTATGAAGCGTGCCAATAAATGGATCAGAAATTTGAACTTATAGCAAATAGTTAATTATTTTTCTACGCGGCGGCGTCAAATTACTTATGAATCCTCCTGAACGCGGAGACCCCCGCTGCCAGAAAGTTTCTTGGCGCCATGGGGTCGCTCCGAAGTCAACTAGAAACACCTCTTAATTTGATTAAAGGTCAATTTACATCTAGGCCAATATACCTCTAAAAATGTTGCTGCGGCAGAGATAACTATTAGCTCTGGCTGCGGAAATACCTCCATGCCGGAGCCTGAGACGCCAGAACTCAATTTTGAACTTTTGAACTTTGGCGCGGGTGAGCGCGGGAGAAGGTGGTTTGGGTCTGACCAATCAGGTCACTTGTCATTCCACCGACGCGAGCGGTCTCTTACGGCCATGTGTGACTTAGCCAACTTTACCAACGGAAATGTGGATAGAAAGATAAAAGATTTACTTAAATTAAACATCACGAGTGGGATCACCCTATCTTCAGAAACCCTTTACTAGCAGTTTCCTCTGAAAAGAAAACAGAGTTATCTCTGAAGAAAACAAAATCTGTCTAAATGTCATAAAAGTGGTCGAAGGTATCAGTTGGAGAAAAGGGCGCGAGCCGCGAGATCACCGTCCACCTCCACCCGCCCCGCGCCCCGCCCCTCGCCCTCGACTCGCACAACAATAGTTTGCAGGCGCAGTCGAGGATCAACAGCCGGCGGGACGAGTCGTGAGTGGAGTGGACAGGTTAGACTCGTAGAGGCCGCTTGCTGCTTGCGGCCTGACTGCTCGTCGTCGTTGTCTTTTCGTTTTCGCTGTGGTTATTTAATGTCACCAGCGATCAGGTAAAGCCCCTACAAATCTCCTGCGATTAACCCTAGTTGCAGTCTGTTCGGATGAAGAAAGTTCGTTTTGTTTTACCGCAGGAAGCCTTTCGGTGTGTCTGACTTAGCAGTGGCTATTCCCCTTCTTCTGCGGGAGCAAAATGTCGCTGGAAAACTCACAATACACGTTTCACAGTCTCCAGGATGTGACTAGAGCTGAATTTCAGAGAGGTACGACGAATTTCTTTCCTCTCTTATTGATGAGTTCTGCATTCTAATGAGAGACATCATTTGCAGATCATATCACACTTTTTGTCAGTTTCTTTCATTTGCACTGTTTGTTACTTTCAGAGGTTGACAGAATAACCAAAGAAGTTGATCAGGTTGAAGATGAAGCAGTGGCACCTGCTCCTGCCAAGCGTGGAAGATTCACTCAGGAGGGTACCAGTCAGAGTCATCGTTCCCAGGTACTAACTCATGGGTCCTGTAAACTGCCTGTATTCCGTTTTAAAGCGTTTTCACCAGTGTGTTTGTGGTTTGTGTGATAGTTACGACCCGTCAGTGGCACAATTCTTGAGGTGGTGCTTGAAGACTTTCTCTGTCATTCTCACATGAAAGTTAGCCTCAACAAAGAAATTAACTTCATTGTCGGAAGGAATGGTAGTGGCAAGAGTGCCATACTTACAGGTATTGTTGTTGCCCTCGGAGGCAGTGCTAGCACCACTGGCCGTGGTGCTGCGCTCAAAGGTAGGAAACTTTTAGTTGTTCTTCACCAGAATCTTAAGTGACATTTGCTCATACTATTTTTATTGTTGTATTTAATTCGTTATTTGTGTTTGGTTTGGTCATTTGTAGACTTTATTAAACATGGTGCAAATTCTGGCAGAGTTACCTGTGTAGTTAGCAATTCGGGAGCATTATCTTATAAAAAAGACATTTATGGTGAAAAAATTTCTGTTGTTCGTACTTTGCACTCAACAGGTGGCTCTGCAATTAAACTGAGATCTGAAAGAGGTACGTAGGCCTACACAATATTCTCTGAGTAACAGATTTTCATGTGTTTTCTTCGTCTTCCTCTCTTTCATTGTATAAATGTATCCTTTAACACCTTTTTCTTGCTTATTAGGGAAACTGATTTCATCCAAGATGGAAGATTTAAGAGCTATGACTCTGCAACTGGGCATTCAAGTGGATAATCCCATAAGTGTCCTTGATCAGAACACTGCCAGACATTTCCTAGCTCAAAGTAAGCCCGAAAATAAGTTCGAGTTATTTATGCGGGCTACTAACTTAGAAACACTGGCAAGAATGTATGTGGACATTACCTTATCAGTTGATAAGATTAAACAAGAAATTAAAAAGAAGGAGCGAGTAAGTGTTTTTTTTGTTGTGCTGTGTCTCTCTCTTTCTATTTTCTTTATTCAAATTTGTTGTAAAGCAATTTTGTCATCAAACTGATAATTCATTATGAAATTTTTCTCATTTTGCAGCAACTTCTTGATAACAATGCTGAAGTTCAAGAGGCCCAGAAGCGGTGGGAAATGTTTGAAAATCTTGAAAAAGATAGAGCAAGAAGTGTTCTTTTAAAGATGGAATTGCTGTGGGCAGAGGTAATAGAATTATAAGATGATATCGGTCTCTTTGCAAACGCTGAAAGGCAATCGTGTCATGATACCATGGATTTTTCTGTGATATCTCAGGTGAGAGACTATGTGATTGCCCTGGGCCGTTTGAAGAAGGATCTGGCCAATACTCAGAGAGAGAAAGAGCACCTTGAAAAATTGTTATCATCTGCCGAGAACACAGAAACTGAACCCCTTCTGCAAGAAATTGAGTTAGATTTTTTTTCTTTCTTGGGCTTTGCTTTACTTACTGGTAACCTGAAATTTTATGTCTGTTTCGGCAGATTGTCTTAATTTCAGAACCAATCTTGCTTGCAGGTCTTTGAAAGCCAAAGTTACAGCCTTTGAAGATGAGAAAAAGGAGATTGAAAATAATTTGAAAGAGGTGAAATCCAAATATTCAGCATTAAATCTAAGGCAGAAAAAGTTTGAGCAGGAAAAATGTCAGAAAGAAAGAAAGATTCTTGAAGATGAAAAGACCATTGAAGAATACAAAGCTGAAATTCGGTCTCAGGAACAGAAGTTGGTATCAAGGTTTACTGAACTTTGCTTTTGTGTTAAACAAACTTAGTGTTTATGTTTTCTTATGAATAGAATGTTGCCTGAGCACGTTGACAAACGGCGCAAACAAAGAGAAGAAATTCAGGATCTGCAAAAATTAGTGCAAGAGCGGAAGAATGCCCGTCAGGCCAAGGAAGCTGAGGCACGGGAACTGCAGGATAAACTATCAACACTAAAAGACTCTCTAAGTCAACTAGAAAGAAGCCGCAGACGACATGACGAAGAGAAAAGTAAGCAACTATTTAATAGCTTTCCATTCTTGTTGTTAGTGACATTATCTTAATGTATGATTATTCTTTCCAATGCAATTTATTTCAGAAACTTTAACAACACAGCTTCAAGGGCTGCAGTCCAATGACTCAAACTTATCTCTATTTGGTGCTCACATGCCAGAGCTTGTTCGGCTCATTGAAGCATCTAATAAGTTTAAGAAGAAACCTATTGGTCCTCTTGGTGAGAAGATTTTGCACACTACATAATTAAATTTAATTCAATTGCCTAATATTTATTTATTTCCTATCCTACTGATAGGGTCATATGTGAAGGTTAAAGATCCTAAGTGGGCACTAGCAGTAGAATGTGCAATGAAGTCGCGCTTGAATACATTTTTAGTAGAGAATACTGATGATGAAAAACTTCTTCAGTCTTTCATCAAGAGAGTATGTGTTAGAGGTCAAAAACCATCCGTTCTTCGATGCCGTTTTCCCACTGAAGTAAGATTAGAATGTAATTGACCTCCTATCCTTTGCGGAATGATCTGTTAACACTGAATTTCCTTTGCAGCTATATGATACATCAAGAACAGCTGCTCGGACTTCCGAGTACTGCAATGTTCTAGATATTGTTGAAATATCGAATGTGGTTGCTAGAAATTTGCTTGTAGACACTTGCAAGCTTGAAACTATCATGCTCATTCCTACCGATGATGAGTGCTATAATGTGCTATCAAATCCACGCTCAGTACCAAGGAATTGTTCGAAAGCCTACACTCTTAAGGGTGATATATATATGCCAGCACCTCGTTATGGGTCATATGCCTCTAATCAGCGGGCTGCCACAGTCTTGCAGTCTTCACGGGCTGATCTAATTAGGTACATAACAGCTTTCCAGAATCACTTTATTGCATCTGCTTGTATCAATGATCTGTAATATTCTATTTTAACACCCCATTCACAGGCAAACTGAACAAAGAATCCTAGAGCTTCAAGAAGCACTGCAATCTCTGCAACAAAATATAACCATCTCTAATGATGAGTTTGTGAATATTCGCAGGCAGTTAGATAACTGCCGTGCTGTTATGAAAAATGTTTCCAATGAAATGCTTTCAGCACAGGCCAAACTGGAAAAATTGAAAGATGTAGAGCAGCCTGATACTAACTCTGTTTCTGTGTTGCGAGAAGAGCTGAGTGTTAGAGAGCAAGAATTACAACAACTGAGAAGTCATCTGGATGAGATCCCAGCAAAATTGCTGGCAGTTGAATCTGAAAGAAAAGAATTGAAGATAAGAGGCAATGAAATGAATGCTCAGCTTAAGGACATCAATGATAAGATTGAAAACATTCACATAAAACAGAAATCATGCAGGGATCAGTTAGATGAAATTCAAAGTGCCAAAGTAGGGAAAAAACGCAAACTAGATCAGGTTCGCAAACAAGAAGATCAGCTAACTGTACGTTCAAATGAGCTGGAGGAAAAGCACAAGAAAGCAAAGGCAGCTGCTGAAAAATATGACGATCATGTCCGCTCCGAAGCTGCAGAAAAGGGTGCAGAGTTTCTTAGTCAATCCAACACCAAAAGGTAAGTGTCCTGCACTATTGTCACAATTAGAGACAGAGAGTTTGAAGGAAATCTGACAAAGTTTTTTTCTCCTGCAGGAACCTAGAAACTATAGATAAGGAGTTGAAATCTCTGAATAAGAGACTTGCGAGTGTTGAAAAGACTCTAGGACAAAATGCAGAAGCATCAGGAAAAGATTTTCAGGAAAAAATGAGTGTATACAATGCCACTAAGAAATATATTGTAGCATTGAAAACCAATGTGGAGGTATATTAATGCCAATTGATAAATGTAAACAAAAAAAAAAAATTCTGGCCACCAATTTTTTTGTTTCTGTTTTTATTGCAGTATCTTAGGATGGCTCTTGACCAAAGAAAAGGATTATATCACACCCAAAAGAAGCTAACTGTTGGTGTAGTTTCTCATCAATTTACCCGGGTATTAAGATTCCGAAATTGCACTGTAAGTACTGTAGTTATAATTGATTTAACTCGTGGTGATCAAAAAGAAAAAAAAGAAAAAAAACACTAAACAAAATTAAGAAAGAAAACAAGGAAAAAACACTCAGCAACTTTACCGTGCTTTTCAGGGTAATGTTCGTGTAAACTTTGAAAGGAAGTCACTGGATATATCTGTTGGACCTGTGGATGAGGGAGAAAGAGCAGGCCTTGGAACTTCATCTTTGTCAGGTGGAGAGAGGTCCTATGCAACAATGGCATTTGTCATTGCATTATGGAATGTAACAGAGCTACCCTTTTATTTTCTAGATGAGTTTGATGTGTTCATGGTGAGTACCTAATTTGTTTAATGGCCTTGGCACTGGTGTATAACAAGTTCATGCTGTTAACTTTGTGGTCAATTTCTCTTAGGACATGCTCAACCGGCAGACTGTTCTTACTCTGCTGTTGCGGTTTGCAAAGCAAAAATGTGGTTACCAGTTTGGTTTCCTGACTCCACTTGATACAACTGCAATTAATGGATCAGAAAGAGTGACAATATTCCGGTAAGTTGATCTTTTTTGACTGTGTATTGGATCATGGTTCTTGTTTTCTTCATACTCTGAACCAGGACAAACTGGTAGTTCTCATTGGTGAAGCATATTTTAATATCCTTTCTAATATATTTCTTTTTTCTGACATGAAGACTTGCAGATCCCAGGAATAATAATAATAATGCGATCGAGAATCCTTAGCTTTTTCTTACGATTGTGATTCTTGTGAAACTCCAGGAACATTATTTTTTCACTTATCTTGCAGTCTCCTCCAATTGTTCTTGTAAAACTTTTAACCTCATTTTCTTTTTTATCTCAGAAAGTACTTCACAGTATAATGTCTTCCAATTGTGACCAGTTCAACCCCAGTAACTTTATTTTCTTTTTTTACCATGCATGCTCACCCTAAGCTGCAGTCTGTAATTGACATTGATATTTATTGTCTTGTTTTTCATTCTTAAAGTTTTTTTTTTGTTTAAAATAACTTTAGTACTACATTATAGCAATAAATAAATATGGTTTATTGTGTTACTTGATTGCCCTTTCTTAGTTCCAAAATTCTTTGAATTCTTCCCCACTCCCTGATTTGTGATATTGGAGCTTTTGTGAATCGGTGCCTCATGGTCCGAGTGTTCCTGTGACCGTATATCGAATTTCCCGCTACAATCCCTGCCTCGAGTAGTAATGTGCAGTGACCGAGAGATGGCGCCACACGTAGCGAATGACGCTGGTTAAGCCGCCGATACAGTTTTTGGGGCTTAAGTTTGGTATCCGAATACTTGTTCTTCTCGGGCAGAAAGAACTACGAGTATTAATTAATCAGGAATTTTAGTTTTGTGGGGGTAACTCCTTGACGAGTGGCGCAGCAGTGCCCGGCTGGAGCGCGGCCGCCGCTGTGGTTGGGCCAGTTGGGCCCCTACGAGCCTGCCGTGAGAGTCTACCCAGCGTGCAACGGTGCACGTCGGGCTCGCGCCGCGGCCGCGCAGTGGCAGTGACGGTGTTGTGTCCTTGTGAAATAAACATTGACTCCAGCAACGAGACAGGACGGGCGTAACCCCCCCGAGTCGGTCGCTCGAATCGCAAACATTTTTTCGCGAGCGTGAAGCGTGAGTGCGTGTACGAGGCGAGGCGTGCGCGTTGCGTGCCGTCGCGCCCCGCCCCGCTGCCCCGTGTTTGGGGGCCGAGAGAAATTTGTCGAGTGATCGTCAACGAAACTCAGCGGGCCTGGTGGGCCGGCCTGCCTGCCTGCTGCCGCTTCTGCCGCTGCGGCTGCTGCTGACGTAGAGATAGAGATGTGGAAAGTTTGCTCTATCGGCGGCTTTTCCGCGACTTTCCGATGAGCGGAGTGGAGCGGAGCCGTGCGGAAAAGGCCCCGCGGCCACGGCGTTGGCGTTTAGTGTTCTGTGAAGTGCGTGGACGAGAAGCGGGCCGTGCACAGTGCAGTGATTTACATCTGTGAACCAAGCCCACTGGGTGCTCCGCTACGCCAGACGTCCCGAGTCTTCCCGCCGCCTCGCCTACTTCACCTGTTTGGGATATTTTTAAAAACCACCGCACTGCCGCCACGGATAACTTGGATACACTCTCCTTTGCTGTTCACGAGCTCGACGTGTGTTTAACATGGATTTAGGTGAGTATCGAGAGCGTCCGTTTTCGTTTCAGGGATTTATTTACTTGGACAGACTAACCTAATTTTTGGGAATGATGGTTTCGCTGTAACATAGTTTCGTTCTTCTAACTAAACGAGTCCCTAATTTTGTATGCACAGTTTGCATCGTGTTTTCTTTTATCGGTTTCTGTCATAAAAATACAGTTTTAGTGTCATAACCTTACTCTTTTCTAAAGTGCCACTTCCCAGTCACAGAGCAGAAATGTAGCCAGGTTTTGTGTATGTTTACACTGTATTTTAATTCCTACTTGTCCTCAATTCACATTAAAATTGTTAGACATATTTAAAAATTTTTTTGTAAAGAGACTGAAAACTCATTGTTGTATTTTTTAGTTCTAATTTTTATCTCTGAAATTGCTTATTTTTAATGTTACACTGCACTCAGAATTTTGTCTTTCCCTTCTCTTAAAGTTTGTTTGGAGACTCTAACTCAAACTTGCAATTTCTGCTTTTCCTTTATCAAAGTCGACTCACAAATTTAACTTTATAAAATTGAGTTAGGTCCCTTTTGATTTGACCATCTAGCATATCTCCCTCGATCATGGTCTATGATGTCATCCCAAAGATTCAATGGCATCAACACTAATAGATGAAATTCTCGTTTTGTGGCAGAAATCATTTATCTTTGACATATTGCATTTCTTATCTTTTTATTCATTTCATTTTTAGCTTTGCCAGCTGGAAGTTTTGATGTTCTGGTCTCATCACTGGATTTACAATGCACTGAGACCAGTTGCTGTGGTTGACCAGTTTCAGGATTAGATAATGTTTTGGATGTCTTTCATTTCTTTTATTCTTATCCAATGTATGTGGGAGTAGGGTTTCACAGTCTTACGTTACTGGCTAATATGCCAGATGTTAATTAAAAAGAAAACTAACAGCTGAGGGTTTTGTAATCTTCCGATGTTCCCAATTGTTGTTCTGTATCTATTTTTAATTTTTAAATTATTATTTTTAAAATGATGCAGTGTGTTTGAAATAGTGTTTGCCATTTTCTTAACATAAGTGGTATGCAAGAGGTGAAACTTGTCTGTGACTTATCTTCTTACCTGAAATGATTTTGGCTGAACAAGTCATGGTAAAAGGGCTACCTGCATGCGCGCATTTTGTTGATTGCATTAGAGTACACGTAATGAGATCTACTTAACCGGCCTGCCCCCGTGTTCTATGGGAGAAGATTTGAGATAAGGGCAAAGGACGCTAAATGGATTGGTGGAATTTTGTTCCCAATAAAGAGGGCCAAATGAGGATGGATGTCATTATGTCATCATTTGTGCGATAGATTGTTGCCTAATTTGATAGTAATTTGAGTTTGAGCTTGTTGAAATTGTAGCAAACAGTTTTTAATTTGTTCTCAGCAAATTATGACGACCAAATCTCATTTTAAAAATTGTTCCTCCCAGTTGTAGTTTTGTATCATGAGATAGCGGCAAGGGACTGGACTGAACAGTGTGGGAACAGCCTACCCCTGCCCTGCACCCTCTTTTAAGCTCTGCTCTTGTCGCGATATTGCGTCCGGACAACCATTCAAGGATGTTTAGCGGAAATCATATCACTCGCTTTGAATCTGACTGGACCATTAATCAGCCCTTGTCGAACTAATTGACGCGGGGCGCAACGGGCGGTGGGGTGGTGAAGGGGATGAGAGAGGGAGTCGAGGGGAAAGGGAGGAGTGGAGATGGTTTTTGGGGGGTGGGGGGGGGGGGTGAACCAACATCTCCCGGTTCTGCTCTCAGGTCGACATCCTCCCCTGTGCCTTCAAGCCACTCTCGCGACGTACCCCCGTGTCGCCCCGCCCCACCCCGGCCCGCCCCTCGCCTCACCCCACCCCACCCCATCTTTACCCTCGTCGCTTCCTCGCCTTCCACCTTCCCCTCTCTCTCCACCACCTTTGCCTTGGCTGCAAATTGCTAAATCAATTTGACCATCTCCTATCTCTGTGTGGGGCTGGGCTGGGCTCGGCCCAGGCCCCGGCCGCTTCACTCTGGTGAACAGCGGCTGCCGGGCCGGGGCCGGGCCGGGGTTGTGCTCGCTGAGCCCCAGTGGGCTGGGGCCTGGGGGGCGGGGCGGGGCGGGGCGGGGCGGGGCTCATGGCACAGAGCTGGGACTGGGCAACGCGATAACCGACAGACACACCCGCCAGGCCAGAGCTAGCCCACCCAGCCCCTGGCCGCGCCACGCCACGCCACGCCACGCCACGCCACGCCACGCCACTGCCCGAGCCGACTCTCCACTCCAGGTCCAGTGCCAACCTCTCGCAAGCTGTCGCATTCCGAAATGAGCCAACGTGGTGGGCGCGGGCGGGGGCGGGTGAGGGGTCGCGGACGCGGGGGGCTCTCTGTCGTACTTGCGCCCCACGCCGTCCCCGCGCCGCCCCCTCGAGCGCTTGTTTCGCTTCGCTGATTACGATTGGCTCTGGGAGCAGCCCCGGTGTAATTAACTGGCCTTGGCGCTTTGAGAAGGCGCTGGGCTGGGCTGGGGGTGAGCCAGGCCAGGGCAGGGGCCAGGACGAGGGCCCGAGGGGCCCTTCACTATAAATTCAAGCGTGCACTGGTTTTTCGTGATTTTTCCTGATTTTTAATATATATTTTTTCTGATTGTTTTTTCTTGAATTTTTTTTCAACTTCCGGATTTTTTACTGATCTAGTTTCAGGGTGTGCACTGACTTTTTCGAGTGAAAAATCCCTCGTGGTCAGGATGCTGTGGAGGGCAGGTTAAGAGGGCGGGATACCTTTTCAAAACGAGCCGTCTGGAGCCTCTCCGCAGCGGCAAAACGCCGTTGCCGCATCCACTTCAACTCGTCGCCACGGCCAAACGGTTCGAGATATCGATACCAAACTTGGTATGTGAGTTCAGAAAAGTCAGATCTGTGTACCGATATGTTTCAATATTTTTTTGGAATTTTGGTTTAGGCCCTAAGAGTACCCGACTTACCCCGACTTTCGTCCACAAGAACTTTGTTACCAGGAAAAAACTTGGACATATTATCTTTCAAAGTGCTAGTCACGACCTTTATCTACCCGTAGATGTACATCTTATACTCGTGAGCCCAAATTTGCGGATGCTGGGTGGGAAACCGTGAACCTCTGCAACGCACTTTTGGGGGATTCTGAACGCAAGCGCAGAAGGACGGTGTATCGCTTACGTTGACGTACTTTACTAGCCCCTCCACCTCCCCCGCCTCGTCACTGCCACCTAACATGTGGCGACACGGTCTTTGTCTCATCCCCATTCAGGGCGGGGCTCCGGGGGGTCGGGTCGGCCGGCAGAGCTGGGCGGCGAGGAGGCTCGAGCCGTCTCTGGCCGCTCTGGGCTCTCCTGGTCCCCGGCCAGAGGCGACTCATTCCGGAGATCGCTCTCGTGCCTACGTCCTTGTCTCACCCATGGCGATGCACTATATCGGGGAGGGCAGGGCCCCATAAGTGCAACAAAGACGGAGGCAGGAGAGCGATCTTCTGAAGCAGACGACAAGGCCCGGCTGAGCCATCTCTCTCTCTCTCTCTCTCTCTCTCTCTCTCTCTCTCTCTCTCTCTCTCTCTCTCTCTCTCCCTCGCTCTCTCTCTCTCTCTCTCTCTCTCTCTCTCTCTCTCTCTCTCTCTCTTCTTTCTCTCCTTCCTCAACAGAGGAACCAAATGGCAAGGACGGCAGTGTCTTGTTTACACTGGGCACTGAGCGACTGCATCCTTTTATTGGCCACCGTAAATATGGGTAAAGAGCCGGAAAAGGGTCCAGTCGGGGAAACTTTCTTTCCGATTGAACAGACTGGAGTTATCGACGAGGAGGGGCGTAAATGATAATTGCTTAGGGTCCATTCTTCCGTTCCTGTGCTGTGCTCACCAATAATACCTGTAATATTCCATAGTCCACCGTACACGGTCAAGCGGAGTTGACGACCCTTCGGCTCACCCCTTCTCCAAGCAGCGGGGATCACTCACACAAAATGTGTCTAATTTCTTTTTACAATGAAAATTTTTATTACTTTCGGATCAATTTTGATCTTTTACCCCTATTTAGGAGTTATTTAAATTTTGTTTCAGTTTTTGTTCATCTTCTCGATTTTCGGATTTTTCTGGATTTCTCTTTTTGTTGTTGTTATGTTTTTTTTTGGTGTCCGTACAATGATTTCTCAAAGTGACTCCCCCCCCCTCCCCGCCCTCACTTTCTGTTGCTGTCTGTGTCAGCAGGGGCCGGGCGGCCGGGCGGGACCAGGAGGGGAGGGGGAGGGGGATGAAGGCCGCCTAGCTGGCTGCAGCAGCACAAAAAAATTTCAGCCGCAAATGCAAGGTTACTATTTATAGTACAATTGAAAACGGGTTTGGGGATGATCAGCTATTAGCGATGGAATAAGGTGGCATTAAAAACCTTCCGGCAATTTTCACTTCAGTTTTAATTTTTATTCCGACCTGCCACGTATGTAACATTTCGCAAAATAGAATCATTATTAAAATTATTCTAGGCGGACAGCTGGGTGAAACCTCTCAGAAAAGCAGATCAAAATTCTCCCTGTACGGTGCATCGGGGCGGTGACCGGGCGGCCCCGTGCCCCGCTCGACCCGGGCCGGGATAGGAGTCTGGGGGCGGGTGGCAGGGGGGGTGGGGGGGTGTGGGGGATGCGGAGGGAAGCTGGTGCGAGCGAGCCCCGGACTCCGGAACAAAAGGCAAGGCGACACACGGCACAGACCAGGCCCCGGCTGGGGTCGACTCGACAGGGACAGGGTAGGCGTCATGCAGTGGTGGGGAAGACAGTATAGCCCGTCCCCGACTCCCTATTTTTGTCGGTCGGGAAGACCCCAAAAGTGCGTTGCAGAGGTTCACGGTTTCCCACCCAGCGTCCGCAAATTTGGACTCACGGGTATAAGATGAATATCTACGGGTAGATGAAGGTCGTGACTAGCACTTTGAAAGATAATATGTCCAAGTTTGTTCCTGATAACAAAGTTCTTGTGGACGAAAGTCCAGGTAGGTTGGGTACTCTAGGGCCTAAACCAAAATTCCAAAAAAATATTGAAACATATCGGTACACAGATCTGACTTTTCTGAACTCACATACCAAGTTTGGTATCGATATCTCGAACCGTTTGGCCGTGGCGACGAGTTGAAGTGGATGCGGCAACGGCGTTTTGCCGCTGCGGAGAGGCTCCAGACGGCTCTTTTTGAAAAGGTATCCCGCCCTCTTAAGGAGAGGTATCCCCTATCGAGGCCACTTCAGCTATGTTTAGTCATTTCCCGCGCGATATTCCCCGCGAAAAGGAGTTTGATTTGCTCATGTCGCCACACGCACTCTGACGGGACGGGGGTGGTGGAGGCGACGCGGCGCCCTGCCGCGGCCCGCGGGGGAGGGAGGTGTCGGCGGGGCGAGGCTAGGAGAGGGCGCAACAGGGCCAATCCAGAGCACACCAAGATGAATGTGCCGTTCCACGGCCCGGCCCCGTCCCGCCCCGCCGCCGCGTGCGGGCCGCATGCTTGCGCGTGCTTGCGCGTGTGCACAATCGTGGACAGGCGCGGCTTTATCGGAAGGGGGGAGGTGGGAGGGAGGGGACGAATTCCCCCCCCCCCCTCCCGGTCAGCTCAGGGACGTAGTGAGGTCTGCGACTGTTTGGGGGGGGGGGGGGCGCACTTCAGGTTGCCTATTACACTGTTGGAAAATACCACGGTAAATGCCTACGGTACGCACCGTAAATTTGTTACCTGGTCCCGGACCGTAATTTTTGACTACGGTCTGAATCTTACGGTACACACCGTAGCCTGCAAATATGTTGGGGAAGTTCAATGGAGCACATTCCATCCACAATGAAGTACAGTCCTTACCGTAAGGATACGTTACGGTCTGACCGTACACGAGAACTACGGTGCGGACCGTAGGCATACCGTAATTCCCTACGGTATTTTTAACAGTGTACAGGGGTATCGTCACCCAATTTTCCTACTTTCGAGGCGGCTATCAGGGGGGCGGGGGAGGCGCGATTGTCAATTTATCAAGAAAATCTTTAGTATTATTGGACTTTTCCCTAGTATTACGAAACGTTTTTCTTGTGTTTCGATGACGGTGAAATTAAATTGTACAAAAATGTTTCGTAATACCATTGAAATTGTCTTATTAATACTAAAGAGTTTCTTTATAAGTTACGACAGCACCAAACGCTAAGTAGCTATTGGGCAAATTTACGACTAAAAGCTAAAGCCAGTGCACTGTAGCGAAGAATCATTCTATCATTGAATTGTGAAGAATTAGGAGGAATGGGGGCGGGGTTGTGCGCGCTCACCCCGCCTCCTCGCAGCGAGGCGGGGTGTTGGTTGCGCGTGTGATGGCCGATGACGGCGGTGCTTGCGGAGCGACGATATATATAGGGAAACGTTTTATGGATCGTAACAAAGTTGTAATAAATGCACCCCCTGGTCCTTTGCTTTCGGCTGTATGGCTCTGCCCCGCTCTTATGCGGCCGCCGCCCGCCGCCACGCCCCGTTGAAATGGTATGGAGTAGCCCGCCCCGCCCCACCCCACCCCGCCACGCCACCTCGCCATATTCCAACCCCCGCGGCCTGGGCCCCTTCTGCTGAGCGCTTCTTGCCTCACCTAGAATAGGCCGGGGCGGGGCGGGGCGGGGCGAGGGGACAGTCTGCCCTCTACTGTTTGTCGGAGCTATTAGCATTTTGGAGGCGAGGCGGAGCGGAGCGGAGGCGGGGACGGACGGGACGGAGGCGACACCTATTCCTGGGACACGGACACCGAGGCGAGGGACGGGAGGCGGGGAGACCAGAACCAACCCCAACAAACCCTTTCTCTCTGCGCGACCCACATCACGTATGGGGCTTGGCGTTTTCGGGCGCCCTGCGCCTTCTGCCATGTATCTCATCCTTTTCCCCTCCCCTCCCCCTCCCCCCCCCCTCTCTCTCTTATTCTCTCTCTCTCTCTCTCTCTCTCTCTCTCTCTCTCTCTCTCTCTCTCTCTCCTTTTTTTTCCCTCCCTCTCTTCTCCCTTCTTCCCTCCCTCTCCTCTCCCTCTCTTCTCCCTCCTCCGAACTGGGGCGCGGTCAGGGTGGCACACTTGGCTGCCACCCTCGTGACCACCTGGGCGCGTCACGTTTTGGGAACACATTCCATGACCCTATCTCTCCACGTTTGTGTTTCGTCTTGTTGTCCTTTTCTTACTCCCTCCTCCCTCCGATCCTAGCTTAGACTCATGCTTAGGCTCTGGGCTGCCCCTGCAGGTCCGGGTCCGGGGCCGGGGTGCCCCTCTGAGCCCCAGTGGGGCTAAAGCTCCCAGCCCGCCCCCTCCCACCCCGCGCCTTTCCCCGGCCTCGTGAGACGCCCCATTAGCGCCGCCACCCCCCGCCCCGCCACCACCCCTGTGCGCCTTGTAAGTCAGCAGCCCTGCCCCTTCCCTTCTCCACCCATCTGCACCCATTTCTTGTGGCGATGAAAAATTCAGCGCGCCGCCGCCCGAGCGGGAAATGAAAAGCTCGTCCGCGGCCAGTGCGAGCCTTGGGTCCAGCGCCCCACAGGCTGCGCCCGGCGTACCCGTCACGCCCGCACGGTAAAAAGAAAGTCTTGGATTTCAATGTCCTTTCGTGAAATTCAAGGCGAAGAGGATAATTTCAAGTATTTCCCTTGATAGTAATGTGTTTTCAAGGGAACACCCTGGACATTTGGCCAGGCATCCAAGGGGATCTCTTGAAGTACTCCACGGAATTCCCTTGGATGTCATGCCAAATTCCCAAGGCTTTCCCTTATTGAAAACACATCACTATCAAGGGAAATGCTTGAAATTATCCTCTTAGCCTTGAATTTCACGAAAGGACATTGAAATCCAAGACTTTCCTTTTACCGTGTGGGCCCGCCCCGCCCGCCCCCGCCCTGCCCGGCCCAGCCCCGCCCCGCCTAGCCCCTCAGGACGGTGTGTCGGTACCACTACCTGCGTTTACTTGCTGGATGGTGTGCTGGTGGCCTGGTGTCGCAGCGAGAAAATTGAAATGAATTTCCGTAGATCACTGTGAAAAATATCCTCGTAAATTTGCGACTTTTTTTTTTTGTAATTTTGATTTACAAAATAAGTCGTAAGTTTACGACAGACCATTCTTGCTCGTCGGTCAATTCCAAGTCGATAGGGAGTGCTTGTAAATTTACAACTTCAAATTGTAATTTTACGACTTTTATCATGGAAAATTTTCCCGTAACCCTTACGAGTATTGAGGTACTCAGTATTTGTACGCCAAAGCGTCGTTCGGACACTGTTAACAACAGGCGCCTAGGTTTACGGGAAAATCTTCCACCATGTAGAGTTGAGGAATTACCATAACGAATCGTAAAATTAAGCACTTCCCATCGACTTGAAATTCAAATACGAGAAAGCATGTACGGTGCTGCGTGTGGTTTACGCGAGTTTACGACCAGAGTTTTAAAAGTTGGGGAGGGGGGAGTAGACATTGACATTAAAATTTGTTGGGAGACCCCTTTCAAAAATAAAACAAAAAATGGCATTTTTTTAAAATTAAAATGTTTGAATACATTTTTAGTTGCTTTTTATGTCCCATTTGAGCCCTTTCGGCTGCAATGGCCTATTGGCATACCTTATTAGGTATTAATGTGGGAGTGTTCAATAAATTAAAAATAATTTCAATTACAACCGCATGAATTACGTTTATGAGGGCCAGAATGCATTCCTCCATTTTTTTTTTCGATTAAAAAAACGTACTTTTCTATCCCAAAAATTATTTTTTCCGCTCTTCTAGAACTCCATATGTACGCCGTCCGCATTGGCATACAACTATTACTGAGCACCCCAAAGTTACAGTGTAGCCTGCCAAGGCGTGGCGTAGGGCCGGGCCGGGCCGGCAGCGGGCTGTGACCCCGCGCCCCGCCCCACCCCGCCCCGCCCCGCCCTCCCCTCCCCTCTCCTCCCCCACTCTGCTACCCCTATTGATCCAGCGGGCTGTGCCGGCCTGGACGCCTTGGCCATCCCCCCACCCCCGGGCCGGCTCCGTTACTACGCCCCGGCGCGACGCGCCCGTCTCGTGCCCGCCCCGCCCCGCCCCGCCCTACCCCGCCCCACCACGCCGCGCCCACCCCACCAGGGGCGCGGTCCACTACCATGCTCCGAGCGCTCGCAAGCGCCACTCTCGCTACGCGCTCCGAGAGGAAACAACTCTGAAATTTTTGTACACCTCAAAATCAAGAGAAATAAATTCAGAAGAATGCGGAACATTGTGATGCAAAAAAAAAAAAAAAAAAAAAAAAATGGAAAAAAAAATCAAAAACAGTTTGGCAAAATTCAAGCAAAAATTAAAAAAAAAAAAATCAATTCAAACTCGCAAAAATTCATGACGAAAATTCACGAAATTTCACAAAAATTTACAATATTGCACGCGAAAATTTAGAGCTGTTTCCCCCTCGACGCGCTCTCACAGCACAGCAGGCGGGCCGCTCGCTCTCTACCGGAATAACTCCTCGCAGGGCTTTATTTAAACGTTTTGGCTTCTGAACCTCGCGACTCGATTTGGCGCCTCACTCCACCTGAACCCTTGGAGGTCGTGGGGGTGGTTGGAGCGTGGCCGGAGCGGCTTTAGTGGATCGTGAGGGATCCGGAACGTGTCCCGTACAAACTTGAGCTCTAGAAAGAGCATTCGCGTACTCAAAATTCCTATGGATATTTTTATTTGTATCTTATGATTTATCTTTTTGTACACTCTCAGCTTATGCATGTTTTAATACGCAAATATGAATGAATCGTCCTTAATTATATGAAAAAATTGTTCAAAATTGCCTATTTTATGTTAAGATAAAATAATCATGAGCTGAGAGTGTGCCAAACAAGAATCAGAAGTTTCTAATGAAAATGTCCATCATAATTTAATAGTACGTCACGGAAGGATAAAAAAGATGACTTATTGTAGAAATATTGCTGTTTTCAGCCTTTCTAACATGTTTGAAAAATAACGATGCACCCCAGGACGTATCAAAAACTACGTAACATCCCGTCAATATATTTACTCAGTGGACCGTAGACGTTTACCGTGAGTTTTTCTAACAGTTTTCGCAGAAAAAGGCGTAATAGCTTTAATTTATAGCGGCGTGATGGGATGCTTTTAAATGAGGCGCGAACGACATCAACAACGTTTCATTCTCTTACCGAGACTCCGGAGATAGAGTGGTCACGGTAAAGTCGACTCTAGCAATTTTATGAAGACAGATTGGGCTCCTCTTGAGGAATGGGGAAACACTTTTCCATATGAAGTTCCTCTAAATGTGAGACATGTTTTGCTGTGTTTCGGGGGTCACGTTTCGGGCTGTCTTGATATTGGGTTTCGGGTGGTTCAGTGGTGATGGCGAAGTACCGTCGTCAGGTGCATTAGTCTTAGCCATTACGCGGATGCGAATACTCCCCGCGACACGCTGGCCCAGCCCCGCATAATGCAGGTGATGTAGGCGGGGAGCAGCGCCGCCGGGCCTGGCAGTGGCGTGGCGTGGCGTGGCCTGCGGACGGAATGGAATGCGATACTTCCCACGATAGGGACAGCAAAATATCGAGCCATTTCCTTCAAATGTACCCGGCGGGGCGGGGCCGGGCGGGGCCGCGGGCGGCCTGTCGTGGGGGGGGGGGGGGGGGGGTGCCGGGTGTCCGGGTGCCGCGTCGGCCTCAGGCTGGCCGCCACGGTATGGATAGCTCAAGTGCAACCGTGGCGGAGACGGTTTTGAATGGAAGTGTAAATGTCTTGAATTTTCAGAATTTTTTCCTTGTGGTTTTTGCACTTTTGCTGTAAATTATAAATGCCGAAATTCATTTTTCAGTTTTTCTCGTAACTTTCGAGTTTTTGTCCATATTTTTCTGAAACTTTCTGATTTTGTTTGAATTTGTCGCCCCGTGAAAAAAGTTCGTATGGGTGTTGTAAAAAATTTCCATGTCAAATTTGGTCATGTTGCGACTACAAGTTGTACAGTTACGAGTATTTTTTGACGTTATTGTGTCGACTTGGATTTATTAAACGAGCAGGAATTTGCTCTCGTTTAAATTTACGACTGAGGTCATAAATTTACGACTAGTCGTAATCGATGTTTTTGAAAAACGTCGTAAACTTACGAGTATTTTTTTCACAGTGCGTGTAATTTATTTGCTGAAACTATTTCCGATTTTTTTCTTCTGCTGAATTTTTAAAATATTGAGGTGCACGCACCGGAAATATTACAGTCACATTTCTCGCCCGTAATGAGCGAAGCATCTTTTCAGCGCTCAGTAAAAGTGGCGTTCGCTAAAAGTACTGAAATCAAGTCTTTTCGTGTTTTTTTTTGCAATCGCTCCAGTTGGATGACGTTTGCGATGACTCGACTTAAAAAGAGTCAACAAAATGACTCTAATAGAGCGATGTCTGAGCATGAAACTTTGGTACCGAAAATTCGCTCTCCCAAGAGCGCCCAAGAGCGACAACGTTGACTCCTCCATTTTCAGTGCGCCTACTATAATATGTTTGAGTTGCCGGCGTGGCACTCTCTCTCGGGACACGGCAGGCACCACCCTTGTGGTGGTCTGCAGAGTCACTCGGGGAGGGAGGTGGAGGAGTTGTGGACAGCGCGGACTCCTTCCTCAGCCGTGTCGCGACCTCACCGACCTGCTGGTCTTATCTGATGTCGGCGTGGCGTGGCGTGGCGGGGTGCCCCGGGCCGGGCCCGCGCCCCCGCCATGCTACCCCCGCTTCCCCCCAAATCCATTGAACCCTTTCATCGTCACTTGTGGAGCCGAGTGGTGGCGCTTCACCTCCTGGCCCGGCCCGGCCCGGCACGGCACGGCCTCCTCGACGCTGACCCTCCTTGCCGCCGAGACCGAGGGCCTCGTGGCGGTGGCCGTGGCCGGGCCCTGGTAAGGGAACTCCACTCCAGACGCTTCAAATAATTATAACAAAAAATCGCGCCCTTTTTAAAAAAAACAAAATTAAAGAATTTGAAACCTTGCCCGATTTGATCGTTAGCAGTGTTGCCAAGCCAGCGCGTGAAGTACAGCGGGCCGCATCTGCTACTGCCTGCGTACGAGGCAACACCTTATCGCAGAGATGTGTTCTGTTCGGTCACTTAATTAAGAACCGTTATAAATGTTTAATTGGTCAGGGCGGGCGCACTCTAAAATACTAGGGACAATTTTTGTTCCTAATTGAGCACGAATCCGTACATACGCAACATGTGAACGATTTCGTGCCTAATAATGGAGTAAGACTACGCAAAAGTCCACTTTTACTTCTTTATTTAGGAAAGAAATCGTACACATGTTGCGTATGCACGGATTCGTGCCCAATGAGGAACAAAATTGTCCCTAGTATTTTAGTGTGCAGGCCGGCCGTCTAACCCACACACCAAATTTTAGGACACGTTACATTTACCATTAAAATTTAACATTACATTTTCTTTGTTAAAGTCTAACAGTCGGATGACTTTTTTTTTTTTTGAAAAGGTATACACTCTAAATGCGAAAGAAAAATTTTGTTTCTAATGTAGAAACGTTTCTGTGCACATCCAGAAAGGATGCAAATTTGTTCCCAAACCAGACAAATCGTGTACAGCTTTGTACAATTATGTGCACCGACGAGACAAATTTGTTTCTTTTTTTATGGACAAAGCATTTGTCCACGCCTATGGACGTTGAAATACGTTGACAGTTCTACAACAAATTTGTTGCAAACATTGGGCACAATATTTTTGAGGGACATTTTGTTCCTTCTAATTACACAACTTGTGTATGAAAAGCCACATTTTTGTCCATGAAACCTGTTGTCTAGCGCTTTGGACAAACACATTGATGCTAGTTCAAGGGACAATAAAATGTCCTTTCGCATTTAGAGTGTACGATATAACTTTTGTATTTCCTGTTATGTTGTAATTTTTTTGATAAGTTCCGGGCCCCTGCACCTTGACCTATCCTATCCCGCGGAGGTGCGTAGCGGAGCGGAACAGGCCTAGGACGCGGGCGGCGCTCCCCGGCGGCTCGCAGCTCGCTTCCCACGGCGCCACTTGACTGCAGCTCGGCGGCAGTGCCTATCTGTTTCCGATCGGGTCGGAGAGAGCAGAGCTCAGCACACGTCCAACCCTACTCCTGCTCCTGCTCCTTCGTCTCCGAGGGGGGAACAACTCTGAAATTTTTGTTCACCTCGTAATTCAGAAAAAAATATATAAGGTGAAGTTAAGGAAAATTCAGAAAATTTAACGAAAATTGAGTAAAAATTTTAGCAAAAGTTCACTAAAATGTAGTAAAAGTTCACGAAAATTCACAAAATTTGGACACCAAAATTAAGAGGTTTTTTCCCCTCGGCTTCTTCTTCTCCTCCGCCCCCTCCTCCACCCCCTACTCCTCGAGGTGGGAATTCGGCATTCATAATCATAATATCTGTGACCCGACTATTACGCACATTACGCTACATTACGCTCCGAAATTGTACAGAATTTGGCCCAAAACACCCCAAACCGACACAAAAATAAGGAAAATATGGAGAAGTTTGGCTATACTCTCTTATTACGCTACACTGTTAAAAAAAAGCTTGTGAATTAACAGCGAATTCGTTGTTAATTTTTATAGCGACAAGTATTGTTTTACAACAACATAACTTGTAAGGCAACAACGATGTTGTTGAGCAACAACAAAAGTTGTCTTCCAACAACAAAAGTTGTCCGCTAACAACAAAAAGTGTCGAGTTATATATATTTTAAAAAGTTGTTCAGTTACGACCGAAGTTGTCCAGTTACAACAAAACTTGTCCAATTACAACAAAAGTTGTTCAGGAACAACAAAAATTATTCAGGAACAACAAAAGTTGTTCAGGAACAACAAAAGTTGTCCAGGAACAACAAAAGTTGTTCAGGAACAACAAAAGTTGTTCAGGAACAACACAAGTTGTTCAGGAACAACAAAAGTTGTTCAGGAGGATAACAACAAAATTGTTTAGGAACAATTTTTTTTTATTTTCAATGCACAACAAACATTGTTGTTTTGGTACAACTTGTGTTGTTCTCAAACAACATAGCTGTTCTCGAACGACATGCCTGTTGGCCAACAACACGGTCGTCAAAAAAAGAGCTGTTTCTCAACAACTATTTTTAACAGTGTACCATTACGAATACTATTACACTTTTATTACGAATAGTGACCCGACTATTACGCGAGTGCATACCTCTCGCCCTCGCTCCTCCTCTCCAGCTATTCCTCCTCCACCTCCCCTCCTCCACCTCCCCTCCTCCACCTCCCCTCTTCCTCTCCTTTCCCACCAAGGGGAAACGTGGAAAGCGCGGTTTTTTATGGCTTATTGATGTTTTTTACAGGGGTGCTGGCTTGTTTGTGATCTTGAGTGAGATGATGAGGCAAGGCGAGGCGCCTGCCTCACCCCCGTGGCTGCGGAGAGCCGTTGGGGAGGGTCGGGCTTGTCCGCGGGCGGGGCGTGGCGTGGCGGGGCGGGGTGGACTGTCGAAGTCGATTGGCGAGGGGATGGGCTCGGCTCGCTGTTGGGGTGGCGGGTTTGCTCACAGCCATGCGCTGCTCAAAGCCCCTGCCGGCCCGACTGCTCAACTCGCCTCTGCGCGACCCGGCTCTGCTGGAGCCTAACTCGGTCTGACTTAACTTCGCCTCTGGGAGCGCCAGGGGCCGCTGTGGGCCGACAACGAGCGGACGGGAAAGTTTTATCGAAGCGACGAGTATAGTGGCGACGACGGCGCGCGTCAGTGCTAAAAGCACGCGGAACACAAGTTTCGCGCCAGAATCTCGGGGGTGGTTGGGGTCCCGTCCCATCCTCCACTCGAGCGAGCTTCTGCCGAGGCTTTATGCGGCCATTCTGCATCTTACCGGCTTCATGCCAACAGGTGTATTACGTTATTTATTTTCCAGACAATTTTTCCAGCATTCAATCTATCCTATAATCAAGTCTTGGTCTATGACTCTGCGGGCAAATATGACGTCCGCCTCGGAGTAAATGAACTCGTTTCTGTCTTTTGAGAGTACGTTACAAGTAGAGTCGAGTAGGAATGCGCAGCATAGCTGTCTTTCTGTGTTTCGGCTTTTGCTTCGAATTGCCTCACAAAACGGCAATAAGGATTTCTCGTGGGGATGGCGGTGGTGAGCCGTGCCCTGCCGTGCTGTGCGCCCTTGCAGTCGGCGTGGCTTGGCGGGGCGTTGGGGCGCCGCCGCCCAGAATTTGCTTTCGCCTGGGCTGCGGGAACTAATTTCCGGTTTCTAGAGGGCGGGTCTTCCCCCCTGCCGGCGAGCGGCGGCGCGGTCCGCGGCGTGGCGTGGGGTCGGTTGGTGCCGGCCTGGCCAGGCGTATGACAGCCCGCCGCCGCGCCCTACCCCGCTCCAACCAACCCCGCCTCACCCTGCCCCACCCCACCCCACCCCACGCCTCGGTATGCGTTGGTACGCGACCACGTGGTCTTCACTCGGAGTGGGACACCTCCGTGCGCCGGGCCGGCGGAGTGGATGATGGGACCCCACCCTGCCCCACCCCCTCCTCCCACCCTCTCCTAATTTTACCCTCACTTCCCCCTCACGCCCCTTTTCACCCCTGCGCATCCCCCCTCTCTCCCCTTTCCCCCGGGACCCCGCGCGCGGCGGCATCCCGCGGGATTTGATAACCCTCTTATCGCCGGGTCGGGCTGCGGGCCTCCGGGCGGGGCTGCTGTAAGGTACAGGAAGGTGCGCCGGCCGCCGGCCCCGTTGGGGACGATGATGCTATAGGATGATTACGCCGCCGGCCGGCGGTTTCCTCCGCGCAATAACAGTGTATCCCCCCCCCCCCGCCTCCTGCACCTCACCTCTGCAATCAGGTGTCACCCCCCCCCTCCCCCCTCCTGGGGCCGCGGAGCTGGCGGCCTGGCTGTGTAGGGCTGGGCCATGAGGAGGGGGAGGAAGGGGCAAGTTTCGGACAAGTTTGCTGGCCAATGGCTTTTGGGGTGCCGTTGTACTTTGGCCTGCGGCGGGGAGGCTATCGGTCTCGGAGTGAGGGGAAGGAAAAGGGGGGCGGTGGGGGGACGATTTGCGTGTCGAATACAGGTCGGCGAGGGGCGGGGGAGAGGGGGGCGGGGCGGGCGGCGCGAAGCGATAGAGATAGCGGAGGTGAGTGTCCACTCTGGAAATCAGCGGGGCTTTTTGCCTAAAGCAGCTGCGCCAACTTTCGGTGCCCGGTACCCTGAAATCGACGTGAAATATAGGGGATGGAAATCTCTCAAAGTGGAAAGCCTTTACTTTCCCAGTGCTGCGGCTGTTGCAACTTGCCCGATGACCCTTAAGCTTTATTGCCCATGTAGTTGATCTTCCAACCCCTTGCTGCGGACTCTAAACCGTGCGGCTCAGCCCCTAGTCCGACCCGACCCCGACGCATAGTGATCCTACCCTTAATAGTAGGAAGTCCCCCACCCCCCACAGAACCCCTCTTTCACCTCTGCGGCCCCCAGCCCCCCAGCGCTGACAGTTTTTCTCTGCACGCGCCGTTTTTCGGAATCTCGTGAGCTCCTCTCCCTTCATTGCCGAGTCGATGGCTCTCTAGAGGAGAGGGAGTGGGGGGGGGGGGATCTTTCATAAACCTCACGCCCGACCCTTTAACCCCCTCTCTCTCGCGCCCTCCGCCCCCCTTCTTCCCCCACACCAACATCATCCCCTTCGTTCTGCCGCTCGAATGATATAGTGGTGGTTTCCCTTTTGAATAACTCGTGCCAGAGAGTCAGCCTCTCTCTTTCTCTCTCCCTTCCTCCCCTGGCTCCGCGGGGCACGCGCGGACGCGCAGAGCGATGTGTCAAGCTTACCACTGCCTCTGCTTGATTTGTTAATAATACAAAGAGGGAAAAAAGGCAGATTTACGTGTTGTACTGGTTTTAGAGCCAAATAGATGGCATGTTTTTTTTTTTTCCAGGAGTTTATCTCATTATAAATCCCCAAAAGTTTGTTTGCTTTTTAAAATTATTATTATTTATTTATTTATTTATTTATTTATTTATTTATTTATTTATTTATTTATTTATTTATTTTTAATTTCGTACGTTCGTCTCGTTTTCTTTTACGTGAGTTTGCTGAGACTTCCGAATTCTATAGAATTCGGGCGAACGGTTATAACCGTTTAACGTTACTGGTGCCAACCGCGTGCAGTGCGCCTCGCTCCGCCACAGCCCTCCACACCCCGCCACACCCCGCCACGCCCCTCCACACCCCCGCCCCGCCCTGCCACGCCCAATCCACGCCCCGCCCCGCCCCCGCCCCCGCCACGCCCCGCCCCGCCCCGCCCCGCCCCGCCCCGCCCCGACCGCACCTCGCATACGCTAATCTCCGTGCTGCCGCTTGTCTTGAGATAGTCTTCCCCCGCACCGCGCTCCGCTTCCACTCAATGCATCGTTTCAGCGTGCAGAGCGGAGCTCTCCGCGGGGCTTTGTATGTGTTGGGAGGGAGGGTAAGAGAGAGAGAGAGAGAGAGAGAGAGAGGCAGAGGGAGGGAGACAGAAAAGGAGTGAGAGAGAGAGCGCGAGACACTACACTTCGGTGGAGGTGCGGCGTGTTGGGCCGGGCTGCCTCACTGCTGGATGGATGCCGTGAATATTGCAAGACACCTGCCTCTCCTTGCGCGGGGGTGGGGCGGGTCGCCCCCCCCCCCCCCCCTACCTCTGCTTACATTTCCTGTATCTCGCTCCACATCTCGCGTACGCTCCGGTCCCTCTGTCATCACCCCCGCTACTCTGTACCCCTCGATCCGTGTGCCTCCTTGTCTTATTTTTGCTTCTGTTTCCTCCTACCTCCTACCCCCTCCCCATCCCTCCCATATGGGTATATATACCCCTTCCTACCGTAACTAGAGGTTATGATTTGGAGGAAAATGTAAGAATATTTTCCGGCCTGGCGTCCAAAAGTGAGGCCTGGTTGCTGAGGGTGGAGGAGAGTTTGTGGGTTTGCGGATTGCCTATTCCTTCATGACGAACTCTTTCCCCGGGACGGCCTCCTCGCCTCCTCCCACGTTGCAGAGGGGTTGCTCTCTGTCGCACAGCATCTCTCTCTCTCTCTCTCTCTCTCTCTCTCTCTCTCTCTCTCTCTCTCTCTCTCTCTCTCTCTCTCTCTCTCTCTCTCTCTCTGCCTCAAGTACCCTCCCTTCCTCTTCCTTCCCCTCCCACTGCTCCGTGACGGGCGCTGCTTCAAAACAGGATGTGTATGGGAAATTTAGTTCCCTGGTGGGCGGGCCGGGCCGGGCCGGGCCCATCTCCCGCCCAGGCGCGCTCTGTGATAGGAACCGTAAGTGGATTATGTGACTCAACGAACTTCTTTACTTATTTCCGATTCTTTTCTTTCCGTTTTCTTCTCCTGGCCGTTCGTCCCCCTTTCTCTGTCTCTACCCCCCCCCCCCCCCCCCCCCCCCCGTCTCTTTTACTTCCCCTGGTAAGCCTCTTCTCTGGAGGAGAGTGTGGTTGGTGTGGGGTGGGGGGAGGATCAATTCATTACACGCTACTAGTGGCGATTCGCAAAAGGATGGTTTCTCAATCACCGGCCAACGCTCGGTGCTTGGCTGCGGTGTCTCTTTCCCCCACCTTTAATTTTTTACTCGTTCTTTACACACACAGTAACTCTTTTCAGATACTGTGTTCAGAACGAGTGTTGTGCTCACCGCTGTAACGGCGTGACCGGGTTCATCTCCGAATATACAATACACACAAAAAAACCAAAGTTATATTTCGAAAGATCATAAATTTCTTAGTTGAATTACTATGAGGTTTTTTTTTAAAAAACTTTATGTTTAAAATCTTGAGAAAATAGTACTTTTAGGTTATGGGTTATAGGTTAGAAAATTTGTACTGTAAAGCTTAAAACTTCTTATATCCGTTTAAATATTTATTATTTGAACAATTATAAACAATTTTATCAATAGAACTGAATCTCTTTATGATGAAAGTTGTTAGAAAATCAAAATTGAAAATGGCAGAGCACAAACTCACTGCCGATCTCAACTGTAATCTGAACTCATTTATTTTGATTGTAAAACCATGACTGCGTCTTAAAACTTATTCATGAAAAGGAATAATAATATTTTTCACCAAATCAGTGGATTAATCGTTTCCTGTACTCTTTCTTAACGAACTCATAACTGGGTAACATTGTATAGGTTAGAATACTCAAATAGTGTCTCCCAAGTAAATTATTGCCAATATAAATGTCTGACATATTTGGCGATGAACTTTTATGGTGTATTGCATGTTTGGTGATAAACTTAAGTGTAAAGAACGAGTTTTAGTCTTAGTATCAAACAAGTTTGATATTAGATATTATATGCCTTTTCCTCACACCTTTGCTTCTTGTTTTTTTTAAAATCTAAGTTTCGTTTGAGACGGACGGGGTAAAACAAGGTGGAAACAGCTCTGAATTTTGGTGTCCATATTTTGTAAATTTTTGTGAAGTTCCGTGAATTTTCTTTATTTTTTGTGAATTTTCATTTCAATTCTACATAACTTTTCCTTATTTTCCCCCCCAGAATTTCTCAAGAATAATACTTGAATTTTTCTGAACTATCCAGAATGACGGGGCGTACAAAAATTTTCAGAGTTGTTTTCCCCCTTCGGTGCAAAGCTAATGGCACGTGTGCGTAGACTTGACTTTGTCCTGTTCGCCTGGTACATGTCTGCTTTGTGTTTCTGTTGCGCAGGTCTGTCCTGCAGGCGGCGCCGAGCAGCCGCTGGGCAGCAGGGGTCGGCAGCCCCGCGCGGTGCACCGGCCCCCGCCCCCGCCCCCGCCCCGGCCCCTGCAGCTGAGCGCTGAACAGCAGCCCCTCTCCGCCTGACCCGCACAGCACCGCTCAGGTATTTCATACTTCCATTCGCTCCTCTACTGTCATCTTTTTTTAAAATATGCCACGTAAGTTCCTTGAGAACAATTTTGTTTAATTTTTTTTTCTCAAATGTTCCTCACGCGCACCAATTTTTTTTTCTTTTTCCCGCGCAAAATCATATTCCTTCTTTTCAATTACGGAAAATGTTGCTTTGTCAGATTTTGGAAACAGTTTTTGTCATTTTGTTTTTTTCGTAACTTCAGATTTTTTAATTAGGGATATATGTCGCGAGAAAGAAGGGCTATTTTAGCCGCTTCTTTGCTGTAGTGTAGCTTTTGGCTCGGTTTCTGAACTTTTTTTATTTATTTATTTATTTTTAAATACACATTATTCGGCCTTCGATGTTTTAGCGCGTTGCCTTTATTTTTTTATAATGGCTTTAAACCCCCGCTAAATTTTTATACCAACACAAAAGTCGTCGACATGTCTCGCCAGTTAAAACTACGCGAGTTATTTGTGGGATACCCCTATCAATAACGTGGAAGTCTCATTAGGGATGTAAACTATGTTGGAGCGTAATGCAAGTAGTTGAGTTGTACCACTCGGCCAACCACAGGTGCTGTCGGCGGTGCACTCAGTGCTTGAGGCGACGTGGAGAGCCATGCAGCTAGCTGCAAACCCCCAGCTGATGGAACAGTGCTTGTGAGTCCCTTGTTCAACCCCCCAAAATAAGCTCTAGATCTAGTGTTTGATGATTTATCGCTAAAATTGTGCTCTTCCAATAACACCCTTGCTATATACCCCTTCAGCAATAAATGAAATAGTTGTTTTTTCCTCTAAAATGTATTTATTGTGCTCCTACGCATATATTATAACTGACGCAGTGACTCGAAGGGGTTCTTTGTAGAGGTTGATCGTAGAAGGGCTTTAATAAATCTATCGAGTACGTGCTCTTTAAACAATTAAATATAATAACTATGTTAACAATAATAACTAAAAGGTGAATTAAAAGACATAAATTTCGGTGTAAATGTGCATCTTACAATTTTACTGTATATCATGCACGTCGAACCCGCGAGTGAGGACTCTCACCCCTCCAAATCGAGAGACGTATTTTGCACTAAATGAAAGCGAGAACCTTCATGGTCACCGCATAAAATTTATATTCTTTGTCTCCTGAATGTTTTTGTTCTACTGTTGTAACGCTTTTACGATTGTGACCTGAATGTTCCTAGCATGACAATTTTATTCACATTTTTGCTCTTCTTGATACAAGAACAGTGTTTCACTGTTGCCATGTAAATGCTGTAATAGTTTGTCTAGCTGGTTTTTGCTTCGCATGTCTTCTGTAAGTCAATGAGATTAGTGAAGTGCATGGCGGACAGCTGTTTTACTGGCCGCAACCACATAGTTTTGTTCTTTTTTTAAATCCTCTTTACAGGTGTAATTGATTTTCGGAATAGGGTCATGAATTCGGCCCGTGTTTTTGTTGAAGCCTGAGCTTGGTCAAATGCAGCCATGTGCTGCAAAACTATTCTTCTTTCTAACACTTCTCGTATGCCTGAGTCCCAGCTGAACGCCTGTTGGCAGGCTGGTGAACCGGCGAGTGGAGCAGAGGCAGGAGCGCAGGGTCACACGCACCGAGATCACTCAGCAGAGGTACACTGTGACAGATTGTTTTTTTGCAGTTTTTTTTTTTTTTTTTTTTTTTTTTTTTTTGCAGATGCATGTTCTATGTCTTAAAAAATTGTTTTAAAATAAAAATTTCACGCAGCGTAACGTCTGGAATTGTATCATTGTGTTTTGCCTTTGGTTTTTGTTTGTTGGCTTTTTATCGGTTTTAAAATTTTATTTGATTTATTGTTGTCTTTTTCTGTTTGAATTTTGCATGTAGGAGCCTTGCTGTCTCATATTTCATCCACATATCCTCCGTCCTCTTTTTCTATATTTCTTTCTATTTCTTTTCTGCTCGTTAACCGTTGTCGCTCGTTTCTCCCTATTTGCCCGAGTCTTGTGTTAGTGTGACTGAGTGTGCGCAGCGCAAATGTGTTGTAGAGAAATTGTGTATGGTTTTGTTTTTCGCTTTCGTCTATAAGCTGTCCTAATTGCCGTACTTCTATTCGTGTTTTGTTTGTAACGTTTTGTTTTTGTTTTGTTTGTGTTCGGTGCGTAGTGTCTGCGTTATGACGGCGCGTGTACAGTACACGGATGTTTTGATTTAGCTGCACGTTTCCATTTCCTCCATTTTTTTCTTTTTTTGTTTTTTGTTAATATGTATTTATTTTTTCTCTTGTTGCGCCTGTCTGTCTGCGCCACGCCACGCCCGCGGCCAACCACCCCATGGTGGGGTAGGGCTTCGCAATCTACTCCCCTCAGCTCATTTCCTCATCCACAGTAGGCGCCCCGTCGCGCCTTCACTCCCCCTCCCTCCCCTTTCTCCCCCACCGCATACCCCACCCAGTCCCGCCCCACCCAGTCCCACCCCACCCAGTCCCACCCCACCCACTCCCACCCCACCCACTCCCACCCCACTCTCGCCCTCAACGTTCCCCTAATTGTTGGTAAGCTGATGACCACTCCTCCATTCTCTGGCCCGGGCCTCGAGCTAGGGTGGGTGTCCACTGCCCACTAGCTGATCACTCGCAAATTTCCTCGCAAAATTCAGTAGATTATGCAATGCACCATTTAAAAAAAAATGCTTCTTTCGTAAGGTATTGTGAGTTTACGACAGTCCGCGCATTCTTGCTCGTCAATGACGAGTCGTGGAGTAGAGCTCGTTCTTTAACAATTTTTGAATCGTAATTTTGCGAAACGCTTCTCATACGGTAAATTTTCCCTAGTAACCTAGCCTGCTTTAAGTTTGTATAGATTTTTCTTGTGGAAAACGTATATGTGGATTTCGCTTAATGTCCATTATGGTTTCGAACCAGGTGGTGTGTGTGGTTTGGGATGATTTCCCGGCAGACTGGAAACAGTTGCGTCGTTCCCGCAGTAGAATTTTTTTTTGCAGATTCTCTTGGATTCGTGCAAAATTTTCCTGCCAATGAAAGTCGCAAGGGACTCGTCACGTGAGCTGTAGCCGGACGCGCCGCGCAGGGCCCCTCCCCCTGTTTCCTAGCGCCCCGCCCCGCCCCGCCCCGCGGGGTGTTCTGCCATCGATTGGTCTGTCACACGCAGGACACGCACGCTGCAGCGCGTATACACAAAAGTCAGGAATGCTGCTGATGACGTCCTGACAATGTCGGCGTTTGAAGTACACAGGAGGAAAGGGTCATATGTCGAGATGTTGTGATGTGCGGTGTATGATTGCGGGTTTGTTGATGTTGGATCGGATTCAACAATATTTATCTCGCTCACTTTAAATAAAAATAGATATAGTTTTCCAGTTTTGCGCTGCAGCTGGAGTCGTATTTTCACCACAAAGTTGTATGGGAAACAGTCCCTCACACCGTAAATGTTAAAAAAATTAATACTGCAGATACATGTGTGGGATTTTTACCGCAAACAATTTTTACAATACGGGAAAGACGGTAGTTGCCGTGGAAAATGTCTGAGAGCACTGGTAGAACTAAGGCGTAACCTTACGCCCTTTTTCAAAAGTTTTTGAGAATACGCTTGAAATAAAGCGTAATAGGTCTGTCTATCCGCTCCAATTTGCCCCATCTAAATGTAAGAGAATTTCTGTCACACACCTTATTTCAAGCGTAACTCCTTCACGCGTACATTTACGCCTTAATCTGTGACTTGTGAGAGCAGCAGGAGTTGTTTGGTCGTGGATTCTGTGTGTGGCCTACCAATACATGTACGTTTGTCGAATCGGCTCACCCACTCTGCTTGCGGCCGCCGCCCGCCGGACACGCTTTGTCTGTGACCCGACAGCGCAGCACCCCGCCCCACCCCGCCCCGCCCCGCCCCGCCCCGCCCCGCCCCGCCCCAACACGCCCCACCACGCCCCACCACGCCCCGGAAGCCGTACGGGCAGATGTTGCACGGTGTGGTGGGTATGCGTTCCGGTGCGTTCCGTTGGATAGCTTCGAACTGTGCCCGCGATAGCTCTTCCTCATACCTTTTTATTCGGGCGGAAAAAGGGCGCTTTGGAAATGACACCGCGCAGTGTCTTTCAAGCAGGCGGAGGGAAATGATGCGCAACATTTTGTATGCCACATTTTATTTTGGCATTCTCCTAAAATGTCGCCATTTCCTAAGGGGGAGTATATCAACTGTTGTCATCTTAGAGTGCTGAAATTTGGCGCATTCTTCCGGGGGAAAGCCAAAATTTGGCGTGCAAAGCAAAGATGCTTTAACTCTGGCATCCGGGAAGATTGACGAAATTTTGGCATATACCAAGTAGCCATAGCATTTGGCTGTGAATAAGGTTTTTTTTTTTTTTTTTTTTTTTTTGTCGGAACAGCAGAAACTCAAAGTCTCGGAAACTAAGGCCGCGCGCGCTGGAAAATCTGTTGTCGTTTGTGACCTGATTCTCTCTCGCGTTACGTGGTAGGGCGGGGCGGGGCGGGGCGGGGTGAGGCGGGGCGGCCGGGCGCGGTGCGCGAGCCCACTGCAGGGCGTGGTCACTGCAGCCGAGGAATAACATTAGGCCCTGAAGTGGAAGGGAAAAAAAAACTACGAGGTTCGGCAGGGCGCAATCACTCGCGGGGCGCGCACGCAAACAAAAAAGTTTATCGGTCACCACCGCGGGGGGCGGAAAACAAACACGACGACGCGCCGTCGGTTTGTGGCCACGGTGTGGCCACGCGGCCTCGCTACCCCTCTCATGCGAGGCCGGCGGGCGCCCCCGTCCCGTTTATGCCCGTTTTCCGGATCGTAAAGTCGTGCTGGTGGCATCCAGGAGGGCGGGGAGAAGCGCCAAGTCCTTTCATGTTCGAATGGTTTCATTGATTCCCTGCACTGGAAGACAAGAACGTACAAGAACGTACAAAAATGCTCTGGGGAATTTAGTGGAGGGGGAAATCACTCGGAATTTTGGTGTACAAATTCTGTGAATTTGGGGAAATTTTAGTGAATTTTTATGAGCTTACATTAAATATTGAGTGATTTTTTTGCGTGAATTTTACCTAAATTACTGTGATTTTTCCTGAATTTATCTGAATTTTCCTGAATTACGAGGTGTACAAAAATTTCAGAGTTGTTTCCCCCTCGGATTTAGTTCTCTTAAAACGTGTTCCCATTTTCAGATGCGGCTAGATTCTTCGTGTCACGTAGAACCTTGCTGTTCAATCTAAAATAAAAAAGAAATAGATGCTTTACCAAAAAGCCTGTTTACAATAATCATGAAAAGAAAAATTTCCTGCTGTTCGCGCGGTCTACGGCGGGGCGTTACCGGGTGTGTGTGTGTGTGTGGGGGGTCACGGTATCTCGGGAGTAACCCGCGAGTCCGCCGGGAAAGCTCGCGGTCTGCGAGTCGCTCCGTGGGGGTATCTCGCGAACCGCGGATCCTCCGCGGGGTAAGGTCGGGGGTCGAGGTCCGCGGCTCCTTCTCGTGGGTTGCTCGCAGTCCGCGAAGGACCCACAGAGGATCCGCGGTACGCGAGATTCCTGCGTGGCAGGAAGCGCGGACCGCGAATTTTCCCGGCGGACTCGCGGGTTTCGCCCGCGAAACCGCGAACCTCCCCCCTGTAACGCCCTACCGTAGACCGCGTAAACCGTGAGAGGGCCCTTTCGGGGTAACAACAGTGGCGGAGCGGAGAGCGGAGCGTCCGCGCTTGAAGCCGGTCCCCAGCGCCTGATGGGTATGCAGTCCCGGATGGAGCGGTGCGGGCGGGTTGCATAGTACAAAAAGTGCTCGGCGTCCGTCAGCCACCTGGTATGTGCACAAGCTGCTGGCAAAGATTTTTTTCTTTTTTTTTTAAATGAAAATGGCCCACTAAGCCTTTTATCTCAGGAGGAAAAGAAATATCCTGCCACACTCGCTCTCGCTGCTCACTGTGTCAGAGAGGCCTGCTGATGTACACTCGGAAAAGTAACGTTAATGTAATATTTCTTTCCAAATGCATTAAATGCGCTTAAGCGGTTCACGTGCGAGCTGCTTACTCTGTCAAAAATTACAACGGGAATTTTGACGGGATGGCTCGAAAATTTGTCAGCCGGTTTTTAACCTTTTTTTTTTTAAATTTTACGGGACGACCGTAGCAGAAAAATACGGACCTTCCCGTACTTTGAAATTACGGACCGTCACCGTCCTGTACACCTAAATCCCTTATTTTGTGTTTAAGGTCCCACGGAGGCCTTTGACCCTTTGTATTTAAGTAAAGGGATACGGAAATGCAAGTAACTTTCCACTACGGATTTCTCTCGTATTCTAGAAATACAGGCGCCCGTAAAAAAAAAATCACGGTGCGTCCCGTAGCACTTCCGTAGTATGTTACGGGATTTCGAACAGTGTACTTGCAGTACCATGTAGGCGCGCGCACACACATGTCGGCACTGCAGACGCAGCACCCCTAAATGATTTTGACACGACCCGTCCCCCTCTTTCCCTTCCCCATTTGAGTTCCGTGCGGCGCGCAGCGTTGCGTGCGGGCTCGCATTTCGGCGAGTGGGCTATACCGAGAGGCTTACACAGTGTGGCGTGGCGCGGCGTGGCACGGCGTTCGAAGCCCAGCCCACCCCCTCACCCCTCCACTTTTTTTTTCTTTTTTTTTCCCCCTTCTGGGACCCAAGTGACCGCGGGCCTGGTGTGGTGTGTTCCAGGAGAGTGGTCGCAGAGGCGGCGCCTGATATGCCGCAGTACACCACGTGAGTATAGGGAAGTGTTCACTCGGCCTTCATTCTACCGGAATGATGTCACGTGTCAGGGAAATCAGGAAAATGTCGGCATTTTTAAATCCTGTCAGGAAAATCAGAAAAATGTCAGGATTTTAAAATTCTGTCAGGAAAATGAGAAAAGTTTCAGGATTTTTCAATTCTGTCAGGAACATGTCAGGACTGTTTAATTCTGTCAGGAAAAACAGTGAAATTTCAGGATATTGAATGAAAAGTGTCAGGAAACCTAGCCTCATGAGCAATATTGGTGCCCAGCAGGCCGTGAGGGGGTCGCGGTCCGACTTAAAGCGTCTCTACAGTTTACCATGAAAACAATCAGTTTTGTCAGGATATTGTCATGAAAATTTCTGAAAGATCCTAAACGGGAAGTTCGTTCCAACCCTGATTGTGACCGGTAGGCACAGGGCCTAGCAAGTGCCAAGCTCCGCTTTCCCGTCTCTCAGACCCTAATCCCGTCAACAGAATTTTGTCATATTGACACATAATTTGATGTCATTGTCAAAATTTAGTCATTTTGGTGGCCGTTGACGCCATTTTGATGTCTAATGATGTCATTCGATGTCGAAATGACATCAAAAGGTGGTCACCAAAATGACTCAACTTTGACAATGACATCAAATGACGCCAATTTAACAAAATTCTGTCGACTGGGGTAAACCGTCGAGGAGTTCACGTTGCCCTCTCCTCGATACAAATCGTGCATTCTGCTTGCCACTTTCGTTCTATCCTGCTTCTATCTCGGGCGCGCGCGCAGCCTTCCCGATTCCCCTCCAAGCTTTGCCATTTTATTGCCAGCCAAAGTAATTCCCACATCCGAGTCGAAGCAGATCCCAAGTAATTCCCAACTTCTCACTCGCTAGTCTCGGCTCACTCACCCCCTCTTCTGGCGTCCTCCTCGCCCTCCTCCACCTTCTCGCCGGAGCAGAGTACCACGCGGTCCGCCCACGCAGCCAGGCGTTCACATTGCAATCTGCACAGTTGTCGCACGGAAAAAAACGTATTAGCTGGATAGGCACTAGGTGAAATATTAGCTGCCTCAGCTGATGTTTCTGTTGTACTGGAAAACGCCTGAACTCGTATAGCAAACGCTAGTAGCTTTTTCAGGCAAAAATTGGCTGAGAGAGGGAATATTTTCAGCTGGTGCCATATTACGTAGCTGATATATTAACTCTGATGGCGAATCTTTTTATTTTCGTGCGAAGCAATTGCATGTTTTTGCACTGTTCCTTATCTACCCGCAGGTGTCTGCAAATCCCCCTTGCCGGTATGGTTTCATACTTTCAAACGCGACCGGGTGTTTGTACTGACACCTGCTATTTCACTGACTCCCGCGTAACTTTACTTTGCAGGACCATGCTGCTGTCTTCACTTTAAGAAAAAAAAATTCCCGCCCGTGAACGAGGAGTGAGGAGGTCATCTTATTGACAATTGTGAAATTTCCGTGCAGCCATCACTCATAATTCATAATATAATCATCCATCCTAGAACAAAAATGAAATGTGTTGTCTGGTGGGAGACGGTTTAGGAAGGGTAGATGCTGGGGGTGGGCCCGGCCTGGCGGCCCTGGCGGCGGCAGCCGCAACTCTTCGCCAAAGTTTTTGAGCAGAAGTTGCCGCGGCGGGGCAGGGTGGGGGGGTTGAGCGCTGGGGGCGAGCGGTGGAGGGGGAGAGGTTGGAGGGAGAAAGGGGGGAGGGGAGCTCCATAGGGTACGTGACCGAAGCCTCCTCCTCTACCGTGCTCCGAATTTGACTTGGTGGCAAGTTGTATTGCGTGTGGTCTGCTTGGGGTCGCGTTGGGCTGCTGCTCATGTCTTGTTCTCTCTCTCTCTCTCTCTCTCTCTCTCTCTCTCTCTCTCTCTCTCTCTCTCTCTCTCTCTCTCTCTCTCTCTCTCTCTCTCTCTCTCTTTCTCTTTCTCTCCCCCCCCCCCCATTTCCCTCTCTCTCTCCCGGCGTCCCGCCTGGAGGGCTAGTTGGTGTTTTCTGCGAGGGGGCCTCAACTCCTGAAATCATGTGTACACAATCGCTGATATCTTCGAAATCATTGTCAAAAAATGTGGATCTATTGCCGAAAAAAATTGATTTGAGTGCGTATTTTGGGCTCATTAAGCTCAAAATACGCTTTGCGAATTTTTTCATTCAATTATAAGAGCAGGTGTAATCATATGAAATCATGTGGAATCTTGAAATCATGTGTACAAATTTTGGGTGAGTTGAGGCCCCTTGGTTTTCTGCCCTCCTATTGTGGCGTGCAGACTCGCTGGGATGGAACACATCGCACTTCGAGAACCAAAGTTCCCTGTTTAATCTTCTCGACTATTTGATGTGTTTATATTTCTCATTCACAGCTTTCAGTTTACCACTTCAACCGTATGGACTGTTGCGCTCTGCGCCCTGTGGTACGCTTCTCGAGTGTAACGCGTTTGCTCGTGTGTTGCAGTGGCCAGGTGGTTCCGCCTACCAACGGGCATGTGACTGGCCCTGACCTCCCAATGTCCGTGCCCGCGCTGCCCGGGGACGCCACGCTCGTGTCGCGCACGCAGAAGCAGCAGACTACGCAGCAAGTGAGTAACCAAGTGTAACGCATCTGGCCGGGTCAGTCAAACACGCGGAAGTGCACATTTGCGTCGAGTTAAACGTGCAGCGTGCAGAGAAATTAAAGAAAAACAATCCCAAATATTCTTGATAATTCTCAAAAATTTAGGGCTAATCCAATCAAAATTTGAAAAATATAATTAAAAATGGCATATTAATTTTCAGAAAATCTGTATACCAAAATTCAGAGTTGTTTTCCCTTCGCGTTCAACTGGGACCTGCTCACGTTATCAGTGTGTTTAGAGTGCGGAGTCGCCCAACTGCGCACCTCATGGGTACTGTGGATAGACTGCGCCGCTAAATACATATACCAGGTGGCTGATTAACCCCTGGCACTTTTTGTACTATGCAACCCGCCCGCACCGCTCCATCCGGGACTGCGTACCCATCAGGCGCCGCACTGTTAAAACCTTGCGAAGAAAAAGTTCGTATTACAAACAAAATAGTTTGTAAGCTGCGAAGTATTTGGCTGCTTCGCAATTGCGAAGAATTTCTTCGCAACTTACAAACAATTTAGTTTGTAAGGCGTAAAAAGTTTGTAAGCTTGCGAAGCGTTGCGAACTATTTTGTTTGTAATACGAACTTTTTCTTCGCAATGCGAAGCATCCAATTTCTTTGCAACGATTGTTCGCAAGGTTTAAACAGTGCGGGGATCGGCTTCAAGCGCGGACGCCTTGCTCCGCCACTACTGTTGTTGCAGCCAACGCCCCGAAAGGGCCATCTCGCGGTTCGCGCGGTCTACGGCGGGACGTTACAGGAGGGAGGTTCGAGGGAGTAAGCCTCGAGTCCGCGGGGAAAGCTCGCGGTCCTGGGGTCCTGCCGCGAGGGCGGGGATATCTCGCGAACTGCGGATCCTTCTCGCGGGTACCACCTCGCACTCGCAACTCGCAGTCCGCGATGGACCCGCCGAGGATCCCCGGTACGCGAGATACCCCCATGGCAGGACCCGTGGACCGCCGTGGACCGCGAGCTTTCCCCGCGGACTCGCGGTTTATCCCCGGCTAAACTGCGAACCTCCCCCCGGTAACGCCTCACCGTAGAGCGCGCGAACCGCGAGGGGGCCATTTCGGGGTGTTGGCTGCAATAACAGTGGCGGAGCAAGGCGTCCGCGCTCGGAGCCGGTCCCCGGCGCCTGATGGGTATGCAGTCGCGGATGGAACGGTGCGGGCGGGTTGCATAGTACTAAAAGTGTCCGGGGTTAATCAGCCACCTGGTATATGCGTGCTGCACCCACCACGGTCGACTGTCACTCACGCATTTGCAGTGCATCGTTGATGTCAGTTCGGCCTGAGGCTCGCCTCGCCGCAGTGTGGTCGCGGCCCCGAGCCCCGCGGGCCTCGCTCATGGCTTATGGCATGTTGCGCGTGACTCCGGACGCGACTGCTTTTGGCATCTGCTTAGTCGGCAGACTGCAGAGCTAGGGGCACGGGCCTATACCGGCCAGTGCCGGACGCGCCCCGCCCCGCCCCGCCCCGCCCCGCCCCGCCCCGCCCCGCCCCGGGTAAAATGCTGGTTGGCAAAAATGGAACTGCTACTGGTGCTTGTTGGTGGCCTGGCCCGCACTGGTAAAACAAATGTTTAGTTTCTAAACATCATGGTGTATAGTTGGCAATTCTATACATGACATGATGTATAGCAGGAACTAAACATGACAAGATGTTTAACAACTAAACACTTTGTAAATGTTTACAGGTTAAACATTTTGTGATGCATAGAAATAAACATTTGGGCGAGGCTTCACAGGGAGAAGCATAGGGATACTACGCTGCGCCAAGTGTTTAGCCAACTGCACACTTGCAAAGTGTTTAAGAATTAAACATCTTCTGGTGTATAGTTTGAACTAAACATGATGTAGTGTGTAAATATTAAACATTAGCAGTTAAACATCATTTGATGTTTAGAACTAAACATTTGTTTTACCAGTGCGGCCTGGCCTCCCCTCCCCTCCCCTCCCCTCCCCTCCCCTCCCCTCCCCTCCCTGCTCGCCTCACCCGTCCCGTCCCTCTTGCCTTCTCGAAGGGCACGCTCTCGCTCACGCTCCTCTCCAAGTTGCTGCCGCCTGCGACGAGTTTATAGCGTCATGCCGAATAACGTTGCGGCGCTTTTGTAAATTTCCTAAAGCGCTCGCAAACTTGGATAAAAACGCGCAGACGCACTTTGATATACAAGTCGATCGTCAATGGACGCAAGGTCTATCCTGTTTGAAGTTCATGTAATGTTACAACGTGATATCATAACTTTGCGGTCGTGGTGGGCCTGCCGGGCGGGGCGCGGGGCGGGGCCGGGCCTCCAGCCAGCACGCACTGCGTGGGAATGCGGCCCAGTGGCGCCAAAGATTTCTTTTTCGTCTCGCTCCTTTTATACGTCTATATTTATTCTCGTTTTCTGTTGCCATTTTTTTTTTTTTCATTCGTTTCCTCAACTTGTTCTTGTTCGTGTGTAATGGGGCCCCTCTCTCCTCTGCCCTCGCGTTCGCCTGAGGGACGCTGCCGCCTGGGGACGGCGGGGGCGCCGCTGCCGGCGGAAACACTTTTCACGAATTTAATAACAAATAAAATAAATAAGGGACCGCCGGAGAAAGGTGGAGTGGGGTAGGGTGGGGGGGTGGCGGCTGAAACTTGCCTCACTATTTTTTCCGCCGCGCGGGTGGGTCAGGCACCAGCTGGGGCCCTGTCCCTGTACCCGGCCTGGGGCGCCCGGCCCGGCCCGGCCCGGGCCCTGCGGCTCCCTTTATTCATCGCTGCTGTCCGATCAGAGGGAACAACGCGTCGCCACTTAGGCGTGCGGCGCGTGGGGTGTCGGAGGTAGGAAAAGAAGGGGAGGGTTGTATATCACAGTCAGAAAAATCCACAGTGTTTGGTACGGTAAAAGATGGTCAACAAATTGCCTAATCAGGCTGTACCTGATGGAGTATACGCTTTGAAGTACGGTTCACAGTCATTTTTAACATGGCGTCTTATGGGGGCTACAATGAATGAGGTACGGTGATGCTGTACCGTGCCTGCCTACCACAGTTTTCCGTACCCTGTCCTGTACGTTGGTACAGTATTTTTGACAGTGTTCTTCGAAAAATCATTGTACGGCCCCTTTTAAAACAAAATAAAATATAAAAGGAAACTAAAATGTAACAGAAAACTCCGAAATATCGATTTTTTGAAATTTATCAAATAGTGACATTTTTTAAAAAATTATTCTCGTGAAAAATCGAAAGAAAAATCTATCTAAATACCAAAACAATCAAAAGAAAATCAAATTAAATCTAAAGTCAAAGAAAACCTTTGTACCGGGTGTTTCTTTGAATGCATAACAGTGATGCGGGATTCCATACTCGCCAGGGCTTCAGGGGGCATGGCGCCCCACGGGCCAATGGGGCAGGCAAACCCCACGCATTCAAGGAAACACCCGGTTCATGTTTTGTACGAGGCTGGGATACACGGTAAACGAAAAACTCGGATTCCGAGGCATCAATCTCGATTTTAGAGGTTGCCTCGATTTCGAACTGCGGCACCTAAAATCGGAGAGATGCGTTCCTGAAACAGAGAGCTTAACTCTCAAAACTGAGTTTTCCTCTTCCCGTTTCCGAGACAGCGTGCCTCGACTTTGACACCGATCGCCCGAATGAGAGCTCAGCGACTCGGAATCAGGGTTTGAATGCTCGAAACCGAGCAAAGCTAGCTAAATTCGAATTGAAGTTCCTAAAATCAAAATCTTATCAACTCTCATGCCTCGGAATCCGAGTTTTTCGTTTACCGTGTACGATCAATTTTGTCGCACTTCAGCAGAGTGAGCAAAGTTTGGTCGAACGCGCATGATTCGTGGAATTTGATTTAATACTCTGGCAGCGCCCTCCTGCCACCCGCGAACACATACACTCACACACGCACAATTATCACTCTCGCGGCATACGCGCAAACTCTCTCATTTGCGGGTGAATTAAAGTCGAGCGGTCGCTGAAAAATTCAGGACCCCTGCGGCAAACACGTTTAGATTTTTGTTTTACGGTCGAGCGAAAATGGGGGTAGGTGAAAGCAGCACGGGGGCGCTGCTGTGAGCCCGGGCGACCTCATATGCCCTTATTCCTCCGAAAAGTGGAAGAGAGAGGGGGGCTGAGTCTTGCGCCTGGAGGCGGGGGTGGGGGTATCAATGTCGGCAGCAGGGAACAACCCCGGTAGCCTACACGGCGCTCCCCTTTGGCTGTTATATTGTTATGAAACTGGGGTGTGTCGGCGCTCGGCTGGCACCCGCTGCTCAGTGTAGGCGATTGGCTCCCCTTTCGAGGGCAAAATTCAGAAAATTATTGACTTGAACGAAAGGTGGGTTCAGCTGGTTTCGTATTAAATAATTCATTGGGTTTGTCAGGCAACTATGAGTTATAGGCCCGATCCCGCCGTGTTCGAATAGAGGAAGTAGAAAAAAGCTGAGAAAGCACTTAAAAATAGCTTTGCTTAACATTTTTCTTTCGTTCTTTTCTTCTCCTTTTCCCCCTTATTTTTATATTTTTTTAAAGGAAAACTCGCATTGCTACGGGACGAATGGAACCTTGTGCTGGTATACAAGAGTGTGCAGAGCGTATGTGTGCTTGGGGGTGGGGATGTTCCATTCCAGATCAGCTTGGCCGCCGCTGGCGCCGGAGAGCAGGTCAGCTGGGGCTGGGGTGTGTATCCCCCGAGCAAAGCCAGTCTCCGCCACCAACCACCACGCCCCACCACGCCCCGCCACGCCCCGCCACGCCCCGCCACGCCCAACTCGGATCGAGTCGGACCGAACGGAATAGTTGGGAAACCACCACCACCTGTCGGCCGGGCATTGTGATAATCCGAACCCCAACATCGTCACCTTCTCCCTCTCTTCCTGTCCGCCTCTTCTCTCTCTCTCTCTCTCTCTCTCTCTCTCTCTCTCTCTCTCTCTCTCTCTCTCTCTCTCTCTCTCTCTCTCTCTCTCTCTCTCTCTCTCTCTCTCTCTCTCTCTCGCTCTCTCGCTCTCTCTCCCTCTCCCCTGCGGCGGTAGGGGTTGGCGCGCGGCCTGCACGGCTGACCGCCACATCCGGGTTTTGAGTGTCGATAACGCCGGAGCTTGCCGCGGGGGCGGGGGGCGGGGGGCTGGGGGCTGGGGGCTGAGTTGGGGGACGGAGCAGGGCGGGGCGGGGCGGGGCGGGGCGGGGCGGGTTTGAGCGCCGGGTCTGGTGGGGCGCCTGCCTCACATCGCAAGGGAGAGACTTCCCTGCCACCAATCAGACGAATAATTGATGCGCTCTACGGCCCTGCCTCTCTCCTCTCTCCCTCTCTCCTCTCCCCCTCCCCCCTCTCCCCGCCGCGCCCTCCACACCTCCGCAACCCCCAGGAACACGTGGGGCGAGGAAAACCATCCCCGGAACAGCGCAGCCACTTACTCCAACTGAAAAAATTTTCACCGGAAAACATAAATTAGCCACCGCGGATCTAAATCTTGAAACTGTAACAATTTTTTGGATAAAACTGATTTTTTGTAACAGACGCATTTTACGAAGAGAAAACTTAGGAACCTTGATACCTTGAAAAGTGAAAAGCTGAAAGGCTGGCACTGTACTGAGGTGCACTCATAAAAATATAAAGTTTTGAGAAGAAGAAAATTTTAAGTAAGCTGAAATTATATTAAAAAAAAAAAACGTTGTTCCTTCTAACAAAGTTATTATAAGCTCAACAATATTTTTTTGCAACTACATTAAATAGTTTTGTTTTTACTTTGTTTTAAAAAAAAATATTTTAACGAAATAAATGATTTTGGTTTCTGGTACGGAAGTTTCGTTTACATAAAACAACATTTCTTTGCGTTAAAGAAGTGGTTTTCTGGGTGTGTGGTCGATCGACGGGGCTGCCCGGGCTGCACTTGGGTGAGTGCTCTGCGCTCCACCGGTAGAGTGAGCCGGGTACTTCCCCGGGACCGAGGCGGGCTCTCCATCACCGAGGAGGGCGCAACTTGCTACACTCTTTCAAACCCAAGTGTGAATTCCGCTGCTCGCTTTTCGGTGTGTCCCATTGCTGCTTGTCCTCTTCAAGTGTGCGCAACTCACAGGAAAATATTACACCTTATTTACTTATTGTTATTCACTTTTGCAAATAGAAACCCGTGCGCGTACACGAGTGTGCAGCGTTACATTGACACACTTGGTTCCCCAGTTTAGTGCAGCAGTGCAGTTGTGTATGAGCGTCTTCCCTCCCCTCCCTCACCCCCACGCTCCATGGCTAACGGCCCGGCTCGCCTCGCGTCGCCACAGGGGGGAGGAGGGCTGCGCGCTTCTCCGCCCCTGGCTGCTTCAGCGTCCCTTTGCTGTAAAAACACACAAAAAAACCGCACCAATTTGGGAAGAGAAGGAAAAAAAGAACAGAAAAAGAAAACGGAAGAAAAGTTTTTGCTTGCGATTTTTCTTTTAGTTGTTACTTTTTTTTCTTGCAAGTTGATGACCCCTCCAGTTTATAGTACGGGGAACATGTTACGAAGCAGCAGAGCGACGCGCGCACAATACCTCAGTCGCCCCGCCCCGCCCCGCCCCGCCCCGCCCTGCCCGGCCCCACCCCGCCCTACCCCACCCCACTCGCTGAGCCTGCACTACGGTGACGCCATGCAGTCCCGGTGACGCTATGCTACAAGCGTTTCGCTTCAGTCACTCGATGCTGCCGGCGGATCCTCCTCTCCCCCCCCCCGGTCCCCCTCGCCCCTGGTTCCATGTAAGGGATGGACTCCGCAGTAGAGCGGGTTGCCTATGCTCGACTCGGCAGGCGCTGGCAGGCGGCGAACCGCTCTGGCCAGACAGATTTCAGGGCGTGCCTTGTCTCTTTCCGATACGGACGGAGACACAAGTTTCTCGCCGCATCTCCTTCTCTGTCCATCAGCGGGCTTTTTCTTTTCCTCTTTCTCTCTCGCTCTTACTCGCTCTCTGAGTGTCTCTCTCTTCACACGCCATTATCATGACGGCCCCCGAGGCCAGGTCCGCAGCGCAGGGCACTGGCTGCCAAATTGAGAATCCTCCCTGCTCGCCCGTTTCACTCCCTCCCCCCCTCTACCCCCCCCCCACTCCCCCGGGCTCCACCTTCTATCTCCCTCTCCTCCCTTCGCTCCCACCTTCTCTCTCCTTCTTCCTCTTAAGGCAGCCATCTCTCTTCGTCTGCCTTCCCCCCCTCCTCCCCCCGCTCAGCGTCCCCTGGCCGTCTCCTCCATTCCCTCCGAGCCCCTCCCCTGCCCTCTTGTGGAGTCTTCATGACGTATCGCCAGTACATGGCTGGCCCGGGCCCATCTCACCCCACCCGACGCCATAACCTTACCCCACTCCAGCCCACCCCAGACCGAACTCTCTTCCACCCCACGCCTTGCATAGGTCTCCATATTTTAGACACAGACTGGATATGTAAGTGCGTGGGTGTCACCCACCTGTAAATGTTGGGCTGCATCAGAGAGAGAAAAAGAAGAAAAAGAAAGTAAAATCTTGTTTTTTTTCTTTAGTTTACTTAGTTTTCTTGGACAGATGACTTCTGGAAAGACGGACGGCCAAGTGAGACAGCGCTGCGAAAAAAACAAAATCAGAAAATGTCAGGATTTTAAAATTCTGTCAAGAAAATTAGAAAATGTGTCTAGCAGCTCGTCGGATAGTCGGGCTTACTCTGCGTCCCTCAAGTTAGCGGAAGATCACCGACATGGTTGCCACAACTCTGGAAAACCGGGAAAACTCAGGGAATTTAAAAACACTCAGGGAAATCAGTGAAAACTCAGGGAATTTGAAAAACAGTCAGGGAAAATTTGAAAGATGACTGGCGCGGCGTCGCGGTGTAACAAAACTGTGTTTGTTACATCTAGTATCCCGGAGAACGGTGCTTCAAAATCAGGGAAATTTTGGGGAAAACGGTCTGGAAATCAGGGGAAACTCAGGGAAAATGAAAATAAAAAATTTGTGGCAACCATGACCGAGGAAAGTCTCGTCAGAAAAAAAATAATCAGTTTTGCCAGAATATTGTCCTGAAAATGTCAGGATTTTTTTTTAAATGGAAATTTGGGGCAGCCCTGCCGTAGCGCACGGTGATTTTCTGTCCTGGCTCCGGGGCGCGACTGGCACAAGTGCCAGGGTGTACAAATTTAGTGAATTGTTAATGAATATTTGTGAATTTTCCTGATTTTTCTTCTGAATTTTTCCGCAATTTTCTTTTTTTATTTTTATTTTTTCCCGAATTTTTCCGAGTTGTTTCCCCCTCGCTCAAGTGGCATGCTTACAGTGTTGTGTCTGCCTGCAGGTGACGACGGTGACCAAGGTGGTGCGTGAGGTCCACGCGGTGGGTCCGGACGGCCAGCCCGTGGACTATGTGCCCATGCCTGGCGGGTTCGCTTACCACATGGCGGGTCAGGAGCCCTACCCTGCCGCCGACGCGGGTAAGTGTTGCACAGCCTCGGCCAGGCTCTGCTCCGCTCGTCTAGCGAAAGGTAGTTGTAGCGCAGATGCCAAGTCTGCGGGTCAGTGTCGTAGAGAAGTAGGCGCGCGGACGAGATGCACTCTTTATTTGGTTTATTAATTATTCATTTGATTAATTTCGGTTATTTTATTTCGTTTACATTGTTACTTTCAATTTTGTTTTCTTATTTTTCATCTCTTTCTTCCTCTCCCGCTATCTCCTCCTCTTTTTTATAATTTTTTTCGTATTTTTTTTTTATTTTTAGCGCGGCACGACCCGTACCGGGCTTCGTACGCGGACTATGAACATTACCCGGCCTACGGCGGTAGTCAGTACAGCGGGGGCGGCGGGCCGGGCCTGCAAGGCTCCTACCCTGCCTATAGTGATGCCGCCAGCTATGCGGACCAGTCCCCTTACGGGCTCGGCGACCGACCCCCGACTCCACCCTCGCCGTCCGAGCGCAGCGAGTCGCCCCCGCCCCAGCAGCACGGTGAGCCACCCCCACCCCCTCCCCAGCAGCACGGTGATCCACCCCCACCCCCGCCCCAGCAGCACGGTGAGCCACCCCCACCCCCTCCCCAGCAGCACGGTGAGCCACCCCCACCCCCGCCCCAGCAGCACGGTGATCCACCCCCACCCCCTCCCCAGCAGCACGGTGAGCCACCCCCACCCCCTCCCCAGCAGCACGGTGAGCCACCCCCACCCCCGCCCCAGCAGCACGGTGATCCACCCCCACACCCTCCCCAGCAGCACGGTGAGCCACCCCCACCCCCTCCCCAGCAGCACGGTGAGCCACCCCCACCCCCGCCCCAGCAGCACGGTGATCCACCCCCACACCCTCCCCAGCAGCACGGTGATCCACCCCCACACCCGCCCCAGCAGCACGGTGAGCCACCCCCACCCCCTCCCCAGCAGCACGGTGATCCACCCCCACCCCCGCCCCAGCAGCACGGTGAGCCACCCCCACCCCCTCCCCAGCAGCACGGTGAGCCACACCCACCCCTTCCCCAGCAGCACGGTGAGCCACCCCCACCCCCGCCCCAGCAGCACGGTGAGCGGTGAGCCACCCCCACCCCTGCCCCGGTAGCACGGTGAGCCACCCCCACCTTCACACACGTTAGGTTACAGTGTGGGGAGTTGAACCTGGCACCTAACCTGAGCTCTTTCGTCCTTATGGGCTGTTAGCTGTCCTTGCACCCTCCCTCCCCCCCCCCTTTCCCCGTCCGTCCCTCGCCCTGATCTAATCTTAGCTCGTCCCTGTGCGTTCTTTCCAACAGTTTGATGCAACCGTGTTATTTTTTCCTTTGTTATCATTTTCACCTCTCTGGCTTTTAGTCTTTCGATGTCTCTCCGTTTCTGCCTGCATGTGGGTGCTTATTTTAGTTTTAACCTGAAGAAAAACAACTCTGAATTATTTGGTTTTATAATGTTGTAAAGATCTTTCTTATTTTTATTTTATTTCGTTTTCTTTTAACATTTTGCTTGTTTTGAATTTTTATAAATTTTCTTTGGTTTTATTTATTTCCTTTTTATTTTATTTTAAAAATTCAGAGTTTGTCAACTTCTGGTTTTCAACTCTTTCTCCCCTTCCTGGACCACAGCTGGTCGCGCGGTGAGTGAATTAGAGTGTAATCACCCAGTACATTAGCTACGGCTGCCCTGCCCTGCTCTGCTGTAGATTTAGTGGCTTGATGTCGTGTATTTGCTTCCCTTGTGGTCTTCCCTCTCTCTACCGCAGTTTTACAAATGTCTGTTTGCCACCTTCTCTCCCTCGCCCCTAACTACCACTTACCTTCTAGCATCCGGGCCGCAAAAGAAATGTGGTGGTGGTGGTGGTGGTGGTGTTGGTGGGTATGAAGAAGTTGCTGGCCGCTGGCCACGTGGTTGCCGTCCGGTGCCGCTCCCTTTGCGATATCCCGCAGAGTTAGGATTTGGCTATTGGCTGGAAAGGGGTGATTTTGAAGTTGATTTTGAACTCTAAATTTTTAGACTTTTAAAAATTTGCTTACGAGAGAGTCATGGATATTTAAAAAGTTTGGTCTGGAAAGTCGTGGGAAAGTCATGGAAAAATGACAGTAGCCGACAGTAGCCAAAATGTGGTAACTCTGTTTCTGTTGTTTACAGTGAAACTCACCGCAGGGTTTTAACCATTTGGTGCAGCCCGCTCCCGCTCCGTCCCTTGACTCACTGCCTTTGCCTACTTGTGTGTCTGTGACGTTGCCTAACGCCGTCATCCGTCGCTCCTCGCTCCGGACCAGAAAGTCTTTCAGTGGCGGGCAGCTGCTCAGGGGAGGAGAGGAGGCAGGCGGTGTCCTAATCAGCATATGAGCAATGATGCAAGTGGTGAAGGAGGAGGAGGGGGGGGGGGGCAGTGAGCGGGAGCGTTTAGGCCCGGGGCAGGATGTGAGGGACAAAGCGAGCGCTGCCGCGGCATTTGCATATGCAAGGAGCGAGACAGTGGAGACAGAACCCCTCCTTTCCCCTGCTCCAGCATTCCTCTTCCCCCCCCCCTCCCTCCTCCTCCCCCTCCCCCCTCCTCCCCCCTCCCTCCTCCTCCCCCCTCCCTCCTCCTCCCCCTCCCCCCTCCTCCCCCCTCCCCTCCCCCGCCCCCCTCTTCCGGACCAGCGAACGGCTGCGGCTCGGGGAACAAATTATGCAGTGAGGAAGTGCTTAGTTGATCCCGTGATTGAACTCCGTGTGACGACCGACCGCTCTCCCCCACCCCCGCTCCAAGCCCTGAGATTTCAGGAGGAAGTAAAGGGAGGGAAAGGGAGTGGTTGACCGACTCGTGGTGGTGGTCTGATCGCACCCTCCTTCCACCCACCTCGACCCCTTTTCCCTTCCTTTCATGCTTTTGGCTTTATTTTCTCTTCCGCCCTTTACCTCTCTCTTGCTGCCGTTTCCGTTAAGCGGCGCGGTCTGCTTCCGCTGGAGCCGCTTGTGTGTGTGTGTGTGTGGGGCGTATGGCAGGATGAAGGGGAAGCGAGCAGGGAGCTGGGGTCAGAATCGCTACAATTAGCACTCCATTCGAATACATTTGGAGCAGCCAGGCGTTCCAAACTGGGGAAGGAGAAGTCTGGACTGGGCAAGGGAGAAGAGGGAGGAGGGGGCAGTGCAAGGTGGGCTCCGCATGGGGCCGTGCCCGGCCGTGCCGTAGGTGCGACGAGGACAGAGGTACGAGAGCTATCTACTGAATCAGATGGCTGCGGTCAGGCCGCACAGAACAGCGCAGCCGTCTGATTCCGAAGATCGCTCTCTCGCCTCTGACTCCGTCCTTGTCGCACTCTTGGGGCCCTGCCATCCCCCACATAGGGCACCGTCATAGGTGCGACAAGGACGGAGGCACGAGAGTGATCTTCGGAATCAGCCAGCATCCCAACTCCGCATGGGTGCGGCGGAAATCGTGCAGTTAGGCGCGGGCGCCCTGCGCCCCCCGCGGCTGCCTGCAAACGCACGCGCGAGTGACGCGCCACTTCGGTTTTAGTTCAAACTTCTTTCTTCGAGCCTGTAGTAGACTGCATGCTACCGGCTTTGACGGCGTGCACCTGGGGTGGGGTGCGGCCAAGAAATAAAATTCAAGAAAAAATCGAAAATTTTCAGAAAAACATAATCAGAAAGAAAATCTTTTTTTTAAGTAAAAATCAAGGAAAATTACGAAAACTCAGATAAATTTGTGTACGCTTGAATTTATAATTTATAGTAAGGATCCCTTAGGGTGCGGCCCTGCCTGCACACTGCACAGTGTCACTGCGTGATGTGTCGCGGCTGCTTCTGGTCTCTGCCGCGCCCCACCCCACCCCGCCCCACCCCACCCCGCCCCACCCCGCCCCACCCCACCCCACCCCACCCCACCCCACCCCACCCCACCCCACCCCACCCCACCCCACCCTGCCCTACCGGAACAGGGCCGCCGTCCTGTGCGGCGCGGCCCGGCACTACGCCTCCTCGACCGGAACGGCGGCCCGGGCGTGGCGTGGCGTGGCGTGGCGTGGCGTGGCGTGGCGTGGCGTGGCGTGGCGTGGCCGCGGGACGGCGGCGCCACAGCACGGCAGCGCGCCCGGCCCGGCGGATGCATGGAAGAGGAGGGAGAGGTCCTTCGCGGCCAGGACCTGCAGGGACCTGCCCGGCCCGGGTCATTACCGGGCTCCTACGGGCAGGGCGCCCCAGCCCCGCCCCCGCCGCGCCCCCGCCGCGCCCCGTCCCCGTCCTCCTGTTACGTAACGCCAGTTTGTCTCCCTCTCTCTCTCTCCCACAGCTTCTCCCGTATAATCTGAGTGCAGAGTATTTTTACTGTCGCTTTTTCTTGAAAATGAGCTGGGCTGCTTGTGCTGGGGCTGGTCCTTGCCAGAGCTCTCATTACAGCGAGGCGGCGGTTAATACGTGACAGTATTTTTCTCGTTTACACCTGGATGTGTATTATCAGGGTTTGAAAAATGTTGACAGTTACATTATAAACTTACTTCCAGCTTAATTTTTTTTTGAAAATTGTGAGTATAAGTAATATGTCTGCACCTCTTCTCTCTCCTCTCCCCTCAGGAAACGCAAGTGTGTACTTGAATGCAGTATTTCCTGCATACCTACATGTATTCAGGAAATAATGTGTACTTAGCCAAGTATGCAGGAAATCCTGTGTACTTGACCTGGTACACACTAAATCTCCCCAATAAATGTATGGAGGTTTTCGTGTGTACCTGGTCAAGTACACAGGATTTCCTTCATACCTTACCAGGTACACATTATTTCCTGCATACTTGACTAAGTACACATTATTTCCTGAATACATGTAGGTATGCAGGAAATACTGCATTCAAGTACACACTTGCGTTTCCTGAGCCTACACTTTAAACCTTCCACAATCACAAATAATTTTTTCGAATGATACAAATAATTCCGTGCATCCGCAATATACAAGAAACTTCCTTGTATTAAAAAGGTTTTTCCTTGTATTAAAATGATATTTCTTTGTATTCTAAAAAAAAATTGGCTTTGTATTACGGTTGTACAGAATTATTTGTAATTTACTTTGTAAGGACTTCAAAGCGTATGTCTCTCCTCCTTCTATATTTCCCCCCCTTTCACTACCCCTACTCGCTTTCCTCTTCTCTCTCCTCCCTCCCTCTCTCTCTCTCCTCCCTCTGACTCGCCTCCCTCTCATCCCTCTCTCTCTCCTCCCCTCTCTCTCTTCCCTCTTTCTCTCTCCATCCTTCTCTCCTCTAAATCTCCTAAAAGATGGCGGGCCTATGTGTCAGCGAAACTGTTGAAGTTCTTTAGCATAGGCCCCAATAAAAACAATTTCAATTTCTTCTTTCTCTCTCCTCCTTCCCTCTCTCCTCTCCTCTCTATTCTCTCCCCTCCCCGCTTCTCTCCCGATGCCGCCGGCCGGCAGTACGCCCCAGGCTCGGTCTAGTATTTTTAGCGCACGTTCCCGGGCGGGCCGCTGGGCTGGGTGCCGTGGGCCATGGTCGCGACAGTCTGGGACGGTCGCTGGCGGGCTCCGCGGGCACGCACTGCCGGGCCGGGCCGGGCACCGCCAGGACGGTGATGCCACCGCGGCTGCCGGCGTGGTGCGTCGCGGCGCCCAGCACGACGCGCGCCCACCAGGCTCAGGGCGTTCAGGGCCAGCAGCAGCAGCAGCAGCAGCGTCGCCTAGAGGAGCAGCGTCCGGACTGAGGCGCCCGGGCCCCGCCGCGTCGCGCTATGCCAAAGTCCAGCGTGTATATTACGCTTAGCAACGGTGCGAGGGAACAGTGTGTCGCGCGCCCTCGAGGCGTGCTGACCTGGCCTGGCTGGAAATAGCTTGAAATTTCGCTGCATTGCCTTTTTTTCCGAATTTTTTCTGTAAAGAAATTTTGCATTATCGGAATTTTGCTTTTGTCTTTTACTTTTTTTCCTGTCAATTTTTCTTTAATATACTGTTTTTTTTTTTTTTAATTTCTTTTTTAAATTGCGTGGTGTGCCAGTTAATTACGCAGTTTTGAGACTCTGCCCTACCCTGTCAACCCGTGTGTATGAATGTCGCACACTTTTAGGCGTATGAGAAACTGTGTATGGGACAAGTTTGCGAATGGAAAATACACACTACTACGAGTGTGTGTGTGTGCGCCATTCACACACTTGGGTGTCCCGGTCCAGCGTGTCCGCCCTCTCTCAGGGCCGCCCCGGGCTCCCCCTTCTCATGCCCGCCGACGTGATGGTGTAACCCGTGCCAGTGCCGGGGCCGGGCCGGGGCCGGGCCCAGGAGGCCACGGTGGTGGAGGTGCTTCCGTTATTAGCAACAGGGAGGTGGCGCGTGCCGCGCTCTACCCCGCCGCACCCCGCCCCGCCCCATTCTACCCCACCCCACCCCGCCCCGCCCCGCTCCACGTGGTCACCAGCTGGTGGTTGTATCGTTGTATCGTTGACTCTCATGTTTGTTTTCCTCTCTGATTCCTCAGACTACCTGCGCAAGGGAGCGGGGTTCCCGCAGTCGGGCTACGACGAGCTGGACACGACGCTGCTGCCGCCCCGCGCGGACCACTACCGGATAACGCCCTCCCCTGGGGCGGGCGGCCCCGGCGCCCTGCCCGGCGCCCTGCCCGGTGCCCTCCCTGGGGACCGCTACGGTGAGTAGTGCGCGCCGCGCGTCATGTGGTCATCAAATGGAGGGGGAAACACCTCTGAATTTTGCTGTACGCAGTTTGTGAATTTTTGTAAATTTTCGTTATATTTTGTGAATTTTTGTAAAACTTGACCTGAATTCATCTACATTGCGAATTTTCCAGAGTTTTTGTAAATTTTCCAAAATTTTCTATTTTTTTTTTTTTTTTTTTTTTTTTTTTTGTAAATTTTCCTATTTTTTTGTTTTTGAATTTTTGTAAACTATTAAAATTTTTCTGAGTTTTTTATTTTTATTTTGAGGTGTACAAAAATTTCAGAGCTGTTTCCCCCTCCCTGGTCACGCTTCTGTGTCAAGTCTCAAAAGATAATCATATTAATATAAACGCCCTGCACTGAGTTTGGTTGGGCAACATCCCCCTCTGATCACCCCTTGGAACTTTAACTTTTTCTCTAATTTTTATTGTCGTTGTTTTGTTTGTGTTTTAGATCCAATGACAAACCCTTGGATCGACGATTCTGGAGAGCCCTCTCAGATGCCACATGGTCAGTAACCGTATGATGTCGCTTCATCTGTCATCTGCAATTTATTTCTATGCTCTTGTATTTTATTGTTTTCTATTCTTTTTTGAAACCGTTTTTGAATTGTTTTGCTGCTATTGTGTTGTTTTATAGTTTGTTCAGCTCTCAAAAAATTGCCCTCATATTTTTGTGAATTTTACAACCTCATAATTAAAAAGGATCTTGTCTTTATCTTTTCAATTATTAGTAACATGTTTTTCGCTTGCAATTGAAGATATTGTGTCTAAAAATATGAAGGGCCACTTTTGCAGCCTTAGTTTTCTGTGTCAGACTGCTTTCCGGCTTAGCCTTAGGTTGCATTTAATGTAGCATTATTTGTGGTCATATCAGTTCTTCTGACTGAATCAAATACCGAATTGTCGCTTGAGTAGGTGCCACTTTGACATTGGATGATGTATACTTATCCAATGTGGCAGACCACGTATAAAATTGAGCTGTAGAATCGAAGAGAAGCTTTTGCAGCCGCGCATTGCATCACATGAGCTTTAACATTTAACAACTTGTGTGCTTCTGCGCGTTATGTTGCTGCTTTTTTTGCGTGTGTGTGTGTGACTAGATGCTTTTCACTGTGTACGCAACAGGTGACGACCCCAAGTCCGTGTACGGGTACGCGCACTCGCACGGGCACAGCCACGGGCAGGCGCCGTCCCCCTACGGCTCCCAGTACGGCTCCCCGTACGGCAGTCCGTACGGCTCCTCCTCTGCGAACACGCACGGGGGCGCGGGCGGGATAGGGGGTCTGTACGGCACGAACGGCCGCGATAGGTACGAGGATGACCCGCTGCCCCCGGGCCCCCCGGCGGGAGCCCCCACGGGCATGGGGCCCCCGGGGGGTCCCTCCGTGGCCGAGGAGGAGCTGGAGCTGGAGCTGAGGCGCCGCTTGTCCCTGCACAACACGCCCGCTCCAGACACTCCCTCCCTGGATGATGACTCACGGGGTTTGTGCTCTTTAGTTCTGTTGGGTTTGGTGGTGGTGGTGGTGGTGGACTGCGTCTTTACCGGAAAGTGTGAATTATGGTTGCTATTTTCAGGGACCAATTTTTATCTTAAATTATCAATTTCAAATTCCAAATTTGAATCATTACTTTAATTTTATTCAATTTAAAGATATGTTCCATTTTCTAATTATGATTCTTTTTGCCAATTTTCCCATGCTTATTTCCATCAGTCAGTTTTTATTTTATTTTTTCTCCATGCATTGTGTTGTGAGTTAAAATGATGTTCTAACTTGTGGCATCGTCGCCGTGGAGCGTGCACTCGCTCTGTGGGCAGTGTAGCCTGAGTCCCATCTGCATGTGAATGCTGGGCTGGGCTGGGCTGGGCAGGCGGGGCAGAGCTGGGTAGGGCTGGGCTGGGCCGAGTGATTATCACCTCCGTTGTCTGTGCCAGCAGTAGCAAGACAGCTAAGGATCAGTTGTGTGATGTAGTTCTCATTCATCTCAACCCTTCTACATGACATCCAAACGATCCAAAAGGGTCAGCTTTGACCCTAATTTGGGTATGGCTAGTGTTCATGAACATTCCGTGTTCGCATGGCTGTGTTTGTATGTTTCTTCATGCACCTCAAACTGCTTGATCACCTGCTGTTTGCTTTTGTACTATCAATTTCCGAGAAGCAAAAAATATGTAACATTTGTTTGATGTTTCCTTTCTTTTTCTGTCTTTTTTTATTAGGGATGAGGTGGAGAGATCCAAATCTTCCAGAAGTCATAGGATTTTTATCTAACACCAACAATGTCATTAAGGCAAATGCTGCAGCTTACCTTCAGCACCTGTGTTATATGGATGATCCAAACAAACAGAAGACACGAGCACTTGGTGGCATTCCCCCTCTTGTCAAATTGTTAAATAATGAGAGTCCAGATGTATATCGAAACGCCTGTGGTGCTCTAAGGTAAGAATCTCAACATTTTTTCAAGTTGGCTTGTGCCAACACTTAATGCTTATTTAAAATTGACCAAGGTACCTTGTATTTTTTACTCTTAATCATTTTTCTCTCTTGTAGAAACCTCTCGTATGGACGTCAGAATGATGAAAACAAGCGCGCCATCAAAGCTGCTGGAGGCATCCCTGCATTAATGGGCTTATTGCGCAAGTCACCCGATGCTGATGTTAAAGAATTGGTCACTGGAGTTTTGTGGAATTTATCTTCTTGTGAGGTATGTCACCCTTTTCATTCAATTGGTAAATTTAGGGTTTATTCATTTGCATTTATGTAAGTAAAAACTAATTACTCAATTTTCTTAATATAGGATCTAAAACGAGCCATAATTGATGACGGACTTGCAATGGTGGTAACTCACATAATCCTACCTCACTCAGGGTGGGATCCAAATGCCCCTGGGGAAACCTGTTGGTCAACTGTCTTTCGCAATGCTTCTGGAGTTTTGCGGTATGCTAAATAGATTTTTACAGGATCTTTGTCTACGGTCTAGCTCATACTTATCTCATTTCTTTATCTTTGTGCAGTAATGTTAGCTCCGCTGGAGAATATGCTAGACGAAAACTCCGTGAATGTGATAACCTGGTAGATGCTCTACTATATGTTGTCCGCTCAGCAATTGACAAAGCTAATATGGGCAACAAAAGTGTGGAAAATTGTGTTTGTATCCTTCGCAATCTGTCATATCGCTGCCAAGAGGTTGAAGATCCTAACTATGACAAACATCCTCTACCTCAACAAAGTCGACTTGGAGCTCAACCAAAAGGTAAATATTATTTTTTGCCAATTTTTAAATATTTGTATCAGTCAAATTAAAGTAAACGTTATCCTTTCTTAGATTGTTGTTGTAGTCGTACATTTAATTAATTCAGTTATAGCTCATCAAACTTAACTCTTTTGGGTTTCTAAACAGTTTGTGAAAGTTTACTCTCAGCATTATTTATTACGTATCTCATGTTTAAGTTGTACTATGTTATAATGTTGATTACATTTTATTGGGATACATTTAAAGCGGGTTTACTATTCTTACAAAATTCAATCTTAAGCGCCACTTTTAACAGTATATTATTTTTAATCTTGTTTTCATCCTTAAATCGGTGTTGTAGCTTACTCTCTATGCCAAGGTGAGATGCCATTTCCTTCTCTTAGCTATATGCTCTTTTTGCCTCCTGTGTTTAGCTTTTTTTTTCTTAGATGAGCTTATTTCGGCATCTTCCTTAGCATAGGATAACAACAAATTACAGTACACTTCTTACCTAAATTTGAGTTGCAGAAAGAATTTTCCAGAAATGCAATTTCGAACTTGTAAATCCTTTATTTCACGGGCCTTAAGAAGCTTACACAATGTTACACCTCCATTTCTTTTGTTCATGTCATTTCCCTGCTATTTTTAGAAGCCGCAATGAGATAAATCTGCTTTTGAAGGAATTTTTCTTGAAATGGTTACCTGCCTGTCCAACTTACGTTGGTTAAGAACTGGAATGTTCTGTAGACAAGCTTTTTAATTCAGCACTTATAATGATGACAGGTCTTCCACCTTTGTCTTCATGCAAATTAACTCAAATTGAAGTACAATTACAATTCAATTAACAACTGCATGTTGCCTTAATTTTATCCTTTTCTGCGGCCAGGATAAAAACTGAAGATTTCTTTTAGACTGTTAACTGTCATCTGAGCAAAGAGAAGTGCGTTGTTTGTAACACGTCTCTTCTTTTACTGTAGGTGAAAACTTGGGTTGCTTTGGAGCAAGCAAGAAGAAGAAAGATGGCACCAGTGGGGGCCTTGCGGGGAATCAGAAAGAAGCAGCAAGTAGCAGTAGAGGCACTTCCAGAAATGAACCTATCAAGGGCATGGAGCTCTTGTGGCAACCAGAGGTAAGGCTTCCCTCTCACTTGTAGCTGTCTTATGTACTCCTAACTTCGTCTCAGATATGGATTATGTTATCTAATTTTATCATAATATTTTGATTCTTTTTCATTCCGTCAGGTTGTACAAGCATATCTTGCTTTACTCCAGAGTTGTTCGAATCCTGAAACATTAGAGGCTGCAGCAGGAGCCATACAAAATTTAGCAGCTTGTTACTGGCAACCTAGTATTGAAATTAGAGCAGCTGTCCGAAAAGAAAAGGGGCTACCTATATTAGTTGAACTGCTCAGAATGGAGGTTGATAGGGTTGTCTGTGCAGTTGCGACAGCTCTTCGAAATCTTGCCATTGATCAACGCAATAAAGAGTTAATTGGTATGTAGATAGTATTTCTTGATCTGGTGAAAATTCAGTGAAAAACTCATTGGTATTTTTGATCATTCCAATAAAAAAAATTTTCAGGTAAATATGCAATGAGAGACTTAGTTCAAAAGCTTCCATCTGGTAATCCTCAGCATGACCAGGGGACATCAGATGACACAATAGCTGCTGTGTTAGCCACCTTAAATGAAGTTATCAAAAAGAATGCAGAATTTTCAAGGTAAATCCAACTATAAAAATAACTACTTTAATCTGATGTTTAACTACTGTATTATTCAACATTTGCTATACATTTATTGTTTACTTTGGAATGTTTTTTTTTTTAGATCATTATTGGAAGCTGGTGGTGTAGAACGACTGATGAATATAACACGCCAACGTCAAAAATACACTGCTCGAGTACTTAAATTTGCGGGGCAGGTGTTATTCACCATGTGGCAGCACCAAGAATTACGAGAGGTTTACAAGAAACATGGATGGAAAGAACAAGACTTTGTGACCAAGGTACATGATTTTCTGCTCCATCATTTGTATTGTTTTAAAACAGTATCAACTGAAATGGATTTCCATCTTGATAATGGTGTTTTACTTCCAGACGGTAGCAGCAAGAAATGCAGCTGGCCCCAACTCACCCAATAATGCTAATAGTACTCTCAATCGACCAATGGCAAGTCAAGGTGGAACTCGCTATGAAGATAGAACAATTCAACGCCCCACCACAGGCCAAAATAACTCTGCTGGTGCAGCTGGTGGAACGGCAGCAGGAGCTGGGGGGCGCAGTCACAGTGCCGGTGCATACTCAAGGGTAAGTAAGATTCTTGAAAGATTTACTTTACTTAAGATGAAAGAAGGCCTAAGTGTTCCTTTTCTCAGGAGGACATTCCAATGTCGGACATGGCTTATCAGGATGGTGGATCACATGCTCCTCCTGTAGGAGGTGTTCGGATATATCCCCCAGCCCCGGTATGTAACTTTACTTCTTTAAATTCTTGTAGAGTCGTTTAAACTGGTGGTGTTGTTGATATCTACACCTGATTTGTAAGGAAAAGGAAGTGACCCATATATTTTGTTGTCTTGTGAAAGTATGGAAGTGGATATTTTTTTTATCTTTGTAGCAGTTTCAATATACTTTCAATTAGGAGGCAACCTGACAATCAAATGATGGTTAAAGCACAAGACTAAGAGTATCCATTGATTTTATAATGTGTCGTTTGTGTTTAGATGAATGTAGTTTTCTGGAAAAAGAAGTCACTAATTGTATACATTAATAGTATATCACATGCAAGTTGAAATTATACTTGCACTTAAAGTTCTTACTTCATTTGAGCACACCCTGCTTCCTCAATTCAGAATGCTTGCTTTAAAATTCGCTTTGAGAGGGTATGATGTAGCTTGAAGCATTGGGGAAGTTTATGTGCTAAGTACTTTAAGTTGTTGTAAGCTTTCTGTCTTGTGCAAAACATTCTTTGCTAACTTTCTTTCTGGCAAAAGGGGCTTGGAATCTGCGGGTATCTTTATAGCAAACAATAAATCTGACAAGTATCATTATATGATGAGACACGACATTTTTGAATCAGTTCTTACCCTTTTTCAGAAAAAATAGATTCTTGGGAAGCAAGGACCAGATTGTTATTGCCCAAATAGTCTTGCGGCCATGTGGCTATAGTTTTCACGGTTTTAATTTCTCCTGCTAATGTTTAAGAGATGCAAAGCATGAATGGATTTTGACAAGTAGAGCGAGGTAAACTTGAAAGCCTTATAAATTTAGTTCTTTAAAGCGAGTCCACTATAGTGGGAGTCACCATATTTTATGATTTAGCCCTTTTCAAAGTTTTGATTTCCAATTACTTTGACTTTATTGTGTAGTGGAATGATACTCTGTAGACTATACAAGTTGTCACTTAAGTAACCAGTAACCCATTTCTCGTTGTGATCTGTGACAACTCAGTTTAAGTTTTCATCTTATTATGTCCAAGGAGAGATATATGGACAAGGGCAAGGCGAAGGCAATTATTGAATTTGGTGTGTTTCTCTTGTTTTGCCAGCCCGTGCAGCACAGCTAAGGCTAACCTGTCCATGCTTGTATCTTCGGTGGGTGTATTGGACCTTTTCTACGTATGCATGTTGTGCTGCATGATATAAATTTGTGAGATTTGTTGTGCATGGACAATTGCATGACATTTCAGGAGTTACCTCCGAAATTGATGTGATACTTAAGTCTAAGGAACAAAATTAATTTGCGCAGTTGTTAATCCAGTGTGTAGCCAAATTTTTTGGCTACTTTACAAAAGGGATTCGTAATGACTCTGCACCTAAAATACTATCATATGTGTGTAGCCATCTAGTTTTACTACCACTACATTGCTACTTTAGAAATTTTAGGAAAATTGTTCATAGAATCATCTTAAGTTTTTGTTGCTTGACCATCCAAAATTGAAAATAACATAACATAGATAATTAAAATATCAAGTGAATGTAGTTGTCTTAACAAATAAAATATAGCATAGGATTGGAAACCCTAACAAACTTTATTTGGGGAAGGAAAGCCAACAAATTTGTTTTCTTCCTGCATTTTTATAAGGTTTTATTCAGTGACTTCAATTATTGTTTTCCTTCAATGCAAATTTTATTCAGGTAGTCATTTCAGTTTCTAAATAATAGTTACTAGTGTTTCAGTAACATAACTTTGTATCCATAAAAATATGCTTTTAGGTGTAAAACAAATGTGCATGCCACTTTGCTGGCTGTAGTCATTTTATTTTGAAGGCAAAACAAATTAGGAAGTATCGATGCTGTATCTTTTCAATCTATCCTCAGTCAGATTGTAACTGATTTTAAGAGTGGTTGACAATCAAATAATTTCCCTTTATTTTTGGCAGAATCAAAATACAATTATTGTATGCTAGCTATGTTTTACTCCTACAGATTATGGTATTTATAATCACGGTTTAGACTGATTGATTCGATTCGAGATTGTTTTAACTTCATTCTAACATCTTACTAACTGAACCTTTTGGTTATTTAATCTATCCGAGCATATTTTTTCAGTTTTTTAACATCTCAGTAACATTGTCTTGTAGGTTCAAGTCACTTGTAAATTACCCTGCCATTAACAGCAGACCCTTGACTCTTGAGAGATTTTACTGTTTGCTGCATGGGTGCTGATATTGTTTTGTTTTTCCAGGGTGCCAAGCCAGGAGAGCCTCTCTACGCTCAGGTCAATAGAGAAAAGAAGAAAAACCGACAGTATGAAGGTGGAGCTGCCCCAGGTCCTGGCGACGTGTGGGGGTATGAAGACCAGCCCAAAGGTGTGGCTCCGTCACTGGATGGAGCAGGAGCGGGTGTAGGAGCTGCCCCTGGCGGTGACTCTTGGGTGTGAGTGCGACGCCCGACCCGGACCCGACCCCACCAGACCAGCAAGTATCCTGAAAGGGAAATCACTGCCAACCCAAACGTCCGACCTGCCCCGGCCCCTTTTGAATGTGGTTGTTGGACTTACCCATGTGGGAAATGAACAATATTTCTCTTAAGCATCAGCATTCCTAAACTCTGCAGTGTTGAAAGTGTTTCTTATGTGAGGGGAAACTGATAAATATGAGAAATAACTTTTCTGATTTCACAATGTGACATGAACAGTTCATTTTTTATTATTCAGCTCTTTTCATTAAATCCTAGAAAATTTGTACATGGTGATGTGCAAGTTGTAGTCAATTTACGTTCTGCAAATAATTTGACACGAGCGCTGTCTAATATAACAATTTCCTACATTGATTAGTTTGTGTGAGCAAAGGAACAGTAGAGCTAATGCCTTAATTTGGACTACTATTTCAATTCTATGATAAGTACCAAATATAAATCATGTTACTATTTTCAATTGTATTGGAAGTTATTGTGGCTCAGTTGTTATGTCTCCTTTTAGCAAGTTCGGTGAGCATTATGATCTCATGCACACTAATTAGTATAACATTGGCTAAAAGTGAAGTGTCGAAGAAAGGGAGTATCTGTGATCACAAGTATTTGCACCTTTCTTTCTTTTATTTTCCTTTGCAAATAGTTTGGGTGGTCTATGTAGTTGGGCTCATACAAGGTCTTTCACCAGTATCCTTTAAGTTAAAAGGCCTCATAATTAAGTCAAAATTTTGTAGCATGAATGTTTTAGGTGTCACCTCTGTGAAACTGCTCAGACCCTTTTTACCTAGCTGTTTTTTTACGACACTGTGCTCATACGTACCTATCAAATTAATTGATTGTTAGTGTGTACTGTTACATTTTGTGTGGAAATGTTGAATGAGTTTGAAAGGTTGTACACAATATCCTTGTAGTAGTTGTGGTAGCTCTTTGCTGTTCTGCTTGGGGCTGTGGTGATACATAAGTAGTGATGTTACATGTTGATTATGTAAAAGATTAAGAAGTATTATTCTTACTTATTGGATACTGGCCGATATACAGCTGACTCCTGTAAATAGGAACATCAGAGTTATGTGCCAGCACTTTTCACACTACTTAAGGTAGAGTGTTGTGCCATGTGCCATGTGTGTGTGTTTGTGATTGAGTGTTTGTGTGTTTCTGTGTATGTATGTCCATGTGTATATGGTAGTAAAAGTTTGAGAGTGTATGAATGTTGTTGTATTTGCCTACATTGAGTAGATAATTCAATTTCATAAGCAACAGGCACTTAGCAGAAAATTTACTGTTTGTCATAAATAAAATACTTAGGTGGTCTGAATTGTCGGTATCTTATATTGTTTAATTAAAAAGCATTTCATTTATTTGTTACTTTTGTACACGACTGAATGATTTATGATGGTGGACATGGTCTGTTTTGGTGCCCACTGGTTTGTTTAATTTCTGCTTATTTTTTTAGCACACCTTGCATATTTTATGATTTGTTGTTATTTTAAAACATTTATTGAATAATTTTATGAACTGTTTATTTATAATTCGTGTATGCTGCACTGTCTCGATTCATTCATGGAATCCTCCTATAAATGTTTTTACTGTTAGCATTTATAAACTGCTATATGTGACCTGTCAGTGGAGATGTGGCAGCAATTGACAATTGTTTCATGTGGACTCATTGGTCCTTTTAAGTAACATTCCAACCATCCATTTTCATTCATTTTCATCTCAATATACTCATTATTTGTCTCTCTTGTCATATTGTCATTGATGTGGCGTTTTAGCAACACCAAAGACATAACATATTTCTTAATGAGCTTTACCTGTGAAGGTAACCTTCTATGTTCTCAGTTTAAAAGGAGGTAATCAGTTATTTTATTAAGATCTCCCCTCCCCCTTTCTTCCTTTCCCCTTTATACAGTCTACAGCTGAAGCAGTAGTTAGCTGTGTACTTATTTTTAAGCTTCTTTGTGACTGCAAGAGAATTTCCCATTTTTATTCATTTCAGTGGCATGCAATCTGATAGGTGGTTAAAACCATGGTTACGAAAAGCTCGCTTTTTACTTATTTTTTAAAACCTACAGGTCAATGTACTCATTTCTGGAAGTTAAATTGGATAGCTGCTTCATGTCGGAGCCTACCTTATTTTAAGGTTTGGGACTTTGGAGTGTTTCTAACTATCCTATAATTATGCAGCTATTACAGCTTGAACTTCAAGGATTTTCTGTTTCTGGGGCTGCTTTTAAATTTTAAAGTGTTACCATTTATTTTTCCTCATTCCAAGTTAATTGTGCTTCCCTCTTTTCCTCACTGAATGTGTTCATATATTTTTGTTGTTGTAGATATTCAATCATGTGTGGGGTTATAGATCATTTTGCTGTATTCATTTTATCATGTTTTTATTTGTTCATTTTGGATTGTCTGTTTATCTTTATGGAGAAGATGGTTCACTTCAGCAGTATTAAATATTCATTCCTGTTATCACGAAATGTTTGTGCAGTGTGCCTCATTCACAGTTATTTAAGCTGGACTTTCTTTTCCTCTTGCAATTCGGGGTTTAAAACAATCTGTTCAAGCTTTGGGTTGACACCTTTATGTGAACTTCTTAATGACTGGACTGGAGTACACCAATGTTCATTGTAATGTACAAAAATGTTTGTCTTTTATCTCCACAGTACTTAGTTGTCAAAGAAACCTATGTTGCATGCCACTCAGAGTCCTGGGAGACTTATGAAAACCTTGGGCACCTGAACATTCTCTGAAATTTGTTAATTTTATGTCAAAGGACATTTATTTTCCTGGAAAATCAATTTCCTCCATTCTTTTCAGAGAACTATATATTGTGTAAGGCTGTATAAGATATTCAAAAAGGAAAAAAAATCAACTTCTCTTTTTTTCTTTTCTATCATTGAAATGAGTTGTATATGGACTTAAGTTATCCTCCTACTTTTTCTACAATATCAAAAGGCATCAATTTAAATTCAATGTTATCATTTATATTCTAATTAATAATTGTATGTACTGACATAATTTGTAAAAATAAAAGTTCTAAACATAGCTCCTACAATGATTAACCTCAAACACAAAAATAATTTTCCCCATCAGTGCAGAAAGAAAGTTTAATTTGCTTCCGGCTTAGGGAGACGACCACCGTAAACGCAAATTTCTCCGCAACTATTGCAAATCCGGTATCACGATGGCGATTGTACAGGAGCACTGTAGTGTACTTTTCATTTAATGTCAAATTTGCAGAAGCCTGTGCATTTTGAGGCATTTTGGTCCAAAATAAATTTGCTTCAAACTGACGGGGGTTGTGGTTCCCCTATCACTGTTTTACCGCCCGAAAGATGCATCAGGAGCTCTTTCCACTAGACCAGTGACTTGTGCTGCCAGCCGAACCGCAGCTGGTACCATGAGTCAGTTTTAAAGAGGTTACCTCCATGCTCTACTGAACTCCGGGTCACATAGGCGTCGAGCGTCATTCGTATCGATTCGAATCATTCGAAAATTGGCCAGAAAATATATATGGTATATGTTTCGCAGTGCCTTCAGAGGATTCCCTGTGAATTTCAGCGTGATCTGAGACTTTCGATTTTTGGTCAAATTTCCAAAGGCTATAGCCTTTGCATTTTTAGGGATTTTGGTCCAAAAATATTTTTCCTCCAAATTGACGGGGTTTGTGCAGAGGGGCTCCAGTGCACCCAGAGACCAACCCCGGAGGGTAAAATCATCCGAAAAACGGCGAAAAAATAATTATTAGGTCGACCGAGATTCGAACACGACAAAAGCGTTCCGACAGCGTAGTTGGTTTGGGACGGGGGACGGGTATGCTAACCACTACGCTGTCGGTTCGCACACCTTACGGCGATGCGAATTAGAATCCCTATCTACCGGCCTGGACGAGCTCCGCGCGGCGCAGAAGAATTTTCTTTTCCCTGTCACTTTTTTAGAGCCCTAAAGATGCAATCGAGGGGGTAAGCTATTTAACGCATCATACAACTCGAAGGAAAACAGGTATTCTTCTTCTCTCCCAAGACCGTTGCTAAAAATAACAAAAAAAAAAAGAAAAAGGAATACGTCTGCGTCTCTCGGGTTCGAACCCGAGAACTTCGGAACAGATGCCCGCTGCTCTAACCACTAGACCACAGACTTCTGCTGTCAGCAGCACTGCAGGCACCACATAGCTTCCGAAAACCTCTTGTTACCAGGAGCCGATTTCGAGGAGGTTACCTCCTCGCCTCTTCTGAACTCCGGGTTGAATACGGCTCGTTTCGCACGATTTTCTCTCAAAGATGCAGGCGCGGGCTGGCGTCGAATGGGTTGCCTACCCATAAGGCGCCGATTGAACAATTCACAATTCCTTGCGTAAAATTTGCATTTCTCCCAAACCAAGAACGGTATCGTGTCCAGGCAGACTCTTGTGCACCCCCAGACCAACCCCCGAGGCTGAAATCATCTGAAAATCATCGAAAAAAAAATCGATGATCGACCGAGATTCGAACACGACAAAAGCGTCCCGACAGAATAGATGGTTTGGGATGCCAGGGGAAAAGTATACTGAGGAGACATTTCTAACGCGATGTAAAGTTCTTTATTGTATAACAAGAGTCCAAATAGTCACATGTCAGATATAGGTGCAGGAGAAATTCACACAATTACAGCAAAACTATCTATAGTTTTGTATATACAAAACAGAGTGATGGGGAAGTTAGCATAAGAATCTGTACATTAAGAGTACTAGTACAAGTATATTCTCTACATAGCTGAATATTTCCTTTGTTAGAAAGGTAAGATCAAATTGTTTCTTACCAAACAAATGCTGCTATGTTAAGAGAAGAACTGACATTTTTCTTTAGCACACAAGAAAATATCGCTGAGAGCAGAGATCTTTGGTATTGCAAAACACGGTCAAATATAATTAGTCCACAAGTTTGGAAATATCACAAATCACAAGAAGGTTTCCCACACAAATATTGTGAGGAAAAAACATTGTCACTTCGTGCATTCTTGTCATAACATCATAACATTCGCAGTACCTTAACACAGACCTTATGTACAGAACGAATGATTCCTAAAATAACAGAACCAATACAACTATTGGAACAGGTACGAAAGACATTTTATTCTTTTAAATCCTTAGAATTGGAGTCGGTAAGTTCACTAAATGTTTACATTTGCTGCATTAAAATAAATATAATTAAAATTACCATCAACGTTTACGAAGTGACTAATCTTTGCAAACACGAAAACATAGATGACAGACTAAATACGAAGAAAACTTGATGTTTTAAATTGTATGAAAGGTAGAAACTGCATAGATTTGAGGGGGAAACTTTGTACTCCTGTAAACAAATCTAATGCAAATAGAACAAATCAGGATGTAATCATGAGCTAAAAATTTAGTGATATGTCTGCCTGAAAAGGCATTGGCAAAAATTACATCTCAGATGATAAAAGTTAGTGCAACAGCCTTCACAATGATCATAGAAATATACAATACAGAATTTTCTTCTTAAATTGCTCATGAAGCTCAATGATCATGTGAGTGAACAAACATAAAGGAGCTGTGAGACGAGAGTACATGCACTGATTCATTATTATAACTACTGAATAGATTCCACTATAAAAATACAATGTATAAACTGGTATTGTATAAAATAACAAAAGAAGAAGCTTTAGCTAACACAAATCACGGAAGATGTGATGATTTTAGGGCATTCCAGGGCAACAACGATCAAAGGGACTTGGGACAGAAACGAAACACACTCTTTAACATAGACTAGCGTCTATGGAGAAGACATCAATAAGTTAAAAACCCAACTTAATAATACCTTATCTATCGCAGGCTGTCAGGGTACACAACAAAATCCTTGAGTTTTGCAGCTAAATCATTTTTGAACAAACCCATTTGGTTATAATAAAAACAGGAGATTAAAATAATTATCATGCTGGACTGTTATGTTGCTTAGAGAATATAATTAGAGCCTCCAAAAAGATTTAAATATTAAGTTAGAGGAAAATTTTGATGTAATCAGCTGCAGCTGCCATAAGTAATGGAGGGAAGTAAACTTACATTACAGAAAGTTTGTAAGGATTTGTTTGTATTCCTTCAGTCTCATCATACAATCACTCGTACTGATTTTACTACAAAGATCATAATACTTAACATACGGTAACTTATTTTTAAGTGAAAAAGTAAGGGAAACTCTTAGAGCAAAAGCTGTTGATGTCACATTCAATAACTAGGTTCTAAAATAGGGCTGTATTTGATGACAGCCCAGGCTCCTGTGTGCATTTTCATGAGAAAAACTGCACATATCAGTTGCTCTGAACCTTGCCTGAAACTTGCCCATGCCAGTAGCACTCTGCAACAATTTGGTATCACATTCTGTTCCACTCTTACCTTAGCAGTCTCAATCTCACACTGGGACAAGAAGAAATAAAGCAAAAAAGACAAATTGAACACAAACTATAGTGCAACACCTTAAATAGCATGGTAATAATTACAAAACCTCCTGGTTTGGAAATTTCAAAATGCTGTAAGTAGGCGAGGGACCACAAGCATCTTTCAAAAAATTGCATCTACTTTTAAACCCACCTTTTTCTTGCCTAGAATAGGTTAAGAACACAGAAAGCCACAGATGACAAACAATCGCGAACATATGAGTACAAGTACACTACATTACTTGCAAACCTAAGAATTACCTTCAGAGCTGCTTCAATAGCAGCAGAGTTCAAGGATTTAGGATAAGAGAATACACTGAGAGTGAGAAATGGATCTGAGTGAGTGCTCAATGCTGATTCATAATGACTGATTTAACACTTTTCTGTTCTAAAAAGCCTTTAATCTTATTGGAAAATGTCAAATACTTGTGGGCCCACCTAACACAGCAACTGCAACAGGTCACAAGGGGATAAGCTTTATTGTACATAGGGTACCTAGAGAGTTTGCAGGCCAGCAAACTAGTCAACAAGAATACAATACACAAGAGGCTTTTTCAATCATAAGCCATAGGATTTTTTTTTTTTTGTAAGGTTGTTTTTGTGCGATGTATAGCATTTATGCCTCTGATCTTTGAGGTGTCCAAATAAAATTAATAAATACCTCTTACAAAATTCTAAAATTTGAAAAAAAAAAATCCTTCGCACTCTCAGCTTTACTAAAACATAAAAACACCACAAGGGCATCATACTAAATGGAAGTCTGCCTTATAGAATTTGTCAATTTGCCAATTGCAGATGACTCGGCCCAGACGATGGCGAGATAGGGCCACAGTGCTAAAGCAAGAGAGTCCTTTTTTCCTCCCTCCTTTCCCCTTAGAAGGGCAGGCTGGCCACGAACATGTTCTCGATGAGCGGCGGCGCGGGCACCAGGTCCTCCAGCTTGAGGTAGAAGATGCGCTGCAGGCCCTGCACGCTCAGCGACCGCAGCTCGGGCAGCTTGCCCAGCAGCCGCGACAGGTAGTGGTCCTTCTTCTGCGCCTCCGCATTGTACGTGACGTGATCCTTGAGGGAGCTGATGATCTTCATCTGCAGCTGCTCCACTTTGTGCGGCTCCTTGAGGCCGTGGCGCTCTGCGGACAAGAGCAGGGTGGAGGGTCAGCGCCGTGCAGAGTAGGCAAACCAACGGACGCACGCGCTGCGTCGTTCGGAAACTGGCAACCCCTCGGAGGCGGAGGGGGATACAGATATTATGCGCCCTAACAAGTCTCAGAACCACCTTCCAAGTTCAAAAATATCCCGTAACATTTGTACCCGGGGGTACAAACCGAGAAGGGAATCACTCATACAAAATGTGTACAATGGTTGTTTCTTTTTAAAAAATTCAGTTGATTTATTGTTTTGATTTTACAAGGAAACTTTCTGTCATTTTGATAAGTTTTGATCTTTTACCGCCATTTCTCATTGTTTTACAATTTTGTTTCGTTTTTTTTTGTTATTTTTTTATCCATTTATAGGATTTTTCTAATTTTTCTGTATCTCTTTTTTTTTGGGAGCTTTACAGTGATTTTTCGAAGTGATACCCCCCTTGGTACGAGCATTATGGTGGCCCATGAGCCCCGATGAAGGTCCTGAACCTAGTGATGGCCAATAATATTTCTACCCACAACCCAACCCATCCTCCACGAACGAGCCCTCACCTGTGATGAGCGTGAGCGCGCAGAGGCAGGCGAAGGCGGAGATGTCCACCTCCATGTTGTGCAGCGACTGACAGAAGTCCAGGATGGCGAGCAGCCAGTCGCCGAAGCTCCGGTGGCACTGCTGCTTGTCGAGGACCACGCCGTTGCAGAAGGTGAGCTTCGTGTCCTCGGCGCGGGTCCTGCGCGGCCGCGAGTCGGAACAGGGTTTATCCACAGTGCTCGGGAGGGGGAGACTTACCCACCGAGGTGTTCAACGCCTACCTGTAAGCCAGCCGCAGGACGAACAGCTCCAGGGAGGCCGACTGGAACAGGAGGTCCTGATCGTCCCGGCAGAGGTCGCCGAAGCCGGGGATCTTGTCCGCGAAGTGCCGGATGACGTCGACCGAGGTGGTGAGCAGGCGGTAGAACTGCTGGATCTTCTCGGCCTCCGAGACGAGCTCGTCGGTGGGACTGGGGCCGGGGCTCTGGTACTGGAAGGCAGAAGAGATCTGATACCACGGGGAGGGTCTAGAGCGCGTCCGGCTGGCGGGCTGCCGCGCGGCGGGGAGCGTGGCGGCCTGGACCAGTACCTGAGAGTAGTCCAGGTTGGCGAGGTCCGGCGTCGTGTCCACGTGCGCGCGCACCAGGGCAGTGATCAGGGACACGGGCGGGCTGGGCGGCGACTCCTGGGGGGACTTGGGCTTGGACGGGAGGCGACCGCGCCGACCCTTCAGGGAGTCCGTCCGCACCACCTGAGCGACACACATGTAGACCAAGTCTGAGACACATTTCGCAAAGGCGGAAACAACAGAATTCAAAATGAGGGGAAAGTAGTTTCTGAGCTGAAATATGGGGTGCGGGCAATCCTGCAGAGTTCTCAAACGGGTGGGTCCGGTGCAACCCAGAGGTGAGAGCAAGACGGAGATACTATTCGGTTACAGCATCTCAGTCGCACCTACGGTTTCGGACACGTTCCGAGTAGCTGGACCCAAAGGGCCCTTCACTACCAAAATAAAAAATAAAAATCAGTGCACACTCTAAAACAAGATCAGTAAAAATCAGAAAAAAAAATTCAAGAAAATGTGAGGAAAAACAAAAATAAATCAGTAAAAGTCAAGGAAAGTCACAAGAAAAACAACAAGAAAAGTCACAAAAATCGGCATACGCTTGAATTTATAGTGAAGGACCCCTCCCCTTCCCTCGGCCCGACCGACCCGTTTGAGACCTCCGGAATCCTGGCAAATAGGACTGCGGCAGCCTGCTGTTGCATAAAAGGAACGTAACGAGTAAGGCAGCATCCTTCCTAACGATGACAAAGGGCTGTCGCATTCATCCCCCCGGCCCCACCCCCCAGCATCACCGCAGGCTTGGCGTTGCGGCAGGTTACGGACAGTTACACCCCTGGCCAGGGCAGGGCAGCCTTGCTCTGTCTCTCTCGCACTTATACGACGAAGCCCGTGTGTGCGAGAGAGACAGGGCGTGGAAAGCACTCTTCGGAAGTCGGCAGGGCAGGGCGGAGCTGCCCCGCTAGGCGTTGGGTCGCAAACATCTGGATTATGTCACTGGGCTGGGCTAGTGGGGTGCGAGCACGCGGCTCGGCTCTCGTTCGCCTCGGCGTGGACCCTGATGCGAACAATGTAGACGGGAATAGACTTTCCCCGAATCTCGTTCGGCAGGGCACACTGAGGGGCTAGGGGAGGAGGAGGGAGAGAGCGAGAGAGAAAGAGTAGTCACTCGCAGTAGGTGGGAAGGAAAGGCTTCAGCCTCCAGCGCGGGCGTGAGAGAGAGGGTGGCCGCGTACGCGCGTGCGCACGTACTACTTCTGTACAGGAGAGGGGGTGCGGGAGGGGAAGAGTCGCGAGCATCCTTGTCGGCAAGGTACTATACGGTGTGCTTACGCTCTAGGCCCCGATTTTATTCCTGAAGTCAAAACCGTTCCCCTTCACTATGCGGTATTGGTGTTATAGTTTGAACTTTACAACAAAATTCTTAATGGACAGGGCCAAGGCCCGGCAAGCAATGATGAAAGGAAGTGACAACTCTGAATTTTTGTAAACAAAGAAATGTGGAAAAAAAAATTCCTCAACTTCTCTTAGGTTTTCTTTTTTAAACTTTTACTGAAGAACATACCAATAATTTTTAAAAGTTCAATCAATGTACATTTGTGAGTTTTTTCTAAAATGTTTGTAAATTTAACTCGAGCTTTTATGTTGTTCTTTTTCGTGACTTGATGTCCAAAACAATTCAAAGTTGTTGACCCCTGCACAATGATGCCAAACATTTACTCTCAGTCACTCACTCACTCACCTCTTTGACCATGCCGACGGCGAGGCACTTCTGAAAGCGGCAGAACTGGCAGCGGTTGCGCCTGCGCTTATCGACGGGGCACGCCTTGTCCGCGAGGCAGACGTACTTGGAGCCCTTCTGCACGGTGCGCTTGAAGAAGCCCTTGCAGCCCTCGCAGGTCCTCACGCCGTAGTGCTGGCACGCGGCCGTGTCCCCGCACACGGCGCACAGCGTGGACGGCGAGTGGGGCGTCCCGTGCGCCCCCGCCGCCGCCCCCGCCCCCGCCGCCCCCGCCGCCCCCGCCGCCCCCGCCGCCCCCGCGCCGCCCGCCGGCCCGCTCCCCAGCCCCGGACCAGCGGGGTTGGAGGGCCGAACCTGGTGGAGCACGCCGCCGTGGTGGGGAAGTCCCTCACAGCCGGGCGAGGACGACGCCGAGGAGGTGGCCGAGGGCGCGGGCGCGGACCCGCTCGACACCAGGCCCAAGCGCAGCTTGGGCGACTCGCAGGAGCTGCGGGAGAGAGGAAGCTACGTTAGCGACAAGAACGAGCAAGAGGAAAAAAGAAAGAAATCTCCACCTCAGGTCAAATATGACAACAAAAACAACTCTGAAATTTTTCCACACCTCATAATTCACATAATTTCAAAAATATGAAGAAAAATTCGGACAAACTCAGAAGAATCCAGTAAAAAAGTAGGAAAATAAAGAAAAGTTCACGAAAATTCAGTAAATTTGTGGAAAAATTCAGACAAACATTGCGAAAAAACTAACAAATATTTAGAAAAATTCCCAAAACGTCACAAAAATTTACAAAATCTGTACACGAAAATTCAGAGCTGTTTCCACCTCCACGATCCACGACAACATGAGCGTGAAAATTAAAGCTCCTGGCACAAAAATTTCGATCAAGAAGCTGGCTTACCCGGTGGATTCTGACCGCTGCAGCGGCAGCGACGCCCGCCTCTGCCGCGGAGTCATGGCGGTGGTCGCGACGCTGGGGAAGGGCGGCAGCGAGTAGGACGCGGTGCTGTCCATGTGGGGGCTGGGCTGCTCGTAGGGCTGGGGGTGGGGCTGCTGGGGGTGCGCCTGGGGGTGCGCCTGGGGCAGCGCCTGGGGGTGCACCTGCTGGGGATGGGGTGCGGGCGGCCCCACATGGGGCGCGGTGTGGGGCGCCGTGTGGGGCGCCGTGTGGGGCGCCGTGTGGGGCGCCACGTGAGGCTGGCTGGTGGGCGAGTAGTACAGGCCGTAGTGCTGCTGGTGGTGCTGCCAGGACTCGTAGTGGTTGTGCTGCTGCGGGTGCTGCGGCGGCGGGGGTGGCGGCTGCTGGGCGTGCGGGTGCGGGTGGTGGTAGGACGGCACGCTGTAGCAGTCCTCCGCCTCCATCTTGAAGTCCAGCTGGCTCAGGTCCGACGGCGAGGGTGAGCAGGTCGCCGACGAGCTCCCCCGGCCCGAGTACAGCCGGCTGGAGTACGCGTCCGGCACGGCGGGCACGCCGGCAAACGTCTGGCGACACACAGGAGCGGGGTGAGTCTGCTGCGCACAGGTTTCGTCTCTCTGTCCCTGTCGCACTCATGGAGCAGGGCCATAAGGAGCAAGAGAACGGAAAGAAAGAACACCACTGAACGCTGTTCGGAACCAGCCTGGAGACCAGACGAACGGACGACCTCCAGCACCTCCAACTAATGCCGTCTCATTCAGAAGATTGCTCCCGTACCCCGGTCCTTGTCGCACCTCAGGCAATGGCCGATGTGCGGGATGCGAGGGTCCCATAGGTGCGACAGGAGGAGGACCGAGGAGGAAGAACGATCTTCAGAATCAGCCGGCTGGAAGAGGACGCGGGGCGGGCGGCGGGCGCCAGCGGAAGCGGAACTCACCTGGAAGCTGGGCAGCGGCGCGCACGAGTCGTCGGCGTGGTGGCCGTGCTGCTGCTGGTGGTCCAGGGCGTGCTCGTGGCCCTGGCTCTGGCCCTGGAACACGTCCGGGAAGGGGTCCAGCTCCTCGGGCAGGCCGCTGGAGGGGTCCTCGGCGTACGGCGCCGACAGCAGGTCTGCGAAACTGCTCGAGCCGAAGGACGACTGCAACAGAGCGGGACGCGGCGCGGGTGAGTCTAGGAGGGCGCAGGGTGAGGCGGGGCGGGGCGGGGCGGGGCGGGGCGGGGCGGGGCGGGGCGGAGTGGGGCGTGGCGGGGCGCACGCCATCGCGCTGGACAAACCATCAACGCCCGACGCCGACGACGCCCCGGGGCGTGGCGTGGCGCGGCGACACTGTCGGCGTCGTGCCCGGGGGGCCCGCGCGCCTTTACGAGCATGTCGTCGCTCTGCCACCGGAAAATGAAACGCGGCCGGCCGGTGTCTTTGAGGCGCACGGACATACGTGACGGACAGACACATACGTTCAGACGGACGGACACACCTTCGAGAGGAACGCGACTCGAGCGGCACTTGCACCGGGGCGGCGGCCGCTTTAAGGTTTGCTGTAAAATATAAAACTCTGCGCTGGACCTTTTGGGTCGTGTGCGGCGCGGTCCTCGAGGCGGTATAGGGAGGGTGAGGAGGGTGGGAGGGAGAGGCCCGCTGTTCTGTTCAGCAGACCGATTCCGCTGCCGCACTCCCAGCTCAGCTCGGTCTCTCTCGCTCTTAGGGTGTGGGAGCGTCGTCTCTCTCGCACCCAGCGGGAGAGCCCCGCGACGAGTGCGGGCCCCGCGTGCGACACAGCCTCCCCGCGCCGCGCGCTAAGATGATAGGGCGGCGCGCGCCGCTGGTCGGAGCGTCGCGGACGCACTGGACGCAAACCGCAAGGGCGCCTGCGGTGCGGACTGGCAGCGCTACCCCCGCGGTCAGGCAGGGGCCGCCCCGCCCCGCCCCGCCCCGCCCCGCCCCGCCCCGCCCCGCCCCGTCCCGCCCCGCCCCGCCCCGCCCGGCGCCACCCCGCTCACCCCCGTGCCCCGCGTGTAGCCAGGCCGCGCCGAGGGGGGATCACCCATACAAAACGTGTACAAGGATTTTTTTGACTTTTTGGTTTGTTTGTTTTTGTCTTGATGTTTCTTTGGATTTTTCGAGGAAAATTTCTCTCACTTTTTTTTTTCTTTGATAAATTCTATTTTTCCTCCCATTTCTGACTTTTTACAAGTTTCATTTCTGCTTATTGTTCATTCGCTCTTGATTTTTCGGATTCTTGATTTTATCACTGTGAAAAATATTTCCGTAGATGTACAATATATTTTGTAATTCACTAAGTACAACATATCTCGTACATGTACGACTTTACACGTTACGACTTTGTTGGCTCACCAATCGATTCTGAGTTGATACGCATAGTTATAAAAAGTTTACAATATGAATCGTAATTGTACAAGACCTCTCATAGAAAATTTTCTCGTACCGGTACAAGGATTTCTCACAGTGATATATTGATGTTTTTCAATTTTTTAATTGATTTTCTTGGAGGCCGTGCAATGATTTTTCAAAGTGATCCCCCCTAGGGCCGCGCAGCCGCGCCAGGAACCACAGTTAGGGAGGGGGGGGGGAGGAGGGGGGGTATAGGGTATACCCGGTAAACCATATTTTATAAATAAAATACAAATTCATTTCAGATACACTTTGCTTCAGTTCAAACCAATAATTTTCCACTCTGCATTATTGGCCGTGGCAAAAACGACCCGTGGTGTTGGGAAATTGAGTACTGTAGAGGGGCTCGGTTCAACTTCAAGAGACACATTCTGGCTTCATCTCAGAGTCTTAGCTGCATTTTATCCTTTCGAGTCCTTAGAAACTTCTTATTGAGCAATTTTGGCATTTTACCTGTGAAAATTGACCTTTCATTTTTCTCTCTACCTCCCCCCTTTTTTTTTGTGAACATCGCCAGAATTCAGATTCAATCGTACAGCTTTCGTGACACTTATACCAGGAGTTATACTGTCTTCACTAGCAACCCTACACCACCCCGCAAACACCTGCGGCACCGCGGCTACACCACAACGATTTTAGTCGCTTTCCTCCAAACAGGCGAATAAAAGGCGGACACACCCCGAGAGAGAGAGAGAGAGAGAGAGAGAGAGAGAGAGAGAGAGAGAGAGAGAGAGAGAGAGAGAGAGAGAGAGAGAGAGAGAGAGAGAGAGAGAGAGAGAGAGAGAGAGAGAGAGAGAGAGACCGGGGGGGGGCGAACAAGGGCGCAGGCGCATTAAAAAATCAAGGTGCTGATTACCGCCGTCTGATCGAAAATGAATGCGTTTCCTGTTCTTCCCTCACCCTCTAACCCGTTGCTCGGGCTGGGGGCTGGGCCGCCCTGAGCCGGGGGCGGCCTTGCTGACGGCTGACGGCGGCCTCGCGGCCCCCTGCACCCCAACCCCCACCCCCAACCGCACCCTCGGCCGCGGGACAGGACGTCAGGAAGTGGCGGAAGTGGTTAGCGAAAGGGAGGCAAAATATTTCATGAGGCTGAACGCGCATTACGCTGCGGGCGCGAGGCTCGCTACGTCACATCCGCTCGCCCCGCTCCCCCGACAATTTCTACCCCATTTCTTACCCTCGGGAGCTGATTTTTCTTCGACGCCGTCGATTTGTTTGTTTGTTTGTTGTGTTTCCATCGTGTTTTTTCCCCTCCTTTTTTTTTCTTTTTCCCTCCTGCTCGCGCCCCGCCACTTTCCTCGCCGCCGCCGCATGATTGCAGCCGCAACGCGATTATAAAGTGCGGAAAAGTAGAAAGAGGAAGAAAAAGTGACTTTTGCGTCTGAAGAAAAATGGATTTAAGTGAAAGGTTTCGGATAAAAGGGTGGTGGTCGTGGTCGCTTTAAGGTTAGCGGGAGCGGGGCGTGTGCACCGCACCCAGAGAGCGGCAGCAGCACGGCCCGCGCCCGCTCAGTAGTGTCCTCTCCCTTGCTCCTCATGGCCGCGCCGGCCGCGCCCCAAGAGTGCGACAAGGACAAAGAGACGAAACCACTGCAGCTGCCGGCTTGCGCGGCGCTTGCGGCCTGCAATTGTCGGCGTGCGTCTCGTGTCTATTCAAGAATCGGCGGTACTCGCGCGCTTTTGTGCTGCTGCCAGCGCCACCCTCGAGTTGTCCCGCCCCGCCCCGCCCCGCCCCGCCCCGCCCCACCCCGCCCCGCCCCGCCGCGCCAAACCCCGCACGAGTCCACTTTGCGCTCGAAAAGAGAGAGCGGGCCCGAGGCCCGAGCTTTTCAGTCATCCGGTGGGGCGCCCTCCCTGTGCCGACTTAGACCGAAAAGCGCTACTCTCCTCGCCCTCCTGTCTCTCTCGCACTCATGGGCTTCGCCGAATAGGTGCGAGAGAGACAGAGCGGGGGGAGCGCTATATTCGGAATAAGTCGACTGCTCTCGCCCGCCCCTCTCCCGGCCCCGCGGGTAACGCGGGCCTCCGCCCCCCCGGGGGGGACGCCACCGTCGCGCTAGCGGTGCGTGGCGCCGCGTGGCGCCGCGACGCTGGGCCCGCTGGGCGCCGCGCCGGCCCGGGCGGCCAGCCAATGGCGCGCCGGCAGACGCCGGGGGGGGACGTCCCGCCCCGCCCCGCCGCGCCCCGCCCCGCCCCGCCGCGCCCCGCCGCGCTCCGCCCAGCGCCGCCGCGGCGCCGCCGTATCGCCGTATTGGCTGGGGCAGGGTGTGGCGGGGCGGGGCGGGGCGGGGCGTTCCGCTAGTGCGCGGGGCCGGCGGCGGCGCGGCGGGCCGCGTCCGAGGTGGACGTCGTCACGCCGACGTCGGCGCCGCGGGCCCGCAGCGCGAGCGAGAGAGAGGGAGAGGGAGAGGGAGAGGGAGAGAGAGAGAGAGAGAGAGAGAGAGTGGGGAGGAGTAGGGAGGGGCTGGGCACGGTTTGGGCTGGGCTAGCGATGCACATTGAGGGAAAACACGGGGAAGTAAGTTTTCCCTCTCTTCGCTGCAATTGCAAAAAAAGGATATGTCTAACCATTAAAACTATATTGATGCTCACTTAAAAAAATATGTTCAAGGGGCACTGAACGATGTATTGATCGTTATTGAATGCTCGTCTGAGGCAACGCAATATCACTTATTGCGTTTCTCTTCACATTTACCCCCGCGCACACGTCTACGGCAACCGTCTAGCAGTTTAGTTTATAAAGGTGTGGCTTGGATAGACATTAGGGCAAAAACAAGTCAAAAACGTTGACTCTTTGAAAATCGAAATTGAATTGAATTGAATCAAAACACGAGTAGAAATGTAAGCCGCTTCGTTGCGGTTCTTTAATTGAGGGTCAAACCGCCTTGATTTAGTTTAAGTTGAGTCCCTTCAAAGTTCTGACTTATGAATTCGATAGGCCTGAAAGTGATTAAAATTACTCCGACCAAGCGTCACCTCAGTAACACGGTTAAAGCTGTGACTTACATTTTGAAAAAAAGAGGCTCCTCAAAAGGATGAGGAAATTTCCCACCTCTTATGAGCAAGCGTCCCTTATTAGTTCCTCAAAATTATTCTTCCGTTTTTTAACCCAAGAAAACAGACGGGCCCGTCTTCAGCAGATCCAGCTCACGGGAAGAAGAGATAGCCATTTCTCTGGTGAAAAGTTGCTCGCCACGTGTTTGCTGTGCAGAGAACACGTGTGGCGCCTGCAGCGCGCTGCAGTGCCTGCTGCCGCCTGCTGCTGGCTGGAGGAGGCAGGGAGGTTTGCGGTCCGGACGGGAATGTCGCTATAGCGCGACATTGCGACATTGTGGCGCTCTGTTTCCGCTCATCCGGTACCACACGACTCCTTCTCTCTCTCTTTCTCTCTCTCATACACACCATACATTTATGAGGTGAGCATTTCGTGTGGTGTCACCTCATCGCTTTACGACTCGTGTAGACCGGCGCACCGCGCGCCGCCGATTCGCGGTCCCACGCCATGACGATATCGTGACACGCGGCGCCTCTCTCTCTCTCTCTCTCTCTCTCTCTCTCTCTCTCTCTCTCTCTCTCTCTCTCTCTCTCTCTCTCTCGCGCGATGCGTCACGCCGGGGCTCCCCGCTATGGTGCCCACACGCGACACATAGGACCTTCCCTCCGGCCCTGCCCTGCCCTGCCCCGTCCAGGCCGGCGGCGCGCGTCCCCCTTCAAAGAACAGCAAAGTCGCCGACAAAAAGCAAAGCGCGCGCCGCCAGAAGAGGGTTTCCCGACCGCTTCGCGGCGTCTTAAAAGATAGTTTTAATTTTTACTGTAACGATATAAAGCAGCCCAGAGGATCGGGGGAGTCGCCCTCTTCCCCGTTTGATGGCGACTCGCCTTTTATTCCTGCTTGCTGCGCCGCACCGCGCGAAGGAAACGGACCAAAACTATTTAAGCGGTACCCATATCTCCACTTTAAAAAAATAAATAAAATATATGTCTTTTTAGAAACCATGTGAGGGGCTTGTATACCCTGATGCGCCCGATTGCGTACTCAAACGAAGGCACCTTGAGGCAAGTGACCACTCTCAGAGCAGTCCCTTCATTCAGGAGAAAAAACATTCACTCGGCAAATATTCATGGGAAAAAAAGAGGAGGGAAAAAAGGGGGAAAACATGTCTCTCCCGGTTCCGTGATCTGCGTTGACCATCCACGACAAACGTTAAACGCATGTTCACCAGTAAAAATGCAGAGACGAAGAAATCAAAACGGGAAAAGTGTAGGTGGTATAGGAGACCCGGCGGGGGGATATGGGGGTGGGGATTGGTAGCAGATCGTACCAAACCATTTCCAGAACGAAGGACTGGATCTTCATTTCCATAGTGCACACGCACCAAGGGGGAAACAACTCAGAAATTTTTGTTTACCTCGTAATGCAATTCAGAAAAATTAAGAAAAGTTCACACTGGTAAAACAAATGTATAGTTCTAAACATCAAATGATGTTTAACTGCTAATGTTTAATACTTAAACACTATATCATGTTTAGTTCAAACTATACATTAGCAGATGTTTATTTTCTAAACACTTTGCAAGTGTTCAGTTTGCTATACACTTGGCGCAGCGTGGTGTTCCTATGCTTTTCCATGTGAAGCCTCGCCCAAGTGTATACTTCTATACATCACAAAATGTTTAATCTTTAAACATTTGTGAAGTGTATAGGTGTTAAACATCTTGTCATGTTTAGTTCCTGCTATACATCATGTCATGTATAGAATTGCCAACTATACACCATGATGTATAGAAACTAAACATTTGTTTTACCAGTGCAGTAAAATTCAGAGAAAACCACAAAAATGTAGGCAAAATTCAAGCGAAAAGTTACAGAACTTCTACAAAAATTAACAAAAAAACAAAAAAAACAAAAAAAAAGTCACAAAATGTGTCCAACCGAATTCAGGGTTGTTTCCCCCTCGGCACACACTCACGTGGACGCGCATCACCTGGCAGAGCTCGATGCCCCGCCCGTGCCGGGCGCGCTCCTGGCGCCAGGCCAGCAGGGCGGTAACGTTCTCTCGGCGATACCCTGCCCCCCCCCCCCTCCCCCAACCCCAAACCCCTCGCTCATTCCTCACAACGCCACGCTTCGCAGACGACACACAACGTCACAAGGGAGGCACACTGCACTGCCGCCGCTAGGCCCGAAAGGTCAGCCCAACCCTCCCCAGCCCAGTGTGGTGGTGGCGGCCGTGGCCAGACGGGACGGGGCGGGGGAGGGGGGCAAGAGAGAGGGGGAGGGGGAATGCTTCCGAGATTTATACTCCATTTCACGGCAGAGTACTAATCAATACTTACAAAGCAATCCAAGTTGTGATAAAATTTAGAGAGTAATTGCACTGGAATTCCTATAGCAGTGTGCAAATGTCCTCGTAGATATGTGAATTTATTATATTCGCCCACTTGCAGGTGAATGAAAATTTTAGCACTCGAATAGGTGTGTGAATAAAAATTCGCTCATTTGAAGGTGGGCGAATGAGTTATTGGCGCACTTAAATCCGCTTACCTGCAACTGCAAGTGTACGAAATTTCATTCGCCCATGCTACAAGTGAGCGACATCTGTATAAACGTGAGCGAAATTCGTACACTTGGATTTCCAGTGTGGGAGTAGCAGAGCCACGCAACAAAACAAGAGAATTGTACATTTCTTTTTTCCTTACATGAAGCGGCATGGTGCAGGGGCGGGGCGGGGCGGGGCGGGGCGGGGCGGGGCGGGGCGGGGCGGGGCGGGGCGGGGCGGGGCGGGGCGGGGCGGGGCTGGACGAGGTCGGGAGGAAACAAAAAGATTCCAGAGTCATTTACACACTCAATAAACCCGCTGACTTGCGGCTTAGCGCCCGCGGGGCCGTACGCCACGCCACGCCACGCCCAGCCGCGGCTGAACCCAGAATTAGAGGTACGTACACCACACTGAGTACAGTTATGCGCTTGATATAATAAGACGATTGGTCGCGATAATTAACAGCCATTATTATCTCTCGGGTTGGCCGGGCCGCGCCGGGCCCGGTCCCGTTGGCCCCGCGGCTTTATTCGCACAACGACTGCAAATATACACGCGCCGACTCTTATCAAGAACATTTCTATTCCTTTGAAAACGCACTTGTTGATGAACGGGACGCCGCGTGCGACTTTTATAGAATGAGCGAAGCACAAATACGTAAAATTCGACCGTGCGGGAAAAAGTCTCAAGTTGAGTGAAAATTCTCCACTAGTTTCGTCTCACTTTTAACGGGTTACGTTTGTCACCGTCTGAGGGATCCCTAAAATTTAGAAAAGGGGACCGCTCATAGTTCATACGCGATTAAGGAGGGAAACTTTCAGTTCATACCTTGAAATTCTTGCAACAGTCTCTAGCATAACTGGTAAATATCAGAAAAAAATCGTAGGTTTACAAAAAGAAAATTGAATTCACCAGTAATTTTATGATCTCACTTACAACGTCATAGATCGTTGTTTCTGCACAACCTTCGACCATAACATTACAACCTGATTCGTAAAGTTTTCAAAAATTTCGCACCAGTGACCGCGAGAATTTATAAATTTAAGTTTGGGAATTTGTCTTAAATTTACAGTTTGAAATTTGTAACTCACAAGTCCGTGTCGTAATCCAAATTAACATAATTTGCCGAAAATAGAGGAACGTTTTTTTTCTTTTTTTCCATTGTGGACGGCTTATTCGCCTGATTCCCAGCAGGCGGCCGGGGTGGTCGAAAGCGAGTTGCGGCATGTGCCTGACGAATGAATCAGCAGGAGTCGTTCCGAAAAAAAAAACGCAAATGAAACTGCTGCGGGTTTGGTCAGCTCCCCTCCCCTCCCCTCCTCTCAACACCACGCCTCTCGCATTGAGCGCAAACCGTGTTTGTTTACAAGATATCATAATAGCGTTTGATTAAATAACACCGGGTGCCGAAGGGACTCCTCCCCCCGGGCAGCCACCTCCCCTCCTTCTCCTCCCCTCCCTCCTCCTCCCCCTCCCTCGGGGAGACTTTATTGTTAAATTGTTAGCGCGGTGTTGGGTTACACTTGTCACGCACGGCCTTTTATTGCCGCAGCGTGTCCCGCCTCCAGGCGCCTCTCTCTCTCTCTCTCTTTCTCTCTCTCTCTCGCTCTCTCTCTCTTCTTTCTATGCCTCTCTCTCTGCCCCCTTCTATCTCCTTTTCTGTGTGATTCAAATAACAGTAACTCCTGCGCTGACTAGATAAATGGAGCACCGTTCAAACATCCATAACATTCAAAAAAAAAAAAAAAAATTGAGAAAAACAACTATAACATCCTTCAAAGAAGAAGGGGGAAAAGGGGAAAATTACATTCTTACTAAGAGGAACTTCTTGATTTTCCTTAAATCTGCGAGTCTTTAGCGCTTTGAGTAGTTCCCCCCCCCCCCTCTTCTGTAAGGCAGCAGCAGGCGTCAAAACCATGCGAGTATAATCGTTTGATTCGTCTATCCGCCCCCCCTCCCCCCCCACCCCACCTCCCGCTCCTGGTTATTTGATAGCGTCGGCCACAATCTGGCGACCCCACACTCCACCCCGGCGGTGTCCCGGAGGGTGTCCCGCAGGGTGTCCGGGGCCGGGCGGGACATCCTCCTCAGCACCCAGTAAACACGCCGTCATCTCCTCCCCCGGACGATCATCACCTCGTCTCCGCCCGGCTCCCGCCCGCCCCGTCCCGCGGGTCATCCCATCTCGCTGCAAAGATGACAACCATAACAAGCCTCTCGAACGGTATATTATTACCCTGTCCCGTGAGATTTACAAACTGTAAAAAAAAAAATGAAGAAGAAGAAGAAGAAGAAGAAGAAGAAGAAGAAGAAGAAGAAGAAGAAGAAGAAGAAGAAGAAGAAGAAGAAGAAGAAGGTAAAAAAAGTACTCGTCCGCTCCGCAGGTAATTGACGAAACGATAGCTCTACCTCTCCCCGCCCGCGCAGGTCAATTCAGTTTAAAAATTAAAACGCGCAGACTTGACTGGACACGACACGGCGACACGCGCGCACGCCCCGCGGAGGCTCGTCGAGCTGATTTCATTTAAAATTTAGAGATTGTTTTTGTGTTTTCTCCTTTTGTTTGCTTGAGAGATGAGCATTCGCCGTGTGACGGCTCAACAAAGCCATCGCGTGTCGCCTCGAGTGGCGCTGCGTGCCACGCGCCCCGCCCCGCCCCGCCCCGCCCCGCCCCGCCCCGCCCCGCCCCGCCCCGCCCCGCCCTGCCCTGCCCCGCCCCGCCCCGCCGCGTCCCGCCCCGCTGCCGCCGCACGCGACACATCAAACTCCAATCACTCGGTGACTTGATCGGACGGGCGGAGACGAGGCGTGCTCGAGGGGGAAACAACTGTGAAATTTTTGTACACCTCGTAATTCAGAAAAGTTCAGAAAAATTTAGAAAACTTCACAAACTTTCAGGAGAATTCAGAAAAATCTTCTCAAAAAATCGACAGTAAATATTTTTTTAAACGTGTGGTCCCCCTCGGCCTGATGCAATCGTATATTAACCTGGACTGCCGGCGCGGCGGCGCGCTTCTCAGAACTAGCCGAGAGGCGTTAGGACCGAGGCGCGAGGCGGAAAAAGTTGGGGGAGGGGAGGCAAGGGGAGGGGGAGACGTCGAAAGGAGAGGGGGTGGGGAGGGGCAGAGAAGAGGGCCGATGAATTGATACGTTTCATGACGGCGCCACAAAGCGCTATGCCCGTCTGGATTCGTAATTTAAGAGCGCTGCGGCTGGCTGCACTCCGAACCTGAGCACCGCCTCACACACACAAAAAAACACACACAAACAAACATACATACATACATACACACACACACTCACACACGAACACACACATACACACAGAGAACCGGGCTGGATAACCATACGCTTGCTGCCATAACCGTCAAAGGTAGCCGCGAAAACAAACAAGCGAATAGCAATGCAAATACATGGCAGTAAGCTGCCTTGCTGGACCAACTCCAACCAGGCGACACATTCTCGCAGGCGAGGCATAGGAAGAGGGGAGGAGGGGGGAGGAGGGGGGAGGGGGTGGGGAGGAGGGCCTTCAAGAGGACATGGTAATCGCGGAGAAAAAGGGATGAGTGGGGGGAGGGGAAGGGGTGCGGGTGAAAGCCCACTGCTCGGAGGTGGTGTATAGAGGGAGAGGACTAGACGGAGCTAATGAGTGTCTCCCAGGGTGCATAATCTGGACATCGATCTACTGCAGTGAGACACGCCGTCACTGCCGTGTGTGCAGCGCCAATCCTCTCTTTCCTCTCTCTCTCTCTCTCTCTCTCTCTCTCTCTCTCTCTCTCTCTCTCTCTCCCTCTCTCTCTCTCTCTCTCTCACACACGCGCACCCATACACAGACACGCACACACACACACAAATACACACACACACAAACTCACCTGTGTCTGCAAGAGCAGCATACTTGAAGAGACGGTGAACGGAATGGAGCCAGGCGAGACGCACGACAAGTCGTTGGAGCCAGCCAAGTCCTTACTGCTGGGGACCTCGGGGCCTGGGAGAAACAGAAAGCACAGAGGGTTGCGAGTTATTACGCAGGCAGGCGATTAACGCAAACACAGATGAGCGCGTGGCGCCACGACGAAGAAAGGCATATCATCAGCTTTATGCGGCCGCGCGCGCACGGTTAAATGGAAGGTTTCTTATTTTCTGACGGGCAGGCGCACGTCGTCAGTTAGTCTGGTTGTCTCTTTCGCCTCTCTCTCTCTTTCTCCCGTATCCCCCTCTCACTTGTTGCCCGGGCGCGCGGTAGAGGTGCTCCCACTCCCACCTGGCGTTCATGTCTCCGGATCGGTGGCGAAGGGTTCGTGTCCCTCCGGTAATCTTGTGTACGCTTTGTCCGATAATTACTGGTGATCTTATCCCCCAAAATTATGTTCTAATTATTTTTCAAGCTGTTTCGGGTTTTCCTCTGAGGCGGGCTCCCGCAGGCTCCCCACCGAGAGGGGGATAACTCATTCGAAATGTAAGCAAATTATTTCTTTTTTTTTTTGACCGTTAAAAAATAAATGTTTGTTTTGATTTTCCTTTTGATTTGTCAAGAGAATTATGATTTTTTTTTATCTCTTATTTCTGGCTTATTTCCTTTGCTTTCAATTCTTTGTTCATTTGTTCTCGATTTTTCGCATTTTTCTGTGACTTTCTTCTTAATTTTAATTTTTTTAATTGATTTTGATTTTTTAATTTTTTTTTTGCCCTATGAGAGGGACGTAAAATTATTTTTCGAAGTGACCCCCCCCCCCTAGCGGCCTCCCCCCCTCCCCCCACTAGCCCAGCCCAGCCTGCTGCAGAGGACGACGCGATATATAACTTACGGCAGCGGCGGGAGGTTCGGACGGACGACACACGGCGGCCCTCGCGCGCGCGCGCGCAACGGGTTTCTGCGTAACCAAATGAGAGTGAATCAAACTGTGGCGTGGCGCGGCGTGGCGGGGGGCCGCTGCCGCCCGCCGGTACCCGCGCCGGTACCCGTTTCCTGCCGCGAAGCCGTCGCGCGCATCCTATCGTAGGAGACGACGCCCAGCCCAGCCCGGCCCGGCCCGGCCAGGCCAGGCCAGGATGACTTGCTGCTCGAACAGCGCCACGCCGCGCCACGCCGCGCCACGCCGCGCCACGCCACGCCGCGCCACGCCACGCCACGCCACGCCACGCCACGCCGCGCCACGCCACGCCACGCCACGCCAGGGGTCGCGGCACAGCGCCATACGTTTCGCCATGCGCAGTGATGGCGGGCACGGCCGGGTACCGGTTTGGTACATCACAGCAGCACTCGAAGCGGGGGGTTGGCGCTGCTCGGAGAAAGTACCCCCTCCCCCCCTTTTTAAACAGCGGGGGCGACGTATGCGCGTTCCGACGGGCGCGAGTACCGCGGGTACCCGCGCACGACGACGGCCAGGTGGTGAGACGAGCAGACTTGTTCCGAAGAGCACTTCCCTCGCCCTATCTCTCTCGCACTCATGGGTTTCGCCGCATAGGTGTGAGAGAGACGGAGCGAGGAGAGCGCTCTTCGGACTAAGTCGGCAGCGCGGAATGGTCAGCACCCGGGCCGGGCCGCTGACGGGTACCTTATGTTAGCGGGACAAGGCGCGAAGCAGTTGGCGGAGAGAACCCTATCGGGACTTCAGCGTCCTGTTGGGAATGAATCTGCAACTCGAAGGGGATGCAACTTCAAATAATCGCTGAGCAGATCTCGATGCAGTCATAGCCTCCAGTCACAATTCAGACACCATCCAGCCAGTTTCCAGTCACCCTATCCTCTCATTTCCAGTCGGATTCGATCGGATTCCATCGTCAAAAGCAGTCGTTTTCACTCACTTCGTTAAATGATTTACATCTCCAACGAGCGCCGTGAGGTACATTTTTGAATACTGAGGATCTTTGAGCGTCAATATTCTGTTGATCACCTTTCCCACTTCACGTGGAGCGGCTACTTAATAAATCCATAAATTGATTTGAATGTGTAACACATTACCCACGTTACCCACAACAGTCCACATCAAGTAATCCACCTGCTGAGCACCACATCACAGTGAAGGTATGGTCCGCAGTAACCAGCTAGGAAGGGCGGGGCGGGGCGGGGCGGGGCAGGGCGGGGCGGGGGTGCTACCAACCGTTGGAGGCGAGCAGGTCCTCGTTGACGGCGCACAGCATGGTGGCACGTGGTCGGCGCGGAGCTCCGTCGCCGTGCTCGCTCGTCCACGCGGTGCGCGCTCGCCGGACTACTGTCGTCGACTGAGGACGACACCGAGGCGCCAAAAATGATGGCCGTGTATATTAAAATATAGCGCGAGCTGGTTTGGCGGGGGCGGGCCAAGGGGGCGGGCCGGGGGCGGGCCGTGGGAGGGACTAAGGGCTCCCTGGGGACAATATGCAGTCCGGGGAAACCTCCACACCGGCTGGCGAGGGGTAGGGGGTGCGGGGCGGCGGGGCGGGCGGTGTGGCTCTGCGGGGTGGGGGTGCGGTGGCGGCCATGTTCCATCGACCCGTCTTAAATTCACGCAAATTCGCAAGGTAAATCAGAGCAATACGGCGACGTACCATTTTTTGTTTTCCTTCCACGCACTGTAAAATTCTTTGAAAGCAAACGCTTATGCGACGATTTCAAAGCTTCGCACAGATGAAACTTCGAGATTAGCGAAGCGTCTTTTTTCGTAAGAAAAGCTTTCGTAGTTCAAAGCTAATGCTCCGCTATCTTCAAAGCATTTAAGTGATCTGGCATTGCGAACAGTGCGTGAGAAAGATAAATTCTAGAGGAATGTATTCAACACTATGCGGAAAAACTACAATTTAACAACAGTTTTAAACGGTTTTTTCGAAGTACAATAAAAAAAACTGTTCAAAAATTGTACCCAGTATAGGGTAAATTATAGTGAAGTACGGTAACGGAAACCGTAAACTGTTCATTCAAAACCGTTGTTTTGTTGTACGATGTAAGGTTTTTCTCACAGTGAATGTCAAAAACTCTACCCCAAAACTTACAAAAATAAACTATCCAGGGGCTACTCTAATTTTTGTGTTTTGGTCGAAAATATTTGCATCATTTTTTCCCAACAGAGTGGATCGTGTGGCCCTCCCGGCGCCGGCTGGAATGAAGCTCGCCCCCGCCCCCTGATTACGGCGCCGCCGGCGCCACGGTGCTTCCCAGAAGGGCCCAAGTTCTGCACAATACGGCCCCTATCCTGCCACCACCCCATTTGGCCTGTCGCCGGGGGAGTAAGGGGGTTGGGGGTGGGCGGAGGGGGTCCTCGTATTGGAAGCGCGGCACATGGAGCGGAACTTGTTCCGTGATGAGTTTCGTGGGGTTGGGCGCGGCGCGGGGCAGGGCGGGGGGTGGGCGGGGTGGACGAGGGGGGGTCTGGTTTAGTGGTGTAGAGTTTCAGCCGGATAGCCAGCACAGTGCAGAGATAGCGGCGCTCCCGAGCACCCACCCATCCCTAATCAAAAAAGGCAGCTAACACAACAATAGTTAATATTTTCACAAGTAATGTTTTCAATTTTTTCATCTTTTTTTTGTGTGTGTGGCTCTATTTTTCATGCAGTGATCCGTAACGCCCATTTAATATTACGCTGACTGCTTTTTTCTTCCTCCTGCTACCTTACTCTTATGAAACACACACACACTTCTCCAAAACAATAAACGTCTAGGAACACTGCTGACCTCACGCTCCCTAGCACATACAAATAAAAAATCGAATAACTTTTCTCCAAGTGCAATAAGGACCTATCTGATGGATGGTGGCACAGCGGGGACTGACCCCTTACCCCCCACCCCCCACCCCCGTTCCACCCATACAAACCCGTCACAGATTAGCGACCGGTCTGTGCAGTGCGAGTCCTCACCGGGAGCCTAACTACCTTGACCACCGTGAAGTTCTCGCCTCCGCAACAGGCAGTACCTCAAGATTTGCTTTGCGCGGGCAAACTGAAGATCTGTTTTTAAAAAGGAAGCAAACTAACACACTGTATCACGAGAAATGGAACATAAGCGCCCTTTCAGTGTGTGTGTGTGTGTGTGTATATATATATAGTTTTTTGATAACCAGGCAAGCTTGATTTCAACCGATAGTTGAATACGTTAAGTCGCGTGGCACTTTAATTTCCAGTCACTCCCCGCAGGCGCTTCGCGCGTTTCGCCCCGCCACACCTCGGCTCCTCCGTTCCCACGTCCAGGCTTGTAGTGTGCAATGGCGGATGGAACACTATGGGCCGGGGCCCGCCGCTGCGCTGCAACTCGTCAGACTAGTCCCGGCTCGGCTCGGCTCGGCTCGGCTCGGCTCGGCTCGGCTCGGCTCCATACCCGACTATCGGTTCACACACGGCGGCGTCCCGAATGAAAGCCGCACGATGATCGACCTATTCCTATACACCCCGACCAATGGCAACCTCACACGAAGCCCTCCTGCATAAGATGCGAGGGGGATACAGCTCTGGATTTTATTGCGCACATTTTTTGAATTTTTATAGAATATTTGTGAATTTATAATTGAATGTTACCATTTGTGAGTGAGTGTGTGTGTGTGAATTTTCCTGAATTTTTGTGATTTTTAAAATTTTACATTTTGCAGAATTTTTCCTGAATTAAGAGGTCTGCAGAAAATGTCAGAGTTGTTTCCCCCTCGATAAGATGGCACAGCAGCGAGCAGAAAATAAATAAAAACACGGCCGGGCCGCGCGCCGTGCTGGGTAGGCAGTGCGGGCGCAGCCGTGTGCGCCGGGTCTGCCTACACTGATAAATGAAGCGTGCAAACAGCTCAGCACCACGTGCAGCTCCGAGTCTAACACGTGCAAGTGCACTACTCGGGAGTTGTGCGGTTGCAAGTGTCGCTTCAAAAAATCAATGTGCGACCCTCAAAAAATTATTTAAAAATTTAAACAAATTATCAAGATACAAAAAAATTACGAAAAGTCGAGAAAAAATGAAACAAAAGAAAAAAAAACAAAATAAAATAGAAAAATTCAGAAATGGGAGTAAAAGACCAACATTTATCAAAAAGTGACATAAAGTTTCCCTAAAAAATCATAACAATTTTTTATTTTTATTTTTTTTTTCAAATATTGTACCATGTTGTATGAGTGATTACCCCCCTCGTCTGCCGCACAACCCCACGACCTGGCCTCATCCAGCACAGGCCAAAGTACCCTGGCGGAACGGGCCGCGGGGCTATAGACCTTCGCGGCCTCGGCCTCGCCTCGGCCTCGGCCCAGACCGAGTAGCCCAGCACAGCACCTCTTTCATAATTATGTCGGCCTCCTGATTGGTCTTGCGTACAGCAGTGCACAGCGCCCCGCCCCGCCCGACCCGGCCCGTCTGGAGGCGGCGCGGTCTGGAGTCTGGAGGCATCAATCTGATCTGGATCGTATATGCAGTAAATGATGAAGCCGTCACTCACGGCGTCGCGGCGCCCGCCCGGTGGAAAAAAAAAGAGGAGGGAGAGAGAGAGGGGAGGGGGACGATGGGGAAAATAAAAAGAGCTGAAATATGTCAGCAGTGTTACTCATCGAGAACGGCACAGATACTGCGTAAAACTGAAATCAAAAGTGTTCAACTGACTCTCACTTATAACTACGCATATAAAAGTGTTCAACACTGTGTTCAACACAGAGATGTGTGTGCGATTTGGACACTTATGATTTCAGTGTTTTGCAATGATTTTTCCACCCATTTTCTCCAGCAGCTAGCCGCAGTGCTCAGGGATTCCTTCACTCAAAAAAATCAGTGTACACACTAAAATTAAATGAGTAAAAAATCAGTAAGAAATCAGAAAAAATCAGGAAACATCAGAAAGAAAAAAGTAAAAAAAAAAATCAGTTAAAATCAAGAAAAATTACGAAAAATTAGGAAAAGAAACAGTGTACGATAATTAATAGTGAAGGACCCCTCGAAAATGCTTCATACATATAAATTTTCCTCCCTCCACGATCGTCCAGTTCCGGTTCCACCCAGCTGCCGCTATGCTGCCGCCGTGACTCCAGCCGGCGTGGTGCTCGCCCCCCTCCAGGAGTGGAGAGACTCCAGCGGTACCACCACGGCCTGGCTGGAGTCGCCCGGAGCGCGGGAGAGGCCTTTGACAATGAGGAAGCGAAGGCTTCGCCAAGCCAAGAAGACCATGAATTCAGCCCCGCCGTCGGTGGACAGTGTTACACGCTAGATCACCGCGCGGCTCGGCTCGGCTCGGCTCGGCTCGGCTCGGCTCGGCTCGGCTCGGCCCGGCCCGGCTCGGCTCGAACGCGTAATGAAGACATCGATAAAGGAGAGTGAAGAGTCTCCGCTCCACGCACGCGGGTCAGGCCACGCAGGTCAGCAGGAGACAATTCAAGCGGAGAAAGAGAGAGATGGAGAAACGGGAAGGAGAGGGACAGAGAAAGAGATGGAAAGAGAGAGAGAGAGAGAGAGAGAGAGAGAGAGAGAGAGAGAGAGAGAGAGAGAGAGAGAGAGAGGGGGGGGGGGAAGGCACGCGTAGCGTGCTGCTATCGGAAACGAATTAACTCGTTGCCACCAATGTGCTTTGGCGAGGTTGGGTTGGCGCCCCTCCCGCTCGGCCGGCGCTGCCAACTCACCAACCTGTGGGAGAGGAGAGGAGAGGAGAGGAGAGGAGAGGAGAGGACAGGAGAGGAGAGGAGAGGAGAGGAGAGGAGAGGAGAGGTGAGGGGAGGAGAGGAGAGGAGAGGAGAGGAGAGGAGAGGAGAGGAGAGGACAGGACAGGACAGGAGAGGAGAGGAGAGGAGAGGAGAGGAGAGATTTGAGATTTGAGATTTGAGATTTGTTTATTGTCACTGAACTGAGTAGTTATAACAATATTACAAAATAAAATTATCATAATGAATGTCTGAAATTAATACCTTTAGTGAGGTAGTCATTTAAGTTATAAAAAGCACATTCAAGAAGGCTTTTCCTTATAGTGGTTTTAAATTTCTTAATGGGTAAATTTCTCACAGTGCTTGGTAGTAAGTTATATAGTTTAGGGCCTATTTGTAAAACATCATCTTCACTTACATTGAGATGAACCACATTATTATGAATGAGTGAGTTATTTCTTGTTTCATAGTGGTGTAAATCTCTAGATTTTACAAATTTGGTCTCATGCTTTTTTACATAATTTAGTAGTTGCTGAATAAAGATTGAATAAACTGTCATTATCTTAAATTTGACAAAATATGGCTTACAACTTTCTCGTTGACTTAGTGAGAACACTGCTCTAATACATTTTTTCTGTGTTATAAAAATATCATCCATCATGGTTGAATTTCCCCATAATAAGGTACAGTAAGAAATTTGGGAATGGACCATACCATAGTATGTTAAGAGAGCAGTTTGTTCATCTGCAATATTTTTTATCCTTTTTATGCCAAATATAGATTTAGATATTTTTAGTTTTAATTCTAGTAGGTGGGTGGTCCATTTAAGATGTTGATCAAGGTTGATCCCTAGAAATTTTGCATTGTTAACATAAAGGTCTTTAAATTTAGATTCCAAATTTAGTTGTACCCTCTCATTAGTTCTGAACTGTATTACATTTGTTTTGCTTTCATTCAAAACAAGGTTGTTTAAGTAGCACCATTCTTTCATTTGCTCAAATGCTTGGCATAAAAGTTCCTCATGTTCAAGGAGGGTTTTACTACAGACTAAAACATTGGTATCATCTGCAAAGTTAACTAGCTTACCTGCTTTTAAAAAGGTACATAAATCGTTTATATATATAACAAATAGAAGAGGTCCTAAAATTGACCCTTGGGGTACACCATACATAACATTGCATAATTTTGATCTATATTGTTTACAATTCTTATTTAAGATATGAGAGATTTCAACAAGTTGTTTTCTATCTTTAAGATAGGATTTGAACCACTCTAGTACTATTCCTCTTATACCATGGTCATCTAGTTTCTTAAATAGTATATTGTGATCTACTAAGTCAAATGCTTTTGACATATCGAAGAGTAGACCACTCACATAAGTTCTTGTTTCAAATGCTTGGTAGATGTCATGTGTAAATTCAATAATTGCCTCCGAAGTTGACTTATTTTGTATAAAGCCAAATTGGTTACAGGATAGGATGTTATATTTATACAAGAAAGAACGTACTTTTGTGTCCATGACACTTTCAAAGATTTTTGCAAAGACTGATATATTTGCTACGGGTCGATAGTTTCCAAGCTCATCCTTATTTCCTTTCTTATATAGTGGTAGAATTTTAGATATTTTTAGAATATCAGGAAAGATTCCTTCGTTGAATGAAGCTTGAACAATATGGCGTAGTGGTTTAACCAATGGAACATAAGATTTTTTCACAATTATATCAGTAATATCATCATGACCACAGAGGAGAGGAGAGGAGAGGAGAGGAGAGGAGATGAGAGGAGAGGAGAGGAGAGGTGAGGGGAGGAGAGGAGAGGAGAGGAGAGGAGAGGAGAGGAGAGGAGAGGAGAGGAGAGGAGAGGAGAGGAGAGGAGACGACACACGCGGCGCAGATACAACGCGTGATAGAGCGAGACAGCGTGTCGAGGCGGGGCGGAGAGGCGAGGAGAGGTCCTAACTGACAGGGGTCACACCGGGGGGAAGTACCACCCGGCCCCGATAGCAGTGCTTTACGCCGAGCGGTTCGGCCTCCACCGCCAGCGCGCCGCACTCTATACTGACACCTGGGCCTGAATCGAGGGGGAAACAACTAACTCTGAATTTTGGTGTACGAATATAGAGAATTTTCGTGAATTTTTATGATTTTTGAAAATAGAATTTTTATGAATGCTAACTTGAATTTTACCTGTGAATTTTCTTGAATTTTCCCAATTTTTTTCTGAACCTTTTTTTTGTGATTTTTTTATGATTTTTTTGCAACATTTTTTAATTGTCTGAAATACGAGGTGTACAGAAAATTTAGAATTGTTTCCCCCTCGGTCTGAATGAGTACGACACATTTTGTAAATGCTTGCATAGCAGCAAACTAGGCTGCGACACGGTATCAATTCGAAAACTTTATGAAAACCATGGGCTCATTTTGATTCGTCGGGTGCATCTGCAGTACGTATGCGTCTAAGCGGCGTGAACCGTCTCGAAACCGCTCACAAAGACCACAAACCTCTCAAACCACAGCCCCAAGATGATGGTTCAAACCGCCGGCCAAGCCACCGGCGGTTTTCCTTCCATAGCGGCGTCGCGAACCATTTCCTCGAAGTCGCTCCAGCAATATAGCGAAGGAGGTGGCGCGGGGCGTGCGCGCGTGGGCGTGGAGCGGCACTGCGGGCGCTCTACGGAACGCCCCGCCCCGCCCCGCCCCACCCCGCCCCGCCCCGCCCCGCCCCGCCCCGCGCTCGCGCCGCGCCCGGCTCGGCGCACCACACCCGCCCACGACAGGTAACAGGTGCTCGGGGCGTGTTTTCGAATTAAGTTTCAATGTGTCGGCGCAATTTATTTTCTTGCTGAACGCCGCGGAAAATTGTTTCCAACCGCGGCAGGAAGAACCCGAGAGCTCCGCGCGGGCCGGTATCGGCAGGAACCAATCAGGAGGAGGCCAACGCCCCAATCTTTACCGAAAAAAAAAACAAACGTACATTTAAAAAAAGAAACTAGAAAATTAAGATCAAGTATGCAGTCTGATTCATTCAATCAAGCGTGTCCCGGAACAACAGCCGATGCGATCAGCTGATTCAACCCGTTCGGCGGGCCACGCTGCGTGGCGGGGCGGGGCGTGGCATGGCGTGGCGGGGCGTGGCGGGGCGTACCCGAGACGGCACTGGGCTGCGGGGGCGCGGCTGGTCGCGGCGGGGGGGAGTGGCGGAGGAAACGGCAAGGAAAGTGAAGCCCGTTGTGAGGACGCGGTGCTCGGGACTAGAGGGGTGGGGTGGGGTGGGGTGGGGTGGGGTGAGGTGGGGAGGCGGGGGCGCGTAGCGTTGGTGCGGCGCGGCGCGGCGGGGCGGGCTGTGTAGCGATTGAGCTGATGCGATGCGAGTTGACCCACCTCCACCTCCTCCGCGCCGTGGCCCAGGCGCAACCAGCCCTGGGGCGACCACGTCTCCGCGCCGGGCCGAGCAGTCCAGCTAGCCGCTCCCACGACCCACACACACACACACATACACACACAAATACACATCACGTCAAAGTCAAAGCTTTGCACGGCACGGCCCCAGAGGAAGAAGAAGAAATAGGGAAACATCTTCAATCTGTTGCAGCCAACTCTGAATTTTGGTGTACACATTTTTGTTGATTTTTGTAGATTTTTTGTGAATTTTTACTTGAATTATACCTAAATTTGTGCGAATTTTCCAGACAATTCGTTAGGTTCATTGAATATTTCAAAAATTTTCTTAATTTTTCTGAAATTTCCTAAATTACGAGGTGTACGAAAATTCCAGAGTTGTGATCGCAGCTCCAGCGTTGCACTCGCAGGCTACACACAAAGACGTGTTCAACATTCCAGTTGAACAATATGCAATATTCAAGTGTCGTGCTAAAGACATGCACGTGCGCAACAAAGTATTGAACACGTAGGTGCCTGCAGAGTTCAACATTGAAGAGAAGCGGAAAGAGAGACAGATAATGGACAACGAAGAAGAGAGAGACAGAGAGAGATAGAGAGAGGGAGAGAGACAAGTGTCGCTCTCATCCGATGCATCGGCGAGCCCCGGCCCCGGCCGCTGGCAGCTCGCGGTCCTATGTATGACATGGCGCGGTGTGGTGTGCGGTAGTAGGTCGGTCGCCTCGCCAGCCGTGCACGCGTAATCTGGTGAATTCATCGACTGTAATGTGCGCTCCGCGCGTCTCGCTGTTGTGACCCGCGGCCTGCCCTGCCCTGCCCTGCCCTGCCCTGCCCTGCCCTGCCCTGCCCTGCCCTGCCCTGCCCTGCCCTGCCCTGCCCTGCCCTGCCCTGCCCTGCCCTGCCCTGCCCGGCCCGGCCCGGCACACCGGCCGTCGCGACGCGCCGGGAGACGCTATAAGCGACGCTCAGCAGCTCCGGTTGCGCAAGACGGAGAGCCGTTACGAGCGAGACGAGAAAGAATAAGAAAGAAAGTCGCAAGCCCCTCACCTCAAATTCGGAGCAATTTTAGAGCAGTAAGGAGGCGAGGGTTACCCGAAATTTGCATCGCGATACTGTGTGCTGAGAAAGAAAAATCCTGCCTGGCACTAAACAATTGTTTAATGCTACCAACCTTATATTATTGGCACTGACTGGTATATGGTTCTGACCTTAAATATTTTCGTGGCAAGGCCTTGAGATCTTTTTGCCTTGCTAAGAATGTTTAGGTCCCGGAGTTGAACAGAATTAAGACTGCAAATCTTTGCCCTTAGGACTAATCGTTTTAGTGCCCAGCGAGATTTTTTTTCTCACAGTGTGCTTGTTTTGTTTCTTCTTCTCCTTCTTCTTCTTTCATTGCAACTAGGACTCTTGCCGCGGTACCGCTGCACCTCGCGGCCCGCGAGCGGGACGGGGTATCATGGGAATCTCCGATATCTGCCCGGACGGCTCTGGCCGACCCGACCCCGGCCGCGGCCCGCGCAGCCCGCACCCGATGGAGACGAAGATACACCCCATGCACGGGCGTGATACATGAGTGGCACCTACCCAGGCCGGGCCCGGGCCGGGGGGGGGGATCACTCATACAAAATATGTACAATAATGTTTTTAACTTTTGATATATATTTATTTTTTTTAAATTAAAATTTTTTGTTTTTGATTTTTCCAGAAAACGATGAAAATTTGTGTCACACTATTATAGATTTTGATTTTTCTTCTTATTTCTTGACTTTTTAAAAATTTGTTTTCAGTCTTTTCTTTTGTTTTGTGAGACTTTCTTTTTGATACAATTCAGATTTATTTTATCTTTTTGTTCTGATTCACGGGGGGTCCATACAATGACTTTTCGAAGTGATCCCGCCTGCTCGGGCCTACGCGGCTGACAGACAGACGAGCCGGCGGCGTCGCGTCGGCGCGGTACAGCGTAGAGGAGGACCACATTCTTGGCGGCGCGCGGCGCGCGGGGCGGCGGCGGAGGTGCCGTGCCGTTCTCGCGTCAGAGAGGATCGAGAGAAGCAATTTCTCATCAACAAAGTCTTTTGGCCGGCGCGCTGCAGCTGAGGGGCCCAGCCGCGGGCCGCGGCTACAGCGCAGCGGTGGGAACCACACCAATAGCGGTTAGGGACCAGAGACCAGACCAGACCAGGTCCCATATGAGCAGAGCCTATGACCGCAAGGAGCCACAGGCGAAGAAGTGAGGTGCCGAGCCGAGCCGACTAGCCAGAGCCAGGCTGCAGCCCTACAGCACATCCACACACCTAGATGCCGATCGCAACGTGAGAGTGAGAGAGAGAGAGAGAGAGAGAGAGAGAGAGAGAGAGAGAGAGAGAGAGAGAGAGAGAGAGAGGGGGGGGGGGGATGGAGCAGAGGGGCTGAGCGAGTATGTTTCTCTGGCGCGCCACGCCGGGCTTCGGCCGCAAGGTGGCGCCACGGAGGCACGCATCCTTACGGGCCTTAGGCCGCGGGATGACGCTGGCGGTGATAATTATCTCGCAACGCAAAGGTAATGTTCTGCTTTAATTACGGAGCGCATTAAACTCATTGGAAATATTGGCCATAATTAAGATTGCCGATACGTTATTCGGGAAGGGAGGAGTTGTTGGAGAGGAGGTGGGCTGGGCTGGGCAGGACTGCGCGCCGTGAGATTGATTGAACAAACATGGCCTACTTGGAGAAGGAGAGCGAGAGAGAGAGAGAGAGAGAGAGAGAGAGAGAGAGAGAGAGAGAGAGAGAGAGAGAGAGAGAGAGATAGCAAGAGGGGGTTTGGAGGAGGCAGGGTGAGGGGCAGCGGCCACAACACCTCGGCTATCTCGAACAAGTATCGCTCCTGCAGGACTCTGCACCGCCGCCGTGCGCCCGCCGTGCGGCTTCTGGAATAGGCGATGCAGGGCGAGAGTAAGAGGGCAGGCGTGAGAAAGAGAGAGAGAAAGATAGAGAGGCGGAGAGGAGGGCAGAGCTAGCAAAAGGTAAAACCGAGGGTAAAACCCGCGCGCACAGCGGGGAAGACAGTGTGTCGTGGCGAATAGAGCGAGCAAGCAGGGAGCTCGGCTGGAGCAACAGCAGCAGCGGCAGCGGCGGCAGCTCGGCAGCTCGGGCACATATTAATAATTGAATATGTTGCGCATGCATGTATGCACGTGGGTCCGCTTCGCCCCGCCACTGCCTTCCTGATCACTCACTCGCGTACAACTGCGAATAACCGAGGCAGCATCTAGGAGGAAACAACTCTGAATTTTGGTGTGCAAATTTTGTGAATCGTTGTTAATCTTCGGGAAGCTGTGTAAATTTTCGTGAATTTTTGTGAATTTAGAAAAATTCACAAAAACTTCACAAAACTTCCGGAAAATTCTGGAAGATTATGAAAAATTTAAGTAAAATTCAAGAGGAAATGTACAAAAATTCTGCAAAAAAATTTCACGAAAATTTACAAAAATTTACAAAATGTATACACCAAAATTCAGAGTTGAACCCCCTCCCCCTCCGGCAGGCAGGTTACCCGTCCGGGTGGAGGAAGCGAGAGGGGCAATACTCTCCCCGAGCACTAGACAAAAGGTACTTGGGAGAGCGGCTAAGCGCCCTCCTTGCACTGCTCTCGCGGACGGGTGTCTCGGCTAGACTAACCCGCCTCTCCTCTCCTCTCCTCTCCTCTCCTCTCCTCTCCTCTCCTCTCCTCTCCTCTCCTCTCCTCTCCTCTCCTCTCCTCTCCTCTCCCCGCTTCCTCCTACCCTCCGCTCAGCCCAGCTGCTGCTGCTCCTGCAGCCGCCGCCGTTGAGCCTTCGGCTGCTTGCGAAATTTTTCGGTTGCGGTGCGTCCATAAAACCCAAAACGTTTCAGAGCTGTGCGCCGCTAGGGGCCGCCCGCCCGCCCCGAGTAAGAGAGAAGAGTGAGTCAGAGAGAGAGAGAGAGAGAGAGAGAGAGAGAGAGAGAGAGAGAGAGAGAGAACAGGAACATAAATCAGGGCCAGTTTGCAACGGCGATCCTCTCCTGCTGGGGACTCCCCTCTCCTCTCCTCCCCTGGCGTTGTCTGCTGTCCGAGTGTGCACACTGCGGATGGGTGTTCCTATCGGTACCCAGATCGGTACTATGATGCGGGCACAGCGCTGCGCTGCCCTGCCGGGGCCGCCGGGGCACAGGGACTACACGCCGCGCCGTTAGTGAGCACCAATTAAAACCAGCGAAAAAATACAAGTGCTGAGGCCGACCACGACCTCGTGGAAGAAGGGGGGAAAAGAGTAAGGGAAGAAAAGAAAAGAAAATATACCAAATAAAAATTCCACTTGATTAAGGAAATCTACAAGGGGGGAAAAGAGTAAGGGAAGAAAAGAAAATAAAATATACCAAATAAAAATTCCACTTGATTAAGGAAATCTACAATAATTTTGAGGTCAGAGAGGGTTACGCTCGAGGGGTGTCAGTTTCGAGCTGTTTTTGGTTTCGTCACCATCACGTCGAAAATATAACATATGAGTGCTTTTCGTACTTGTCTTATACCTCAACCTCCCACTACGCGCCTACAACTAGTCCCTGTGGAAACAACGACACTCACACAAATACATAAACACGCGCTCGCAGAGGCTCACGCACACACACACACACACATTCACACACCAGCCGAACGCAGTTACCTGCACTGGCAGTTCATAAACCACCCAGATTTATTCACCTCGGCATAAGGCGTGGCGGGGTGTGGCGGGGTGAGGCGGGGCGTGGCGGGGCGGGGCGGGGCGCGCACCTCACCCGCTGAAATTCTATATCTGGTTACACAGCATCGAGTACGGTACATACCTGACGCAACCCCGGCCACCACCCCCACCCGAGGTGAATCACCCGCGTCTCACCTAGCGCGAGGGCGTGGTGGCCTCGTAGGGTGCGGTGGGTCTAGTCAGGGCGGGGCGGGGCGGGGTGGGTGTTCGGCCTCGCCTCTGGATTACAGAGCGACACCAGTAATCACCTCCGCTACTGCGGCGGACCCGAAGTATTATATACGGCGCCAGCCGCATTTCCACATTTTTCCAGAGTTATAGACCGAGAGAGAGAGAGATAGAGAGAGAGAGCGAGACAGAGAGAGAGAGGGAGAGAGAGCGAGAGCGAGAGAGAGAGTAGAATAGCGCGGGAAGAAGTAAGAGAGGGTAAAAGAGGGAGGTAGCTTTAAGGACTTTATGGGGCCAGGCTCTTAATCACAATGCCACGGCAGCAGCTAGCCCCGCACGGGACCGCGTACGCACGCATACAAACGCACATTCATATGTGTGCATGCAGGAGGGGAAAGGATTATTTCTTTAATGAAGCCAAATCAATAATGTACATCAAGTTTGACACGTTGAAGAGTCTGTCCGCGACTTTGCAAATCACGTCAAGCGAACACCTTTGCTCTGCTGAGCTATAGATGCGTGAGAGAAAGAGAGAGAGACCAAAAGTGGATAAACGTTCAGCTGAGTCTGTGCCTAATTGTCTGAGCAGTAAAATGGGAGAATGGGGAAGGGGAGGGGGTTCCTTCCTGCCAGTGCAGCCCTCCTCAGAAATGATAATAAAAAGAGCCAAATAAAAATATAAATAACAAACAATAGTTGACAACGACTGCTTTTCTTAAATTTCGTGAAATCCCCCTTCTAATCAGACCGCGCAAACGCAGAGAGGAGGAGGAGGAGGAGGAGAAGGAGCTAAGAGAGAAAAAAAATGAAAGTGGAGACAAAAATCCTCCTGTGATTCGCTCATTTGCATTGGCCAAGGCCGCCCGCCCTCCAGCAGCGGTCGCGGACCGGCCCGCTCCAGCGGCTCCAGCGGCTCCAGCACAGTAAAGTCCTGAGCTCATCTCCAGCCCGGTGGGAGTGGTCGCGGTACACTGCCGGAAAGAAACAGATAAAAAAAGGGAGGAATATACGAGGCAAAGCGGTGGAAATGAGCGGGAAAACGGGCTGAGCAGGCTCTCGCGCGGGGCTTCCCTCTCCTCACTACTGGTAAGTGCAGCCGGCGGCCATAATTAAAGCGCGAGGGTTTGAAAAAGTAACATGTTGTGAAAGAGAGAGAGATGGACAGAGAAGATTAGGGCGAGACATTAGGAGAGCGAGAAGGAGAGAAACAGTCAGATATGGAAGCAGGTATGTCCGTCCCCCAGCCCTCTCCTCCTCTCTCTCCCAATCGCAGACAGAGATACCGGTTCTCGCCATCTGCATGATACAGCACAGCCTCCTCCTCATATCCAAGGCAAAAGGCTGAAAGCGGCCGCGGAGCGAGGTATAGGCGGTACAGAGGCAGGACGCACTCTCCTCGCATCTGCAGATGCAGGGGCAGGTGTTATGGTCTCGTTGGGGTGTAGCTAGGCCCAGCGGGGGAGGCGCGGTATAGGCGGTACAGAGGCAGGACGCACTCTCCTCGCATCTGCAGATGCAGGGGCAGGTGTTATGGTCTCATTGGGGTGGAGCTAGGCCCAGCGGGGGAGGCACGGTACAGGCGGAACAGAGGCAGGACGCACTCTCCTCGCATCTGCAGATGCAGGGGCAGGTGTTATGGTCTCATTGGGGTGGAGCTAGGCCCAGCGGGGGAGGCACGGTACAGGCGGAACAGAGGCAGGACGCACTCTCCTCGCATCTGCAGATGCAGGGGCAGGTGTTATGGTCTCATTGGGGTGGAGCTAGGCCCAGCGGGGGAGGCACGGTACAGGCGGAACAACGTGCATACTCTTGCCTCTGCAGATGAAGAGGCAGGTGACCTCGTGGGGCCAGGATCATAGGAGCTGTGAAAGAGGTGGCTCCGGGTGGCTCCGAAAGGGACAACAAATCTGAAGTTTAGGCAAATTTTGCGAGTTTTTTTTTTTAATATTTTAAATTTTTAGTGAGTTTGTAAATTTATGTAAATTGTTGGCTGAGTTTTACCTAGAGTTCTTTGAATTGTAATGAATTTTCCTGTTTGATTTATTTTGGTAAGATTTTTTAAGTTTCTCCGCTTTTGTTTTTATTTTTCTGAACTTTTCAGAATTACAAAAAATTCAGAGGTGTTTCCCCCTTTGGGTGGCTCAGCCTGGAGAGCCCGGCGCATGCAAGAGAAAGGCGCGCCGTAGGGGCTGGGCGGGGCGGGGCGGGGCGGGGCGGGGCGGGGCGGGGCGGGGCGGGACCCACAAGAACAACACAATGACGACAAACGCCCAGAGTGTCAATCCAATGGCGCACGTTTTGTGAAACGTCCCGCGCGAGAGCGCCTGATAGCCGCTCGCATACGTCCCCCTCCCCGCGCGGCCGCGCTCCAATCCCGCAGTTGAGTCGGTAATGACGGTATCATTTCGGGTACGACATGCGTTTAGGCCCCTCCCGAGCGCGTGCCGCCGCGTGGCGGGGCGGGGTGGTGCGGGGCGGGGCGGGGCGGGGCGGGGCGGGGCGCCTAGGCACCGGTAGACAATAGGTTTTGGAGCAGACCACCCAGCGCGCTTCCAAGGCAATGACGGACGCCTCCTACGCTCAGCACCACATCGACATGCCCGGCCCGGCCCGGCCCCACCGATACTTCATTAGCTTGACCTCCGCCAACATCGCACCTACTGTGAGCTCCCGCCGCGCCCCGCCCCGCCCCGCCGCCTATACGGTCCGCGCCTAAACTAGCAGAGCATCGCCAGCTCGCGGCCGCCGCCGCAGCAGCAGAAATAAGGCTCGTCGAGGTCTGGTGCCGGGCGCCGGACCGGCGGGCCGCGGGGGCTTGCCGGCCGGGTGCGTTGCTGCCGTCTGATTCCGAATATCGCTCTACCGCGCCTCCGTCCTTGTCGCACTCACGGGGACCAGCGCCGCCCCCGTCATAGGGAGGGCGATTGCCAATAGGTGTGTGACGAGCCGTACGAGAGCGGTCTTCCCGGGTCTTCCCAAGCAGATGGCTGACGGCGAGAGGTCCTTCAGCTTCACTATAAATTCAAGCCAACTCCAATTTTTCAGATTTACCTGGATATTATTCCTGACTGTTTTCAGATAATTATCTTTTATTTTCCCATTTTTTTTCTGATTTTTGCACGATTTCCCTCGATTTTTTCTGATTTTTCCTTGAGTTTTCTTCCGACATTTTTGGTGGGACTGGGCGGGCAGGGCGGAGGGCCGGGGGCGGCCGCGCAGAGGGCGCCAGGGTGAGGGGCCTCGCCGCACACCACCCCCTTCTCGGAGTCGCAGATACCCCGCGCGCGCCGCAAGCGAGGGGTGGTGTCTGCCGCCGTGAGGGGTAGCGCGGCGCAAGAGAGAGGGAGAGAGAGAGAGAGAGAGAGAGAGAGAGAGAGAGAGAGAGAGAGAGAGAGAAGGAGAGCCCGCACGGACATACACACACAGACGGGAGCAACAGGGAGAGAGGTCCCGCAGGGGCCCACTGAGAGAGAGAGAGAGAGAGAGAGAGAGAGAGAGAGAGAGAGAGAGAGAGAGAGAGAGAGAGAGAGGCAATAGGCGCCTCTCAAGAGGTCGAATGAGAGGTCTCGGTGACGTAGCAGGCCGGCTACACCCTTGTAATTTATACCGGGTTGTGGCGCACAAAGGCTGCATTCGCCATTCACGCCGGGCTGGGCTGGGCTGGGCTGGGCCGCGGGCCGGGCGCTCGCACGCGCTCCGAGCAAGCCGGCCTCGCCCAAGTCACACCCTCCTCCCCCCTGCACATGTTCGTGCGCCAGATGAAAAATTAAAACGTATAAAACGCTGCCTGCTAAAAGCCCTGCCGCGAGGCGCAACGCAATAATCGCGCGGGTGGAGCAGCATCGGGAGAGAGAGAGAGAGATAGAACAAGGTAAAATATGCGAGACACGTTCCCCAGCGTCAACGTCCGCCGCGTAGCGGGGCCAGGTTAATCTAAGGATACGTTCATTAGTGAATTGTCGAGCTGTCAAGTTTGCTCCACACGGACATTGGTACCTCATCGTCAACTCAGTATAACTTTTAAAAGTTTATATTACGATAAAATTTTGTTCCACATTACAAGAGTGCACACTTCTAACATTCATTTACGAAAACCATTTTTAAGAGCCATAACTCACGATGAAAATGTACACTGGAATTCCGAGAAAATATGTAAGTCGCTCGCCTGCAATTGAGTGAAATCATTCCCTCACTAATGTGAAATTGCAGGTGAGTGAAAAATATTTTCCCACTTGTCGGTGTGTGAATGAAAATTCGCTCATTATTAGGTCAGCGAATAAGTGTTAACACACTTAAATAAGCTTACTTGCAAAAGAGTGAATTTTCATTTGCTCATCAAGTGAGCGAAATATTATCCGCACATCTACAAGTGGCGAAATATTTTTCACCCGCCTACACTGCAAACCCAACAGTCAACTTAGTAACTTTTCCTAATGTGTACTTCAAAGCACGCATTAGGAAGTGCATGCCTGCGATGGTATGCACTAGGAAGTGCATGCCTGCCATGGTATACACTTAGAAGTGCATGCCTGCTATGGCATACTGCTAAGGTAAGTACACACTTAGAACTGCATGCACTTCCTAGTGCATACCTTGGCAGGCATGCACTTCCTAATGCGTGCTTTGAAGTACACAGTAGGAACAGTGTACTAAGTTGACTGTTGGGTTTGCAGTGTACAATAAGTGAGCGAATAAATTCACTCATCTGAGAGAGTGTGAGCGACATTCATGCGCACACTTGAATTTTCAGTGCAGAGGAGGAAGTCAAGATTTGAAAGGAGACAACTGGAGGTTCAAAGCTCAAATTTTTGACAGCAGCAGCAGCACGGCGTGGCACGGCGTGGCGCGCGCGTGGGGGTGGCGACAAGGGCGTGGCGTGGCGTGGCGTGGCGTGGCGTGGCGCGGCCTGCGGCCATCGATATAGAGCCATCAATCAGTGGCAGCAGCGGCTGAGCGGCGCCGCGGCGATCTCCACCGCCATCGGGATCGGCCCATTCATCAAGTTCATTCATACGACACTACGCTCCGCCACGCTCTCAGGTGGGCGGGGCTCTCTGCAGCAGCAGCTGGAAGCAGCGGGCTGGAGATGCAGAAACACACACACACACACACACACACACACACACACACACACACACACACACACACGTGACGAGGCGATCGCGTACCGATTACCTATTTGATTTATCGCGATGGAAATGAAAACGAAACGGTAGAAGTAGGCAAAACAGCACCACCACCACCACCAACCCGACCGCGCACTTCCAGTGTACTCCACCCTTCCGTCCTTGAGGGTAGCGGGGAGGTGCAGGCCAGCCGGCATACACTGTCATAAGATTTGTTGTAAAAAAAAACGAGACACAAATTTTGAGGTTTCGCTGATCAATCGGTAAACATATTTTTCCTGTAGTTTGATGAAAAATTTAGTAGATTAACAAGAAAAATCACGTAACAATATATAAAGTTTGTAACGTTACAGAATTCTTATGCAAATGAATACGAATTAAATGTCAATACAAAGTCAGGTCGGTAAAAAAAAAAAATTCACAGTTATTTCCTGTTAATTTACAAAATGTATTTTTTCCCCCAGTGTAAGGGCGGGGCGAGGGCGAGGCAGAGCAAAAGCGCACACAAACACGCATGGGCAACATTTACTTGGACCCTTAGTCTCACCTAAACGGGGAAAACAAAGGAGCAACAAACGACAGACCAAGAGGTTCGACTATTGTCTTTTCATTTCAGGGTTTCACTTTTTAATTTTGGCGCCCAGAGCGGAGCGCGCGCGCAACGCGTGCGTACGTATGTACCGAGTCCCCAAACTGTCCCCGCTCGATCGTAAAATGAAAACGATAAAGAATTTGCATAAATAGGGGGTAAGAGGGGAAGGGGGGTGGTGAAATGACAACACTATCTGGTCGCCGGCCAGCAGCCGATCTACTAGCTTCTTCGTTTATAAACGCCGCGGCAGCCGTCTCGTACCTCAGTCCTTGTCGCACCCACGGCGGTGCCCTATGTCGGGGATGACGGGGCCCCGCGAGCGCGACAAGGACGGAGCAAGGCGCGAGCAGAGCGATCTTTGGAACGAGACGACAGTAGTGCCCGTGGAGCTGGTTTGGCGCGGCCCGCTCGCGAAACCCAAAACCTCACTCGCATAAATGTCCAGTCCAGCCCAGTGGGGGCCCGACCGGCGGCCGGCGGCCTTGGTCCCGGCCATCCCACATACATCACGGAGAAAATAGAAGAGGTGCGCCGTCAAACGAGAGTGAATCTGCCTTCTGCCGGCCGGCCAGCGATAGTGACGCGCACAAGTGCGGCGGGGCGGGGCGGGGCGGGGCGGGGTGGAGTGGGGCGGGGCGGGGCGGGGTGGGGTGGGGCGGGGCGGGGCGGGGTGGGGCGGGGCGCGGCGGGCTGACTCGTGTGTTTTCGGCCGGCGCGGACACGGACGCAGAGGTGCCGAGGACGTCCTTCAGGACGCAAACTTATTATTAATTGTCATTTCTCACCTACCCGCCTCGGCTCGGCTCGGCAGCGCCCCGCTTATTCAGTCTGAGAGGTCTGAGAGCTGCTGCATAGCGAGCGCCACGGTAAGAACACTGTCTGGGAAACATTTGACAAACTCACGAGGATTTTGAGGAAAACTCCCCAGATTTAGAGGAAGTCCAAGTCCTCTCACAAAATTGAGGAAACCTCTCATATTTTAAAGTTTATCCTAAAAATCTAAGAAGGTCTTCTTCAAAATCATAAATTTCCTCAATTTCCCCCCTCTATTTTTTTTTTGTCAAAAAATGAAACATTGCTTTCAGCGTGGCTCCAAGGGGCCCTTTTCTAAAAATTCAAGCGTTCACCAAATTTTCTGGCTTTTCACGATTTTCCTTGATTTTAGTTGTTTGGTAAAGAGGACCACTCAGCGCGCTCAGTGCTGCACAACGGGGGACGCTTATGCGCGAGAGTGAGACGGATAGCTCGCGCCGCACTCCGTAAAAGATTCCCTCCCCGTCCTTAAGGTTACACATTGTCTTGATGCTGCATCGAGGTCTGTCTCTCTCTGTCCCTCCGCCTCTCTCTCTCTCTCTCTCTCTCTCTCTCTCTCTCTCTCTCTCTCTCTCTCTCCCTCCCTTCCTCTCGTTTCTCTCACTCTACCTCCCACCCTCTCTACCTCCCTCTCTCTCTCTCCCCCCCCTCTCGTTTCTCTATCTCTCTCCCTCTCTCTCGTTTTTCTCTCTTTCTCTCTGCGCGGCCATGCCATCCCATTCCCGCTGCTGTCAGCGAGGTTCGCGCCGTGCGCTGCGCTACGCCACGCCACAGGACCCGCACATGTCGCTCCAGCAGACGACAGAGCAGACGACATGTGGAGGCAGGCCAGCGAGCCCAGGCCAGGCCAGGGCGTGCAGCCCGCAGAGATGCCCATCTGCCCGGCGTGGCGCGGGGTGGCGTGGCGTGGCGTGGCGTGGCGTGTCTCACCGGGCCGTAAGGGCCGCGGGTAACGGTGAGTGCCGGTAGTGCACTGCTGTGCCGTCAGGGGGTGGCGTGGCGTGGCGTGCCCTGCATCCCGTTCAATTATTGAGCACGGAAAATAAATAGTCAAACGCATAGATATGAGAACGGAAATGGAGAGACGGAAATCTATTATCAATGCCTCGAGTATTGATCGGTACAGCAAAAGCGCATTAAGAGAAATGTAAAAAACAAAAGAGGGTTCGTATAAAAATGACAGTGACTAGAAGTGCGAAAAAGAATGAAATTAGAGAACAAGAACGCCTTCCTTTCTTTCAAGATGCATTAGTTTGGGTATTATTATAACGGGCTTGAAGCAGATCCTCGCGCAAGGGGAGGAGGTCACCTTGTTATACCGGAGGCGTCCCGCGCTGCCCCACCGACCCACATTCCCACTATAAAACCAAGTGTGCAACTGTTTAACACTTGTAAGTGTACAACTCTCAATTTAATAACACGTACACGTATTCAAACCGAACAGTTGAATGCTTGCAAGCGCGCAACTACCGTGTTGGACATTAGGCCTATGCGAGAGCAAAGCCGCTGAGTTGAACGGCTGCAATCGCATCGCTGTTGAGCTAAACAGTTGCACGTGATTAACAGGGAGTCGCACACCACACTTAAAAGCGTTGAACAGACGCAAACTTTTAGTAGTGATTCTCTACGAAGATAAGCCTTAAAATAAATATAAGCCTAATATATAAAAGAAATATCTGATGTTATAAGAGAAGTTGTCCTAAAAATCAGGAAGTAACTCAAAGTTTTCCCATTTTCCTTAAAAAAATCAGACATAGTTTTTAGCGTGCACCGCGCCGCCACCGCTTGTCGGGGGTCTGCCAAAGTGTTCCATCCGCGATGATAGAGGCAGGGCAGGGCAGGGCAGGGCAGGGCAGGGCAGGGCAGGGCAGGGCAGCAGTAGCCGAAGGGGCTTCCCTTCTGTGGACGGCATCGCCTTCGCCTCATAGAATATGGACGAGACGCCTCTAGCGCCCGCGCTGCGCGCTGCATCGCTCCGCCGGCAACACCCGTGCGCGCGCGCGCTCCCCCAAGTGTGTCACCGAGGACAGGACCGCGCCGGGGCGAGCTGCAGCAGAGCGCCTCGCGCGTGTCGGAGGACACACAGCCCCAGTTCCAGGACGACCAGGGTGATTCGAATTCGTTATACAGAGACCGCAACAACGAAAAACCTCGAATCCAATTTCTCGCCCAAAATGGGAGAGGACACTTTTCCATGCTCAATTGGAGTGAGGATTTGTAACCCCACTCTCTTCGAACAAAATAGTTTTAGCCTCGCTCTATTTAAGTAATTTTTTAGCCACACTTTATCTGAGCACGAATCCTTATTTTATTAGGGCAATGTAACAAAATTCTTACTCAACTACAGAGAGGAAAGAATTTTGTCTCTCCAGAGAGTAATAAAACTGCGCTCAAATTCACAATATCGTATAGGAGCGAGAATTGGGACTGAATATTTTCATTGTCGCGTCACACTGCTCAGATTTAGGGTGATAGAGGGAATTTTGAAATGAATACCAACAGGTATCCGCGGGGTCTTTCAGGTGATTCGGTCGGTATGTCTCGGTTATCCGACTGACAGTGAAACCATCAGTTACGACGGTGGGAAAAGGTAATGAAAGTCAGTCCTTTGGGTTCTCTATCTCTCTCTCTCTCTCTGCCTCTGTCTCTTTTCCCCCCAGCGGCTGCGGCAGGGTGCTGCTCCCTGAAAGGCCAACCTGCCAGGCGCGGGACAGTGCGCGCCGCACCCGCTGCAGCCCAAGCATCTCCGGGATAGTTTAATTGCAGTCGGTCATTGTGAACAAGTGTTCCGCGCAGGGTATAATTGCCGAGCTCGCGTCACACCGGAGCGCCATTCAAAACATTTCGCACAGGATTTCAGCGCCAGCTTGATCTGCCGCCGCCGCCGGTTGTACACGAGCAAGCGGAAAACGACTAATCAATGAGCAAAGCAGGCTCTTCTAGCAGCACATGCAATAGGGAAACATTACACAAAAATAATTAAATGACAAAAAAAAGGAATTAATAAAGGATTTGTCAATAAAGTCATTCAGATGAGTTCAACTGAACACACACACACACACACACACACACACACACACACACACACACACACACACACACACACACACCAGGCGCCCTCCCCTGCTCGCGCGCCCTGCTGTACACAGTACTCCGCGCACAAATATACGATGCATTTGATTGCGGTTCGTGTCCGCGCCGGGTATCTTATCCCGGCGGCGCATCTGCAGGTGGCCCCCCGCTGGCCGCCCCGCCCCGCCGCAGAGACATGCGAGTGGACGACGTTAACGGGAAATCTTTCCTAATCGCTCCTAATGGCGACGCCGCATTCAGCGACGCGACGCTCGCTCCGCTCTATGCGCGATTACCTTGCCGATTTATAATGCTCGTTCTGCCGGCGAAAAACCCATAGCAACATCAGAGAGACAGAGCGCGGGAGACAGAGCAAGGGAGGGAGAGAGAGAGAGCAAGGGAGGTGAGAGAGAGAGAGAGAGAGAGAGAGAGAGAGAGAGAGAGAGAGAGAGAGACATAAAGACAGAAACAGAGAGAGAGAGAGACAGAGAGAGAGAGAGAGAGAGAGAGAGAGAGAGAGAGAGAGAGAAACAGAGAGAGAGAGAGGGAGAGAGAGAGTGAGAGAGAGAGAGAACAGACGTCGCGATTACGCCCCGATGCATTCCTCATTTTTCCCAGTGCATAGTATTCCCCGGTGATCCTCTCGCAGGCGGGCTGGCGCTGGACGCAGTGATGGTGAGCGCAGCGCGGTGCGCTTCGAGATGCTGCGCTCCTGCGTCTTTGAGAAAAAGATAGAGAAAGAGAGAGAGAGAGGGTGGGGAGAAAAAAAACGGTCAAGGATGAGAGGGAGGTGTGCGCTGCACCAGGGAGCATGGGCCACTACTGGGGCACGGCCAGGCCGTGCCACCGGCCCAGCTCGGTACAGTACGTGCGTGCAATCATCGCCCCAACCCCTTCTCTCTCTCTCTCTCTCTCTCTCTCTCTCTCTCTAACTTCGACACCGTCACCGCTTTCAAAAAAATTTGTTCGGATTGTCCACCTCGCCATGTCGAGTCATCCACACTCCTCTCTCTCCCTCCTCCCCCTCCTCCTCCTCCTCCTGGACGCTCTTGATGACCTCCGCTAATCCCGCACAGCTCCAGAGTGTATATCGGATGATGGGGCCCAGTCCAGTCTTGGTCCAGTCCGCTCCGCTCCGCTCCGCTCGGCCGCGGCGGCGGAGAGTCGTCTAACTCTACTCATGTTCACTCTCCTCATCCAACTCCTCCTCCTCCTCCTCCTCCAACTCCTCCCTCACTGCTTCTCGCATGTGATTAGCAGCCTCACAGACACACACACACACGCGCGCACACACACACACACACACACACACACACACACACACACACACGTGGCGTACTGGGCTGCAGCGGGTGGGAGCTCGGCCCGCACTGCGCGCCGCCCGTCGAGGAGAAAGTCACACTAGAAATATGCGCCGCGCTTGGCGCTCGTATTTTAATTAGCGCGCGCGGCCAGGAATTTTTTACAAAAAAAAATAAAAGAAAAAAAAACATTTGCGAAAACGCTGCGTAACCTCGTGACAAAATCATTAATTGCTATTGTTACAGTGTGTGTAGACTTGGAGCGGTCATTAGGGTTCACCTATGGGAGTCCTGTCCCTTACGAGAAGCCCCCGCGACCCGCTGCCTCGCATCCAGATCGTATGCAGTCGCAGCAGGCCGTATGGAAATTGGGAATCGTTAAAGGCTTCCGACAAGCTCGGGTCCAGCGGCCAGGGGGGCCCCCCCCTGGTGCCCCCCTGGTGCCCCCCGGAGCCCCCGGCGGGGTCAGCGCGCGGCCCGAGTGCGTTGGGGCAGGTCGAGCTTGTTAGGGACCGGACCAGGCACCAGGCGCGAGCGACCACGCCAGGGCCTAACTTCACGCACGACCACGGGGATACGAGATGGGAAAAAATAAGAGAGAGAGGAGAGAGAGAGGAGAGAAAGAGAGAGAGAGAGAGAGGGGGGAGAGAGAGGAGAGAGAGAGATAGAGGAGAGAGAGAGGAGAGAAAGAGAGAGAACGAGCTTCCGAGGCGCGAAGGCATGCATGGTAGCTGCTTTCGGAGGCAATTACGATAAACTGTGTGCAGACCAAATAATATTAATTTGTATGAACTCCTTTCTTGGTGAATTTCCCGGACAATATTTCCGCGAAATTGCAAATGCAATTGAAAAGTATAACATGAAAAGACTTAACTTCGACTTATTGGAATTTGTGTGTCCGAGAGGGATTGGCCTGTCGTTAGTGTAGAACTGTAAAAAGTAGATTACGAAACATATTGTAAATCCACGACGGATTCGAGCCGTATTTGCCGCGTATCCTGCAGCCTCCAGCCAGGAGGACAGGGCAAATACAACTCGGACCCGTCGCACTGAACAGTCATCGTGGCGTCGTGGCTCAGTTGGTAGAGCGCGCAACACCCAACCGATAGGTCCGAAGTTCGACTCCCACTCGGGAAAGTATTTTTCGCGCTTGACATTCCCTTTGGCCGCAGCTGGATGGCAGGTCAAATAGAAGTTAAACACTTCTCACCGCCGTTGGCTCGGTGGCTCTGGGCGTTGGGTCGCTTCCTGTTCTGGCTACGTGTCGGCACTCGGGGTTGTGGGTTCGAATCCCGCGTACCCCTCTGAGGTAAGGCCTCTGAAACTGGGATCAGGAAGTCTAACGCCCTTGACACCGCTCGTACCTCTAGGGGTAGGCCAATGGTGGTACGGGGATCAAATCTGTCGAATTGCGCGATAGGATCGCAGTCAGCAAAGCGCCGGTTCCCATGGAACACCGAAGCAGTTGGCTGCCACAGGGGGTAAAAGCCCTGTGCCTGGCGGGAACCGCAACCTCCTTCGGGAGGTTTACTGCCGCAAAAATTTTCCATGTTTTCACGCCACCCTTTCAATTGCAGAGCAAAATTTGTTTCTGAAAAGTTTAAAAAAATAATTGAAATAATTGTGATTATTTTGCGCAGTTGCAAGTTAATTTCCAATAATTTGGAATAAATAGAAATCATTCACAATAATTTACTAAAAATCCTATTTGATCATGTAATTGAGAGAATAATTTGGATCAGATGTATTTTCTGGGGCATCCCCGAATTTAAAACGAATTCAAGTAAATTCACAAAACTATCACAATAATTTCAAAAAAAAAAAAAAAACTTTGCCATTGCCATAAATTCAAAAAATTCAAAGCTAATTCAAAATGAATTCAATTCAATTTAGACAAATTCAATTCAAATTCACGCAATTTGTACACCGAATTCAGAGTTGTTTACCCCTCGGAAAAGTCTCCTCCGCGATTCCAAAGTGACGGCAATTTTTGTCGACGTTCCAAAACTGCCTACATCATGAAGGGTATATCAACTTTCCTCCGAGTGCCGGATGTAGACAGAAAAAGGGAGTGGAAGAGAGAGAGAGAGAGAGAGAGAGAGAGAGAGAGAGAGAGAGAGAGAGAGAGAGGAGAGGGAGGGGGAGGAGGGGGAAGAGAGAGGTAACGGGCCGCCTCCGTTGCTTCCTCACCATTGCGATCCTTGTCAGGCGCGCCCAAAAATTAGGCGTCTCCTCGTCACTGGAATTAATGAATCGGGCATAGCGTGGAGCGGTGTGGCGTAGCGTGGCTCGTACGCCACCACTGATTGAAGGAGAGCTAATTCAATACAAGGTCAGAGCATTGTTCAAAACAGGGCGGACGCAGAGGGGAAAAAAAGAGTTCGTTAGAACGGGAAAGAGTGGAGAGGGAGAATGAGAGAAGAAGAAGAAGAAGAAGAAGAAGAAGAAGAAGAAGAAGAAGAAGAAGAGAGAGAGATAGAGAGAGAGAGAGAGAGAGAGAGAGAGAGAGAGAGAGAGAGAGAGAGAGGAGAGAGAGAGAGAGAGAGAGAGAGAGAGAGAGAGAGAGAGAGAGAGAGAGAGAGAGAGAGAGAGAGAGAAGTGGAAAAGTAGGAGCAGTAGGTGCCGCAGCGGCCAAGAGCGCGTTGCCAGCAATGTGTACCGGGCGCGGCTACATCACGTAAGATCGATTTCAATATTCTTACTTCATAGCGAGACACTGACCATTACTGCCGTTGCCGCGCAGTGAGAGGGAGAGAGAGAGAGAGAGAGAGAAAGAGCCCTGTGAGGCTCAGTCAAGGTGGGTGGGTGAGTTCTGCTGCGGAGGGTGGAGGAGGACGAGGAGCAGGAGGAGCAGGAGGAGCAGGAGGAGCAGGAGGAGCAGGAGGAGCAGGAGGAGGAGGACGAGGAGCAGGAGGAGGAGGAGGAGGAGCAGGAGGAGGAGGAGGACGAGGAGCAGGAGGAGCAGGAGGAGCAGGAGGAGGAGCAGGAGGAGCAGGAGGAGGAGCAGGAGGAGCAGGAGGAGGAGGAGGACGAGATGGATGACGAAGAGAAGAAATGAGGGTGGAGGCCGCCGAGTCGATGCGAAAAATTCACCATCGTCGTCGCAAAACCTGCAATTCCTACGCGTACATGCGCCCGGCTCCACCTTGCGTCGCCTCACCTCGCCCCGCCCCGCCCCGCCCCGCCCCACCTCGCCTCTCAGGTGCAGTACGTATGAGTGCATGCAGGCAATGATTGTGCACTCAGAGGCCACGGCGTGCGGGTGCAGCGGGCGGACCCAGCACACACACACTCACACACCTTGTTGTTGTGCGAGCCGTGTTCGCTTTCTGTGCCTTATTACGCGAATATCTGTTGTTTTAGAGAGGTGTGTGTGTGTGTGTGTGTATGTGTCTGTTTTTGTCGGGCGCGCAGGGTGTGTGGTTAGGCCCCTTATCGTACGCATCGGACATCCTTGGCGTTTCCCTTATCGGTTCAAGGGAGGGCTACATGAGTGAGCGCGAGAGGAGGGAGAGAGGGAGAGAGGGAGAGGGGGAGAGAGAGAGAGAGAGAGAGAGAGAGAGAGAGAGAGAGAGAGAGAGAGAGAGAGAGAGAGAGAGAGAGAGAGAGGGGGGAGGGGAGGGGGGCAAAGGTTCTGCACGGTAAAGCAATTGTCACAGAGTGTCGGCTTCCACGCCGCGGCGCCCCAGATTACGCAAAAGGAAAGTGCGGGAGGGCGCGGCTCCACCACGTATGAACTAAAGGACTCGGCAAAAATATATAAAAAGAGAAAAAATAAGAGGAAGAGAGACGTGCTCAGATAAATGGGTATCATTCTGAGGGCAAAACAACTTTGAATTTTGCGGTGTACACATTTCGTGTATTTTTGGTGAATATTTGAGAATTTTTTTTTTAAGAATTCGTTTTGAATTTTTACTTGACTTTAACCAAAATTTTTCTGAATTTTCCTAAAATTAAACTAATTTTTGTGAATTTTGCGGAATTTTCCTCAATTTGTCTGATTTTTTCTGATTTGTCTTAATTAGGAGGTGAACAAATTTTTCAGAGCTGTATCCCCCTCGTTACATTTGAACGACACGAATTCCCGGAGATGTGGTCACTTTAGACGGCAAGGAGTAAAATAAAATTCACAGCTGAGGAGACTGATGTGTTGTGAACAGTGTACAACAGCCGGTCCCAACGACGACGTTAAGCGCCTTTCGCATGTAGGCTGGGTTGGGCCGCTCACAACGGAGGAGCGTCTTCGGGTTCGGTTCTCGATTGCGTCACAGTTGGGCTGGGCCTGCCGGCTCGCCACACGGGGTCGGCCAGCAGCACAGGTATACATAACAAAAAATAAAAAATAAAAAAAATAACGGCTGTTGTCTTGTCTCATCTGCCCGTGACCGCTATACACTACCGGACCGGCCAGGCCGGAGCGGGGGACCGCCAATCTGCAAGTCTGCCAAAGCGATTGATTGCAGATTTAGAAAACAAAGAAGAGGCCTGTATAGCACAGCAGGGAATACTAAGTCTAGCCTGTCCGCACTTTCATTCTGAAGCAGGGCAGTATCGAAGTGGCTATATAACTGCTGCCGCAAAGAGGTGACCGAGACATTGTGAAACACTTTGCAGTCAATGGTGCCTAGCTTAACAAAGCCTGCGATGAACGGAATACCACTTAACGAGGACGGTTTCATTTTCACTTATTCGTTTTTTAAACAGATAAAACTCAATAAAATATTAATATTCTCCTTTCATAGTTCACTCGAAGTCTAGACTTCCGGAAAACAAACCTGGCTCACAAGTAGGAGGCCGCCGCATACAAGAAACGCGTATTCATTTTTAAAAGAACCGTCTTTCCTTTATTGAATAAATTATTTACAGTTGCCTCTAACGCTCTGCTAAGAGAGTGGGGGGGGGAGGGAGGGAGGGAGGGAGGGAGAGAGAGAGAGAGAGAGAGAGAGAGAGAGAGAGAGAGAGAGAGAGAGAGAGAGAGAGAGAGAGAAGGAGAGAGAACGAGCAAAGGCAGCGGATCGCGCCGCGCCGGCGTCGCGGGTCGAACTCCCTCAGAGTATGCAGCGAGCAGGCGGCGGCGGGGGTAACAAGATGAGAGAGCAGGGGAAAGGGGGGGGGGCGCTGGGGGTGGTGCGTTGGGGGTAGGTACGGAGGTAGATCGCGGCAGTGCTGGCGGTGGCACCGGTAGCGAGCCCGGCAGAAGAGGAGAAGAAGGGGTATGGGGGTTGGGCAGAAGGGGGTAGGGGGTGGTGGTGGTGGTGGTGGTGGTGCCTGGGCGTAGGGGTAGGGATCGGTGGTGGTGGTAAGGGGTAAAGGAAGGGGTAGGAGGTAAGGGGTGGGGTGGGGGGGGGGGCGTCCGACTGGCGCCCGCCATGCCCTCGCGAGTACTCGGGCCTCCTTACACCCTCCGACCATCAGCGTGGGCCCTTTTGTACACCTCCTCGACCCCCTCCCCCCCCCCCCACTTCCACCCTCCACCCCATCTCCTTCGCTTCTCCAACCCAAAGTTTTACGAACAAACGTAAAACTGGTGGCATAAAAATATTGAGCTGCGCCGCTGCCGCTGCGCCGGTGCGCGGGCCGGCTCCCGCTGCTGCTCCCGATGCCATTGTCTCAGGGGGCCGTTTACCCGGCGCGCACACAAAGTCCGGAGCGCGCAGCTCCCGCCGAGCTTTATTGAAAGTGACGCTGCCGTTAGCGGTGCGGGGCAGGGCCGGCCAGGGCCCCGCGAGTCGTGAAGGTGCACCTGCAAATAACGCGCGCGCACCGACCGGCCGGTCGGCCGGCCTGCTGGGGTAATTATTCGCACAGAGCGTCGTCGTTAAAGGCGATGCGAAACAGTGCATAAATCGTAAGTGATAGTCCATAGCGCGCCACTCGCTGACAGACGGATTGCCCTTACAAGCATGCAGCAGCAGCAGCAGCAGCCGACCTCAACTCTGGCGTCGTCTGCTCTACGCGCGCTCTCTCTCTCTCTCTCATACATAGATACGGACATGTACGCGAGTCGACATACAAGCCTGGTCATCACTCTACATAAACCTTAAAATTCGCAATAAAAGCGAGGCGCCCCGCGCAGCGGGAGTCCGCAACCCCAACCGTCCACTCTCGTTGAGCTGTGGCTGTGACCGGTTCAAGAAGTAGGCGCTTGAGCCTGGCGGTAGCTGCCCGTGGGTGAGAGGGGAGGGGGTCATCCTAACCTGTCGCAGCGACCCAACACCCCCGTGACGCCTGAGCCGACGACAGGTGTGGCGCCAACTCGGGGGACTCGCCCCGCCCCCACCCCCGCCCCCGGCCCCGCCCCCAACGCCCGCCCCCGCCTGCTCTGCCACGCATACCCGCACGGCCACTGCCGCAACAACACTATACTCCACGCCGGGAATCAATTCCCGGCTTCGCCGCCACGCGTGTCGTGCGAATAGCACGTGTGTGCAACAAATGGCGGCGTGCGAATAACGCGCCGCCGCCGCCGCCAATCACACGCATGAGTGCCGATAATCGCAGCCGCACGCACACACGTGACCTGCCGATAATGACTGCGGGCCGCGGTGGTGTTGGTGGAGCTCATCCATCAGCTGCAGCGGCTGCGCAACAGCGGCCCGCACTCACCTGGTGCTGCAGCCGGTGCTAGAGGCGGTGCTGCAGCTGGTGCTGCAGCTCGTGCTACAGCTGATCCTGCGGCTGCTGACGACGCGGGCGGGTCGCTCTGCTCTCAGCCGACGACAAGCAGGTCTGCTCCGCTGTCGATCACCCCGGCTGCGCGACGCAAACGCGCTCCGCTCCCGACATCAGCTGTTCCCCGACTGGCCGCTTAGAAATCGAGTCCGCTTTGGGGTAGGGCCCTGGGCATGTGACGTCACTGCGGCCGCGGGCCGGGCAGCGCCGGCCCGGGTCGATACCAGGACGGTGGGGGTGAGGGCCTGTGGGGTGACGTCGCCGTGACCTTGGGCGGCGGGAGGGGGTGCGTCCTGACGTCACGGACACGAGCGGCGAGCTCCCACGCCCCGTCCCCCGTCCCGCGCGCCCGGCCTGCCGGACCCGGAAATAGCGGAAGACCGGACACACGGACGGAGTAAAGAGGAAGAGGGAAGCGGCGCGCGAGAGGACACAATCAAGAGACCGGGGAAACAAGTCTGAATTTAGAGTACCAATTTTTTTGAGCTCTGATGAAGTTTTGTAAATTTTTCCTGAATTTTCTGTCACTTTTGCTTAATTTTAGTGACTTCATTTTTTTTTCTGAATTCATCTGTTTGATTGTTTTTTATTTTTTTTCCTCTATTTCTCTGATTATTTTCTAAATTACAAGGTGACGAACAATTTCAGTTGTGTCGCCCTCTACACCGGCAGACAGACAGCCAGTCGGTAGCGAAAGCTGAGGACTATGACCTCAACAAAAGTAAGGTGATGCCGCACACCGTTTTGTAGTTTCCTCTCTCCTGCTCCTTTAGACCGCATCCTAAGGGTGCGACGGAGAGAGAGAGAGAGAGAGAGAGAGAGAGAGAGAGAGAGAGAGAGAGAGAGAGAGAGAGAGAGAGAGAGAGAGAGAGAGAGAGAGAGAGAGAGAGAGAGAGAGAGAGAGAGAAATAAAACCAGTGTGGCGGAATCACCCTGCTGGGCACCGCTTCGCCACGCCGCGCCGTCCCGAGGAGTCATTCTTTAAATGAAAGCGTACACGAATTTTTCTATTTTTTTCGTGATTTTCCTTGATTTTCGCTGATTTTTTTTCTCGGATTTTTGGCGGATTTTTTGCCCCCCCTCCCCCCTCCCCCCTCACGGTAAAAATAGTTTCTTGTATTTCAAGATCTTTCTTTGATCTTATGGACCAATGGACATCCAAGACAGGTCTTGAAATACAAGAAACTATTTTTACCATGCTTCTCCGAGATTTTTTCTGATTTCTTTTCTGATGTTTTCTTAATTTTCTTTTACTGATTTTGATTGAGGGTGTGGACTGATGTTTTTGAGGGGCGGACCTCTCGCGCCGTATACCGCCCCGCCGCAACCTCGCCGCGCCGGCCTCCACCCTCCCAGCCAGGTGCCCGCAGTGATACGCGGGGGTAGGAGCGAGGTTGGTGCCCCGGCCCTGCCCACCGCGCCCCCCACCCCCGCCGCCCCGCCGCCAGGGAGGTAAATGGGGAAATTGTGCGGGCGGGGCTGGGCGGGGCAGGGCGGGGCTGGGCGGGGCAGGGTGGGGCCGAAGGGAGGTGGAGGTGCGTGCGGTGCGTGGGCGCGACGGCGAGCGTCCGTGACGTCAACGGTGGCCGTTACGCCGCTGCTCAGCTGTTCGAGGGCGTCCCGTGGACGGCACGGGGCCCGCGCCCCGCCCCGCCCCGCCCCGCCCCGCCCGGGATATGACGCCGCGAAGCGATCCTCGTCAGCACACTTGCTTCCTATCCAACCGGACGACTTTTCAGAGAGCGCGGGAAGAAAGAAGAGATGGACGGTGGGACGGAAACAAGGGGCAGGGCCGGCAGGGCACAAAGGCGAGGGATCCTGCGCTAAAAATTCAAGCGTAAACGGATTTTTCTTATTTCTCTCTCTCTCTCTTTTTTGATTATCCTTTAAGTTTTACTGATTTTTTCCCTAATTTTTTTTGATTTACTTTCTGATCTTTAGTTATGTTTCCCTTATTTTTTCTGATTTTTTTTACCGATGTTTTTGAGTGAAGGACCCCTTGGCACACGGTAGGGGTGGGGGTGGGGCGCCCCACACCACCGGTCCCGCTGCACACACCGCCGCAAGATTTCGATCCGATACCGCGTCACGCGGGCAGCGGGGGCCGCGGGGGGCCGCCCCGGCGGCGCGGCGGCCGGCCGAGCATCCGGTCCCCTGGCCGACGCCCAATCTGCCACGCCCCGCCACGCCCCGGCGGCGCAGCCCGGCGGCGCGATGGGTGACCGGTGCGAACGCCTCTCTGACCAGCGCTTCCTCCTCTTCGCCCCGCCCCGCCCCGCCCCACCCCGCCACGCCCCACCCGCTCCTGCTGCATCATGCTACCACCCGAGTGGGAAACAACTGTGTGCACATTTCGTGAATTGTTTTTGACCTTTTCTAGAATTTTCGTTATTGCTTACATTTCACCCAAATTTTTATAAATTTTCCTGCGTTTTCCTGCACTTTTCTGAATTTAGAGGAGTCCAACAAAAAATTTTAGAATTTGTTTTCCCCTCGCGTACCACCTCACCTCGCCGCCGAGAGGGTCAGCCTAGCCACGCGATCACGCGCGCGCGCACGCATGAGCGCAGCGGGGGGGACAAAAAGAAGGCGCAAAGATACGTGTGGGGTGACTGCAGCAGGGAGGGCAGCGGCAGGGGAACCCAAAACGACCAAATAGAAAGGGCAACGCGTCGGGCGCGAACGACGGGGCAGGACAGGGCAGGGCAGCCTCAGGGCGCCACGCCGATGTGTATATTTCAGGCCTGCGCCTTCCTCGCGGCCATCCCGCCCCTCCCCGCCCCGCCCAGCCCCGCCCTACTCAGATACTCCTTGTTTGGCCCACTGCCACGGTGCGATCACCGTGTCCACCGCCATTCACCCGGCCTAGTCCGGCGAGCACGGCGCCCGGCGTCGCGGCGCTGCGGGCGTCCGCCCACCTCGACCAGCATGGTGACGGTCATGCTGTCGGCGAGCACCGCGTCCTGCAGCGTCCGCCGCCGTCCACCTCGATCAGCATGGTGACGGTCATGCTGTCGGCGGGCACCGCGTCCTGCCCCGCCGCCACCGTCCACCTCGACCAGCATGGTGACGGTCATGCTGTCGGCGAGCACCGCGTCCTGCAGCGTCCGCCGCCGTCCACCTCGATCAGCATGGTGACGGTCATGCTGTCGGCGGGCACCGCGTCCTGCAGCGTCCGCCGCCGTCCACCTCGACCAGCATGGTGACGGTCATGCTGTCGGCGAGCACCGCGTCCTGCCCCGCCGCCACCGTCCACCTCGACCAGCATGGTGACGGTCATGCTGTCGGCGAGCACCGCGTCCTGCAGCGTCCGCCGCCGTCCACCTCGACCAGCATGGTGACGGTCATGCTGTCGGCGAGCACCGCGTCCTGCAGCGTCCGCCGCCGTCCACCTCGACCAGCATGGTGACGGTCAGGCGTCAGGCTGTCGGCGGGCACCGCGTCCTGCCCCGCCGCCGCCGTCCACCTCGACCAGCATGGTGACGGTCATGCTGTCGGCGGGCACCGCGTCCTGCCCCGCCGCCACCGTCCACCTCGACCAGCATGGTGACGGTCATGCTGTCGGCGGGCACCGCGTCCTGCAGCATCCGCCGCCGTCCACCTCGACCAGCATGGTGACGGTCATGCTGTCGGCGGGCACCGCGTCCTGCCCCGCCGCCACCGTCCACCTCGATCAGCATGGTGACGGTCATGCTGTCGGCGGGCACCGCGTCCTGCCCCGCCGCCACCGTCCACCTCGACCAGCATGGTGACGGTCATGCTGTCGGCGGGCACCGCGTCCTGCCCCGCCGCCACCGTCCACCTCGACCAGCATGGTGACGGTCATGCTGTCGGCGGGCACCGCGTCCTGCCCCGCCGCCACCGTCCACCTCGACCAGCATGGTGACGGTCATGCTGTCGGCGGGCACCGCGTCCTGCCCCGCCGCCACCGTCCACCTCGACCAGCATGGTGACGGTCATGCTGTCGGCGGGCACCGCGTCCTGCCCCGCCGCCACCGTCCACCTCGACCAGCATGGAGACGGTCAGGCTGTCGGCGGGCACCGCGTCCTGCCCCGCCGCCACCGTCCACCTCGACCAGCATGGTGACGGTCATGCTGTCGGCGGGCACCGCGTCCTGCCCCGCCGCCACCGTCCACCTCGACCAGCATGGTGACGGTCATGCTGTCGGCGGGCACCGCGTCCTGCCCCGCCGCCACCGTCCACCTCGACCAGCATGGTGACGGTCATGCTGTCGGCGGGCACCGCGTCCTGCCCCGCCGCCACCGTCCACCCCGGTCGATAACGTGAGGGAGGAAAGTGAAAGGCAGATGGAACCTCACCCTAGGCAGCCCCAGCCAGCCCCGCCCGGCCCCACCCCGTCTATCGCCACGCCCCGCGGACGCCACCCCTTTGACAGGTCTTTCTCACTTCCCAGACGGAGTGATGCCGATACGGCGGCGGCGGTGGTGGCGGTGTCGGTGGTGGTGGAGGGTTCAAGGTAGTCTTTCCAATCGGTCGGGTACGGGGCTAGGTGGTGGCCTACCCTCCCTCTTTCTCTCTCTCTCTCTCTCTCTCTCTCTCTCTCTCTCTCTCTCTCTCTCTCTCTCTCTCTCTCTCTCTCTCTCTCTCTCTCTCTCTCTCTCTCTCACATCCCTCCTTCTCATCTGCCGTGCGAAAAGAGGGAGAGAGACACAAAGACTGTCCGGCAGGCCGCAGAACTAGCCCACACCCGACCGATTGGAAACACCATTTCAAGGACGTGCCGTCCGGGTGGACTTCCCTCCCGCCCCACCCGCCCCGTGCCGCCCCAGCCGCGGTCAGGGGCGGCAGGCAATATTAAGGAACCGACAAAGGCGACAAGGGGATGATATAAAACTGACGTGCCGCGAAGCATGAGACAGGAATAGCAGCGGCGTGGCGGGGCGTGGCGGGGCGGGGGGTAGATCGTTGTACGGCGGGCGGCCTATAGTCCACGGGGGCGTTCGATGACCCGCGGGCCGGATATAGCACAGGGCGAGTAGCACACAAACGCGGGAAACGACACTCTTAAAATCTTACAAAGAATTCTGTCAAACCGTACTACAAAATTAAATTTTCTGTGTAATACAAAGAAAAAAATTTGTAATACAAAGAGAAATCTTTGTCATACAAAGGAAAATCTGTGTAGCTCAAAGAAAAAAAATTGTTTCACAGAGAGAAATTTTTGAAATACAAGGAAATTTTCTGTATATCACGGTTGCACTGAATTCTTTGTATTATACGAAAAGCCTTTTTCTTTTGTTTGCAGTACCAACGCTTACGAAACGAAGCATGTCATAGAAAAACCAGGAAAACTAAAATCAAATCAAGAAAAGCTGACAAATATTGAAGAAAACGAACTCCAAACACTAATCATGCGACATATGTACGCCGCAATGCAAAGTCATTTGCCCTCTTAGCCGGAAATTTTTGGCGGCCCACGCTTGCGGGTACACCGGTGAGTAGCTGGGGTAGCCCTGCGGGTACCTCTCTGTGGCACTGTCCACCCTCGTGACGATCAGTACTCAGTCATGACGCCCCACGTGATGCTGCTAGCGAGGGGGTTTGGCAGCGCGGCTGGCGCCGTCCTGTGACTTCACTACTCGTGACCGCGCGGGCGGAGCGGACCCCGTGGTGCACAGCGCGAGCGGGGTAGTAGACAATGACCCCGGTGCGGGGCGTGGCGGGGCGCGGCGGGGCGCGGCGGGGCGCGGCGGGGCGCGGCGGGGCGCGGCGGGGCGCGGCGGGGCGCGGCGGGGCGCGGCGGGGCGCGGCGGGGTGCAGCTTGCGCCGAACCGACTGTACGTGCACAGCACCATGCGGCATACCGGACCGGGGCATCGTCACGAGCACAGTAGGGCCTAACCGTGTTTACACGCGGTGCACATACGGTCACACGGAACACGAACACACCTAGATGTTACTCTTTTTTTGTGTGTTTTTTGTGTTTTTCTTCCTCCCTCTGCCTCCAATGCTGCCGCGCTGCGCTGTTGTCGTTTAGTTCCGATTGCGCGCGCAGCGCGCACGGCTCGCGAATACCGTTAAAGGGACGACGGTGGGAATTATTCGGCACGGGGGATGCGCGCATGCGCGCCGCGGCGTGTACAACACCAGGACCAGGTCGAGCAGGAGAGGAGAGAATAGTATGGAGGGGGAAACAACTCGGAAGTTTGGTGTACACCTTTTGTGAATTTTCGAGAATTTTCCTTTTGTGAATTTTAAATAGTTTTCGGGAATATCCATTTGAATTTTGCCTAAATTTTTGAGATTTTTCCCGAATATTTTCTGAACTTTTCCTGAACTTTTCTAAATGTGTGAATGTTTGTGAATTTCTTTGAATATTTGTAATTTTTTCTGAATTCCCAGGTGTAAAAAAAAAATTCAGAGTTGTTTCCTCCTCGAACAATAAGGCAGATAACTTGCCCACAAAAGCTAACACAACTGACAACTGGCACTGTATTTTAACTAAAGTAGAAATGTGAAATCATCCTTTTCATGGAAGGAATGACCCAGATAGACTTGCAATCAAAGGGCAGGGAAAGGCAGTCCAACGCATTACTACAACAAGACCATATGCGATTGGCGGAAAACTCCCGGCCGCACGGCAGGAGACTGAGACTGGTGGCCGCCCCGGCCCGGCCCGCCCGGGTTCGGTCGCGTTATATCCGCGCACAGCTTCCCCCGCGCGCGAAATTTATCGAACTAATAGCGTCGGAGCTCTCGTAAACCTGGGGCACTGAGAGCTTTACCGTCTATTCAGGGAGATAGCGATAAATTCATTAGGCCTCCAGTCCAGGCTCCTTGTCACCGGGAACCAGTTCCCAGGCGGGGTGGGGCCGGGCCGGGCCGGGCCGGGCGGCGCGGCGGCGCGGGCGCCACACAGGAGGCCGCCGCCGCACTGCCGCTCTATACTCCTCGCGCTGTCTCTCTCGCACTCTTGGAAAGCGCCGTACAAATGCGAGAGAGAGAGAGAGAGAGAGAGAGAGAGAGAGAGAGAGAGAGAGAGAGAGAGAGAGAGAGAGAGAGAGAGAGAGAGAGAGAGAGAGAGAGAGAGAGAGAGACAGAGTGCTTTTGAATCAGTCTCTGCTGGGCTGGGACTCACAGGGCGGCAGGGGCGGGCAGGGCGCCCCATAAGGAGGGCAGGGCTCGCCTGTCCCGCACCTGTACCTGCACCAACCTTCCCTGCATTCACACATAGATCCAAGAGATTCCAGCAGCGGCGGCATAGGGCTATTCGTACCCGCACGTGCAACGACTCTGGAAAAACTAATGTGACACATGTCACATGTGCACATGTGACCAGTTTAGGTAACATCACGTAATGTTACCATATTTTCGGTAACGTTTGTAATGTGACATCCTCCATGTTATTACTATAGGCAGACATAACACGTGGCACCGGATGTCACATTACCAAACGTGACCGAGAATTTGGTAACGTTTTGTAATGTGACATACACTGGTCACATCAATTGATGTGACTCATGTCACATTAGTTTTTCCAGTGGAGAGAAAAGATTTGCTGCTTAAGCTAACCTCGCTGCAAATACTATTCTACCATTTGCAACAATTTTTCAGTAAATAAGGAAAAAGCAAAATAGAGAAAAAAATACCAAAACAAAAAAGCGCATTGCGGTGAGACAGAGACAGTTGCCTGAGAAGCTGTGCGACGGCAAAGAGCTTTGCTGAGCCAGCAAAGCGATTGATCTCACAGCGATATTTTTTGCTCATGTTGAAAAAAAAAAAAAAGGTTCAGGCGCGATATTTGCAACGAGGTTAGCGGATTGGGCAAGTTTATTTTCTCCGTGTGTGCGGCAGGCTCAGTGACCGAAGTTCATAAATACTCGCGGATGATTTGTCTTGCAAAATCTCAAAAGAGATGTGCAAATTTATGAGACGCAAGTTAGGTTGTGTTGTTAGATTCTTAAACATTTGAAATTAAAGTTAGTAAAGGCTAAATCAACCACATGAATTTTCCTTCTGAACATTTTTAAACAGCAGACAACGGTCAGGAGAATAATAAGAAAAACCGCGCAACGCCCTGTCGGTCAACACCTTGCGAAAACGCGTCAAATTCATGTGCAGAGAGCTGCATTATGAAGACACAATGGGGGAATCAATCTGCTCGTTATCCGCAAGAGAGAATGCTCACGGCGTATAAAGGTGGCATACCGGGTCAGGGATGAACACGGGCCGGTTGGCCGGCTGAGGCGGCGGCGGTGTCAGCAGGAGCATCACCAGCAGCAACTCTGCCGCACCCAGCCACCTGATTCCGAAAGATCGCTCTCGTGCCTCCGCCCTTGTCGCACCTATGGCGGTGCCCAATGTTGAGGGTGGCAGGGCCCCACGAGTGCGACAAGGACGGAGGCACGAGAGCAATCTGCGGAATCAGGCGGCAGCGCACCAGCGCACCACCCACAGATCAGCTGACCGACCACAGCACGGCGGCGCGGGGCGCGGGTGCGACCCCCCTGCGCGGCGTGGCCGCTGGCCGCGCGCGCCGCCGGCAAAACCACAATCGTATATAAGTCAATCTTACTTCGCCCTTTTTTTTTCGCAATGTATACACATTTATGCAGCCTTGGACCATCATCACTGCCCCCCCCCCCCACACACACACACTGCAATCGCACCACCACCACCACAATCACCAAGAAAAAGCGAGGCGCAGGACACACACCTTCCACCGACGACTCACCACAACCAGCCGGATGCGTAGCACCAAGAAAAAAAAATAGTTAAAAAAAAACACTCACGCAAATGTCCTGTGTTTCTGTTGTGGCTGCTGGGCTGGTTGTTATTGTTGTTGATGTCGTCGCCGTCCTCGAAGCAGCCCTGGTTGTCGTGCACCATGTCTCCCGCGCATGGCTCGCGCTTCACCCGCACCGGCTGCTGCTGCACCTGCAGGTGGCGCCCACTCACGACGGGCACGTCCCTGCCGGTCATCACACGCCACGCGGGGGAGGGGGTGGATGGGGGAGGGTGACGGTGGTGGTGGTGGAGGTGGTGACAGGGCGTAATCCAGAGAGGTGTACAACAAGGCACGTGGGGGGGCGGGCGGCCGCGAGGGTCTCACATCACTGCACTCATCACCACTGCGGACACATCACATCACTAATCACTGGCACACGCTCGCTCGCTCGCACTCACTACCTGGCAGCGGCGGCGACAGGGGCGGCGCCCCGAGCAGCAGCACGTCGGAGGCGGTCGTCGCGGTGGTGGTGACCGGCGGCCGGTCCTCGCCGTGCTCCGTCTTGGTGTGCCCGCCGGCCAGCCCGCTCAGGGCGTCGCTCAGCGCGTCGCTCAGGGCGTCGCTCAGGCAGTCCAGGACGAGCAGGCGCTCGGCGGGGCCGGGGCGGGGGCGGGGGCGCTCGGCGGGGCGCTCGGCGGTCGCGTCCGGCCGGTTGAACAACATGGGGCTCCGTCGCACCGGAGGACACGCCGCGGACTGAGGGCGGCGCGCGGCCAGCCGGTCGCAGCAGCCGCGGCCGGCGGCGGCGGCGGCTCGGCGCGGTGGGGCAGCGGGGCCCGCGCGAGCACTAGCCGTCCCCACCACAACACAACACAAGACGACTCATCCTCGCTGGACCTATAAGCTCGCCGCGGTGCGACGGTACGACGACGCGAGGTTCGCGATGCAGAGGGGGCGAGTATACGGCGTGCACCGGCGAGAGCTTGAGGGGACTGAAAGCCGGCGCCGCACGCCGCCCGGGTTATAAAGGACGGCCGCGGAGGGGAGGCGGCGTGGGGGCGGCGCGGGGGCGGCGCGAGGGCGGCGCGCACCCCCTCTGGCCGTGACGTCACGGGCGTCGTCACGGGTCGATGGGGGTGGGCGAGGCGGGGGTCGCGCGCTCTCCCTGTCGCACCCGGGCCCGACAGCGGACCCCGCCCGCGGGAGCGACGGAGACGGACGGCGCGCGCGCGACGCCGGGGAGGCTCCGGGGGCGAGGCGTCGCCATTGGTCCAGCGCCCGCGACGTCACCGTTGATGCGGTCATCGGTGGCGTCACCGCCGGCCCGGCGTGGGGGTAGGAGCGCGCGTGGGGAGCCCGGGGTTGGGGGCGCGGGCGGCCAGCCACCCGGGGGCGGTGGACGGCGGAGTGGGGGGTAAGGGTAGGGAGAGGGGATGCTACGCTACCGCTAGGGAGGGAGGGAAGGCACCCGTACCCCGCGTGAGTTAAGAGCGGCGCGATGCTGCACGCTCAGCGCTTGCAGAGATTTGCATCGGGTAGCGTTATTTGGCGACACGTGGGCTGGGCAGGCGGGCTGGCCGCTGAACAAGAGGGCCCTGCGGAAGGACACCTTGCACCTGGGTCACGCACATTCACATATTCACATACTAACACACACACACACACACACACACACACACACACACACACACACACACACTGGAATTCCGAATGTCGCTCACAAGCAAATGAGTGAAATCATCCACTTTGCAGGTAAGTGAAAAATAGTTGCACTCTTGCACGTGTGTGAAAAAATGACAAATCCACTAATTTGCAGGTGTGCAAATGAGTACATAGCTCACTGAAATTCGGTACCTGCAAGTGTGCGGATTTTAATTCACTCACCAACAAGTGAGCGAATAAATTCACTCATCTGTAAGTGAGCAGCATTCGTCCACTTGCATTTCCAGAGCAGGTACAGGGCCCCGGCGCTGACCTCGCGCGCGGTCAAGGCCGGAACCGGAAACGGCGGCGCGCGAGCCCCCGTGTCCCCTCCAGGCTCGCCTCCAGGCAGTCCCCTGCGCCTCGGCTCGGCGCGCACCCTCCGGCCGTTTGGTTGGGCCGCCGGCAGAGCGCATATTACTGAAGCACATTAAGTCGGGCAGGACTCGTGCCCCGCCCCGCCCCGCCCCGCCCCGCCCCGCCCCGCCCCGCCCCGCCCCGCCCCGCCCCGCCCCGCCCCGCCCCGCCCCGCCCCGCCCCGCCCCGCCCCGCCCCGCCCCGCCCCGCCCCGCCCCGCCCAGAGATGAAAAATAAAACAATCTGCTGAGCCGGCGGTGCAGCATGCGGCAGGACGCGGAACGTATGGCATCAAATGTCCAAGCCGATTACTGCTTACGGCCGGCCCTCCATCAAAACGTCATCGCCCCAATAATTAATGATTAGCGGCGTAATTCGCGTTGCATCACGCCGTTGCAATTCATTAACGCTTACAAGCGTAGTCGGGACCGCCCCGACAGACGGAGAGAGGGAGAGACAGAGAAAGAGAGAGAAAGAGAGAGGGAGAGAAAGAGAGAGAGAGAGAAGAGAGGGGGAAGAAGGAGAGATGCATGACCAGGGTGGAGGGGACGGCCAGTGACAGCGGCATTTGTAAGGCCAAACGGTCCAGGCTAGTCCAGGGCAGGCAGGCAGGCAGGCAGGCAGGCCGGCAGGCAGGCAGGCAGGCGGGCCGGGGCAGCAGCCCAGCTGTGCGCTGCGCGCCGCGGCGCCCCGAGTGCAGGCCCGGCCCGGACAATGTACCTGTCCGGGTGGAGGGCGAGCGGCCTGCCGCGCCGCCGCAGCACTGCGCGGGCACGAATAAATCAACTATTGCTCTATTGCAACAAAATCGGCACAAAATGGAGAGATTGCAATTTAAGTGGGGGAAAAAACACACAAAAAAAAACGAGAGAAATATTTTTTTAAAAAAAGGAAATGAAAGTAGTTAGCATTTTCATACGCCCCTCCCCCTCAAAAAAAAGTTCGTTTTTTAGAAGGATGTCACAAGAACGTGTAGCCCAATTTCATATTTGCATTTGCATTCTTGAACGGAGAACAGCACTGTAAACTGGTTGGCGTCGAAAGATGCCGAATTTCTGGCGTTTTGAGCCGAAATACGCCAATATTTGGCGTCGAACGACGCCAGTATTCGACGTTTTAAATGGACGCCAGAAATTTGATGTCTTTCGACGCAAACCAGTTTACAGTGAGGTCTTTTCTGTATTTTTGCATGCGTACATGACACCTTCTCGTGAATCCATTACCTTTTTTTCTACGCAGCTTTCTTCCTTCTTTTTAAAATATTGTTCACGCTCACTTAGCACTTCGCCATCGAGCCGCCATGATCAGAGAGAGGCGCCATAGCCGCTGTATGCTGCAGTAGGCTCCAGTCGCAGCCCTAGTGCCGGCCGGTGCCGGGCCAGCCCTTTCCCCGCATCTCCACCTTCCTCGCGAAGCCATCCTCCGCACTATGACGCTCTCTCTTCCCCCTGGGGGCGAAAAAAAGAAAAGAGAGAAAGAAACCCATACTACCCACTACCCCAAATTACGATCCATTGTTGCTAATATCGGTTTACAACCGATGCGTTGTAATCCTACACCCAAGGCCGCTACTCCGCGGCGGCACTAAACCTCCCTGCTCCGGGCCGCGCCGCACCGCGCCTAGCCTCGCACAAGGCCTCGCACGGCCCGTAAGTGGACAGCGAGGCGTCAGCCCCACCCGTGTAATTTGCTCCATTACCGGTAGTCAGAAAATAAAGAGCGGAAACCACCTAAATCAGAAGCGGGAAAGTAGCAGGGCGGGCGGGGCAAACAGGATTATTTCAATACGCGGCTGCCAGTTGTGGTATAAAACCAAGGGAGAAAACAAGTCAAAAATGTTTGAGCAGCTCGGAATTCATAAAAATTTAGAGAAAAACAGATTTACAAAAATTCGGAAAATGTAAGAAATTTCACAATATTTCTCAAAGCGCCAAAGAATTCAAAAAAACAAAACACGAAAAATTAATAGAAACTTGAGAAAAATCAAAGTCTACACCGCAAAAATTCACAATAGCTCTCCAAAATGCAGAGTTGTTTCCCTCAAGTCAACAGACTCTTTCAATTTTACGCCCACCAGGATCATCTATCTCTCATTTGTTCTCTCCGGGCTTTCGAAGTTCTTATTGGCACTTTATCTTTATCATTCTTCACCATTCTCCGCGAGAAATAAGTAGATTTTCTTTTCAAAAAAAAAAAATTGCTCTCGGCAGTAAAACGAAAAAAAATAATTAAATCTGACACTATTTCCTGTACACCGGACCCTCTTTTAAAGAGTGCCGCCGCTGGAGCAGGTCAAGGAAGTATCGAAGTTCGATGTGCATCGATCCCAGGACCTCACAGTACTGTGACGACCGCGTTTCCTTTTCTATTTTCCTAAACTGCCAACATTGTTTCGACACTCAGTGGTAGACTACTGCAAGTAGAGCACAGGCAAGTTTTTTTTTTTTTACAATATATTATTTACGCTCGGCAGAGTCATACGAAAGTGAAGAGGACAATCGATACAGCATAATGCATTGCCCCGAGTCCGGAGTTATCCATCACCGGGGGGGGAGAAATCCTACCATTCATTACGACATATATTTTAAAAAGAAGAATCTGCTGTTGTCCGTCGATCATGATTTTCATCCATTAGAAATTTGATGAACCGCAATGAGGTACGAATCAACAGCAGAGGGGGAGAATAAGAGTCGGAGAACAGCGAGAAGCGGGGGAAACGGAGAGAAGAACAGAGAGAGAGAGAGAGAGAGAGAGAGAGAGAGAGAGAGAGAGAGAGAGAGAGAGAGAGAGAGAGAGAGAGAGAGAGAGAGAGAGAGAGAGAGAGAGAGAGAGAGAGAGACAGACAAAGACAGACTTGGGACATCGCTTCGCCATCAGTGCTTGGCCGCACGCGAACACGAGCGCAACACCGTGTCAGCCCCCCTCTCCTCTCTGCCGCTTCTCCAATCGCTCAGGAATAAGATGAGGGGGGGGGGGGGCACACACACACACACTAACGTGGGAAAGTGCGGCTCGAGGAGCCCTCAAATAAAGTACGTGCGTGTAGCGGCGCGTCCGCCCTCCTCCCTGCCTGCTTCCACTCCAGCTCCAGCCGGCTCCAGCCCGCTCCAGTTGTGTGGATCCAGCAGGGCGGGCGGCGGCGGGCGGCGGCGGGCGGCGCGCCACTTCTGGAAACGCCTCAATCATGATTTCTTTGGGGGGGGGGCGCCGCATCCATTTCTCCTGTCACTGTGCGCCACCTCTCCTCCCCCCTCCCCTCCCCCCTCGCGCGCCTCCTGCTCGAGCAGCCGCCGCTGTGCTCAGAACGACGGGGGAACAACTATGAAGCTCGGTGTACATATATGGTGATTTTTTTTGTGAATTTTTATAGATTTTTTTTCCCTTGAATTTTCCGTAATTTATAAAATTTTTGTGAACGCAGAACTCTTTCATATGTTTGACGGTATAACGTGGCACACATCTTTCAAAATCAAACAATTGTTTCGGAACGTACTCTCTCTCTCTCTCTCTCTCTCTCTCTCTCTCTCTCTCTCTCTCTCTCTCTCTCTCTCTCTCTCTCTCTCTCTCTCTCCTCACTCTCCCTTATTCTCTCTTTGATACACACACGTCGTGCGAGCACTTGTGTAACCGCAGCGCAAAACCACCGCCGAGCTCCTTTCGACTTTCGATCGCCTTTACTCCCGTTCAGTTGCAGTGTTTTATGGGAAGCCACGAGACGGCAGGGGAGGGTGTGCTTCCAGGAGGAGCTATAGGCTTTGGGCGTTTGGAAAGCTGCAGCGAGTCCAGAGAGGGCGCGGCGCGGCGGAGCGGATCGTGTGGGAGCGACAGAGAGAGAGAGAGAGAGCATCCACCTGTACCTGCTGTCTCCCTCGCTCTCATCAGCACGGCCGCCCGCGCCGCAGCGGGCCGGGCCGCGTCGGGTCGATACAGGGCGAGTGCCTTTGGCTGGAGCGCCTCCGCGCACCCCCAGGGCGGCCGCGACTGACACGAAACCACTCACTTTCGAACCACGGAGGAAAATTTTTGTAGTTTAGTGAGCAAATTTTCCTAAATATTTTTATGTAAAAAAAAATATTTTTATCCAGGTGCAGGATTCAAACTTTCTGCAATTGCTCTGACTGACGCTGATAATTCCTGACTTGTTTTCATTTTTGTCCCTTTTTTTTTCTTTTTTCTTTTTCAAATGTATGTGAATGTGGTAACTTTTGAGCTGTGCAAAATTTCGATCGTCTCCCTCTCGCAGGACCCACAGAGTTGATAGAAATGTAGGTAGTCAGTAGCCCTCAGCCAATGGAGAAAATCGGGTTGCACCTGAGCCTGCTTACTTTTCTGCTAACAGGCAACACCTCACCACGTATACGTCAATTTTGCCTACTAACGATAGGTGCTTGGGGCCATATACTAGAAAACAACTCCCTATTGCCATGGTTTTGTAAAGCTGTAACAAACTATCCACGCGTGCTAAAACAAACGTCTTTGGCGGTTTTTATACCTTTGGAAACGCATTAAAATTTTTAACCTTAAAAAAAAAGAAGTACTAAGCCGCACCTTTATTTCTCCGGCGCAGTCGAGAGCTGGCTCAGCAATGTGTTTGTCCTGACGTCACGAAAACAACATTTATCAGGGCGAGAGGAGCAGCGCAGAGAAACCGGACGTCACCACATTCTGAGGAGAGCAAAAGCCCTCGCTATATTTGCGACGTGGGTATTTTGCTCTCGTTTCGCAATAAGAATCGTCCTGAGAAGAGCGTGGGATTGAAGACAGGGGGTGATACGTTGTTGGTGAGCCGGTGTGCGGGGTGTATAGTCGCGTGTGCTGCTGTATTACATTCCTCGGTGTCTCTCGGGGCTGTACGGGGGACTCCACCGGCCTAGCCTCACCTCAGCCGCCACTCACCCACCCCCGCGCCCGCGACCCTCCCGGAGCCGGACGCAAACCCCTTCCTACCGCAAAGCAAAGCCAGCGGGCGGTGGACCCCGCAAACCGTGACGTCACGGATTCGCCAATTCACGACGTCATTCAGGTGCGACGTCATGAACACCCGCAGACATCGATCTTTCCCCCTCCTCTTCCTTGTGACCTTGGGCCTGCGCGCGCGCAACGGGATAGTCGCATCCCCCCATCCCTTTCCGTTTCGTGCTCCCACTCCATCCGCACCGCCCTCCTCTCATGGACAGCAGCAGCGGAGCAGCAGCGCGCAGCCCGAGGGGGAGGGGCACGGAGCAGTGATAGGGGAGGGGGTGCGACCCGACCGGCCCTGAACACGTGCGACCAGACTACACGGAGAAAACGACGCCTTGGTTTCCACACGGTTTTGGAAAGACCAAGCAGCTTTAACGGAGAATATACACGCGGTTTCCGGGG